>KZ505717.1:221235-266580 GCA_002844005.1 Limosa lapponica baueri
GCCGCACATCTAGGGTATCTGTAAATCTTTCACCTCCCGGGCAGAAAGGCAGGTGATAGCTGGCTTCAGTTCCCCGCCGCCGGGCTCCAGCCACAGAAGGGACAGTGCGGGAAAGGGCTCTCATCCCTGGGATTTCCCCATCCCATCGCCCCTCTGCATCCTGGCAGCGCTGCTGAGGACAACATGAGGTAGCAGGCTCCTCACCAGCTATTCCCTGACTCACTCTTTTCTGCATCCCCTCCCCTTTAGCTCAACTAGGACAAGACTACTGACTGACAGAGACACCGTGGAAAACGGGTACTTCGTGCAGCTGCAGACTTGCCCAGACCTGATCCCCTCAGGCCTGTGCTTTCCTTGAAGATTTCTTTTACAAGACATTGTTTCAACAAGGAGTGACCTTATTGCAAGCCATAAGGGCAATAAAGGTCATGCCTACTCACATCAGGAAAAATAGGTTTTACAGCAAAGTACTTTTACTTGCATGGTCGGGGTGGGGACATTAGCCTCTATCAATACTATTTCTGTGAGTGGGGCATTGCTTCAAAAGTGAACAATCTCCCATAACCCTATTAATCTTAGGACCTGGGCTGATAAAAAGAAGCATGATGAAAACCACAGGTTGGTAATTCAGGAACATTGAGAATAAAATTATTTTAAGATGTAATTTTACTAAGTCGAACCGTAGGCCTGCCAACCTTGACAGCGTCCCTTTAAGCAGGATCAGCAGCGTATTTATAGGCAATTACAGCACTGCTCAGAGCACTTTATAAAGCACAAGATCAAGGACCCAGGTGCTTAAGCATGTGAGTAATGCTATGTCATTCGATGCACTGCTTAGCTATTTTACTATGCTCAAAAAATGGAATTGTGGTTAAAAAATAGTAACTGCCTCTCTTTTCACCAGATCATACAATTGTGGTCACTGACACTAGGGGCAAGCCAACCAGCAGTTTCTAATTGTAATCAATTAAAAGGCACTCAGGGCCAGGTGTTGTAAGGAGTATAAATTAAGCGTAGCGGCATTAAGGGTGTCTTGGTTCTAGAGAATGGATGTGGTTTGTTCCTTGCTCTGAGGTCTGGGTCTCCTTTTTAGCTTTCTGGTGACTGTAAGGTAAGTAGCATCAGCAAAGGACCCTGTGGATGGTTAAATAAGCCATAAGTGTCAGTTTTTTGAGACTAAATAGTTCAGGTGTTTTCAGTTTATCTTGATAAAAGTGTTAGATAAGTTGGCTGGTGGTTCTTCACCTTGAAGAATAAAAAGTGTATGTTAACATCAGGGAAGAAAAAAAACACCCGTGGCCACCTTTGTCTTGCAGGATCCTTGAGGAGTTCTTTATAATGATTCTTCCCCAAAGATCTGTAAGGAAACTCTGTAACAGGTGTCAGAGTTTTGGGGAATCTGGTGTTTTGTGAATGCTGGTGGGTGCTATAAAGCAGTCACTGGGCAAGCTGTAGAGCTGTTGAATGGCACAACTTGTCCGAGTGAAGCTGAGCAGGGGCAGAGGTGGCTGCGGCTCCTGCCCGGCTGGGGCTGCCTGTGGGCTCCTGCGGAGGGACAGAGCCTGGCAGAGGACTGGGCAAGCCCCTGCCAGCACTGGCGGCAGGGAGCCGGAGCCAGGCTTCTCGCTGGTAGCTTTCCAGTGTTTCAAAGAGATGGAGCTGACAAAAGCAGTTTGAAAAGGGCCTCCCAGGAGTCAAATACAAAAGGGCTATGGGAAGCTGTAAGTGGGAGGGAAGGTACGGGACCCTGGCTGGAGGGGGGTGTTTGTGTGTGGGGTACAGGGAGGTGTAACTGCAGCCAACCAGGGCAAAAATAAAAAGCTAAAGCAGACACTATGTGCTTTCCTAATCCTGTCTGGAGACCCTCCGACTTCCAGAAAAGCATTCTCCTGTCTGAGGGGCTCTGCAGGCAGTGGGGCAGTTCACATTTTTCCACTCATCTGTAACATCCTGTGTTTTCTGCTTTAAATAAAAGCAGTGATGTTTGTGGGAACTCTGTACAAAGCCTGCCTGCTTGCAACTGCTCGGAGCTGCTTTGTGCCTCCTGGAAACCAGGAGAGGAAGGTTCATGCCCTGGCAGGACAAGGAGTTCCCTGCGCTGGCCCCATAATCCTTCCGGCGTGTCAGTGGAGGGAAGGGGAGTGTGTGTGGTGGGGCATATCTTAGCTGTGCCTTTTCTTGCCTAGGGAATACAACCTGGGTATATCTGTGGGGCTTCCTGCTGAGAGCTTTCCCCTCCTTGGGGCAGCATGTCCAGAGGGAGGGATGGGTCTTCCAGCACTTCTGGGGTGGTGGATGTCTTTCAGCATGGCTTCTGGTGAGGTGGGTGGGAGTCTGCTTGAGCTGAGGGAAACAATCTGCAGCCTCAGGGAGGAAAGTGTATGTGTCTTGTGAAGCTGGGAGTCATCTGTGTGCTTAGTGTCCCTTTTGTGATGACAGTTTGGGTGTTTATTCCACAAACTAACAAATACTTAATTTTTTACCATCACTCGGGGGTGAGTTGGGCAGCTAATGAGCTGTGCAGCCCTTGCAACTGCTGGTCTGTAAGCCCCTGTGCTCCCTGTATGCTGGGGGCTGAGAGTGCAGCAAGACCAGGCAGGGTCACTTGGGGGTCAGCATGCCCCATGTGGGCAGTCGCCCAGCTCCCCTCTCTGCACTTCCCCACTGGGGTACTGGTTGGCCCCAAGTCCCCTTCCTCCAGCAGAAGGGGAAGGGGGGAGTTGCTCAAACTTCTTGCCAACAGAGTCCCTCACGTAGAGCAAAAGCCTCAAGCTATGGGAGAACGGGCACCCTCATGGGGGAGGATGCGCAGGGCACAGCAGTGCTGGTGTGGCCGTGGCATGGGGCATTTTGAGGACTGTGCTCCCTCTGCTGCTGCTGGCCCTGTGGGCACCCATGTGCACAGGAGCCCTCAGCATCTGCTGTGGTCTGCTGACCCCAGCTGCTGAGGGCATCGGGTTAGAGGGGATAAAAGGGAAGCTAATCCTGGTGCTTTACAAATGCTGAAAGAAAAAGTTAAATCCCAACCTTGCTCTGCTTTGTGCTGAGGGTAAGTTAAATGCATTGAGGTAACAGGAAGAAAAGGGACATCTAAATAGTGCCATAGCATTGGCTCTTGTAGTCCCATCTCAAGAAATGAATATGATGTACCCTTAGTTTATTAAATGATCTAGGCAATCCAAATTTCCTCTGTTCCTCTGCATTACCGTAATAATGTTCAAAAAAAAAAAATAAAAATTGGAGGTTAAGGCTGTTGGAGGGTGGAAGGGGAGCAGCTGCACACCAACCTGCTGTCTCAGCCAGCTCCACTCTGGTACAGTGGGAACATGTTGGTCTTGGGTCTCATCTCTGCACCTCTTCCACCTCTGTGGCCATATGCTACGCAACTTGGTAGAGATGACTTGACACCACCGTACTAATGTGATTGCAGATAAAAGCACAAGTTCTTCTGCTGGGATATAGCGTAATCATGTGCAGTTGTAAGTGTTGTAGCTGCTGGCATCCATAACCACTGTAGCTTTGTGCCTTCCATGGAGTCATGTGGACTTCGCATTAAATCACATTGCTCTTTGATACAGGTAAAGTGATCAAAGAAAACTCACGGACAAACTCCTCAAAAAGCACTGGGAAGCTTGAGGAGGCCTCCACATCACAACCACAGCCTGTCTACACAGTGTTGGATGCTGGAGGCCAGTGGGTACAGGCCAGACAAAATTAATGTCTGACATAAAGCAGCTACCTCATGTTGCATGCTATTGCATTAATCAGGAATGGCCTAGCCT
This sequence comes from Limosa lapponica baueri, assembly GCA_002844005.1. Lineage (NCBI taxonomy): Eukaryota > Metazoa > Chordata > Aves > Charadriiformes > Scolopacidae > Limosa > Limosa lapponica. Next base: position 225,018 of record KZ505717.1, read on the forward strand.
TAAATGTGTGGTCCATCCAACTCTGTATCAGATTTCAATTTCTGTTTTCTGGGTGTAATTCCTGAGTCCTTCCCTAAGGAGCAATTACTGGAAAGCAGCTCGGCTTACCTAACTCCAGCCCTAGGAGCAGGGAATGATATCCCCACATCTCGCCATCTCCATCTCATGCATTAGTTCTATTACTTCATGTTCACGTGTTCTCGCTTCCTGCTTCTCCTGGGTCCCTGTGGTGCTGTGCTGAGCTGGAAGAGATGCTGCAAGAGCCAGGCAGGTATAGGGGCAGCTGATGAGAAGAGACCAGGAGGGACCAACTATTCCGGCAAAGGCTTTTCCTTTGCAGCTAATGTTTCAGAAAATGTGAATTTTGGGGAACTTGCATCTCTTTCATCCCAGAGCTGCTCCCTGGGCAGTAGCTGAGGCAAAACATTTCTGGAATAGGTCCTCCTCCCTTCTCCTGCATAATGCCATTGTGTATTGGGAGAAAAATACCAGCTCTGCTGTGGGTGGGGGACAGGAACGAGAGCAAATGACGGGAAGCTGTTGACTTGAGAGCTCAGAAAGGCTGTGTTTTTCCAGTTTTTTGGGCCCCCTGAAGCTGTGCATCCCAAACCCCAGCTTCTCTGGGCCCCCAGTTTCTCTCCCTGGCAGCTACTAGCTAGGCGTTCCTGTGGCTGGGATTTTTCTGGGTTTTCTGTGGCAGAGCCTTTCTAGGCTCTGCTTGTGTTAAGTGCTGGATGGGTGCCCCAGTGCTGCTATATGGGGCAGCATGGGACTTTTCCCCCCTTGCTTCCTGTGTGACTCTCAAAGTGCGGTTGGAGCTACCAATGGCTCTGGTGGGGAGGGAGTACATTTTCTGCGGTCACCTTCTCTTCTGGGTGCTCCCATGCTTGCCCCAACCTGCTGACGGCAACATTCTGTCTTGGTGAACTGGATGTTGTGATCATCAGGTGTTGGGGAGATGATTCTGGCTCCTCCTGGCCATCAGCACAACCTGTAAAACCTCCTTCCTCTTTTCCCCATGGGGGCGATGCAGCTGCTGCTGGTGTTGCCCCAGGGCTGGAACAAGCCTGTTCCTGGGCATGTGCTGGGCAAGAGATCCTGAGGTGGGTGGTCTGCAATTCCCCACCTCTTTGGGAAGCAACTAAGCTCTATCTGAGTGGGGTTGGGGGGGAGGGGGAGAATAGTACCTGGCAGAAATAGTGCTTTAAACCCACTACTGTAAGTCCAAGGATAAACCCCAGATCTCTTTCAAAATGGTCTCAGTACGGGGAGGGGGAATACTTGGAAGCCCTTCCTTGTGCAGCCCCACATTTCACTGTGTGTGTTTTATTTCTCAGCCATTCACTGGAATAACTCCATGCCTGAAACTTTTTTATTAACACTGAATCATTTATGTCTGTTACAAAGGAAGAAATTGCTACTGCACTGCCTCAAGAATCAAAGTAAAGAGAACATCTGCTCTAAACTTCTTGCATCCAATTATTGCTTGCTATGCATTATTACTTACTGGAGTAATGTGACTAAAGCTTTTTTATCTTGTGCCTGCTTTTATGCATTGCTTTGGTATAAAATGTGTGGCTTGCTTAAAATCAACCTACAGCTAAAACTATGTCCGCATAGAGCTGAGCCCACGTGTACTTTGATGCAATTAAGGGCACAATTGGAGCATTCTGAAAGATTGCCTTTAAAGGGCCATTTGTTCACTCCCCCATAGGGGCTGGGTGTACAAGTGCATAAAAATTCAACATTAAGGGGGGGGGGAAAACCAAAAACCTCTGTGAAGAATTCTGTAGATGCAGAGTGATGTTTTCTGTAGCTCAGCAGCTGTCTCTATTCAAAAGCACAGGAATGACTCGTGTTGTGAGGGTGATGATAGTTTTGATAGGAATCCCCCGCATCACAAGAATGTTTCTAATGAAGGAGGAAAAACCCACCAGAAACATTCCAGGGCTGTGAACCTGCCAGCCGCCAAAACCAGCATCTGGGCCACTCTGCAAAGACACTGTCAGCAAATGCAGCTACTTCTGCAGGAGGCAGAGAGACTTGGCAGTTATTTTTCTTCTCCTTCCTTTCTGAAGAGCATGCAGTCTTACCAGTGAGCTTAATTGATTGAAAAAAATATCTGGAAAATAAAGCTCTTGAACTTGCATGCCTAGAAACCTACCAGCATCACGTGCATAGCAAAGGCCACATATCTCACAAAATACCACAACATTTCACAAAGGAGGTTTAAGAGCTCCAATTGAATAAAGCTTTCTCTGTGAAATATCTTTATGGATCTACAAAGCAGTTAAACCCTCCTTGGGAAAAAAAAATGTGTACATCTCTTACAGTGCAGCAGCAGCAGTGTAACTACCACTGAGGCCTCATTAATAAGGTTTCTCCCTTATCAGTAGAAGGAAAAAATAAATTCTCATCACAGAAAAGAAATTTAGCTACTGAATTCTGCCCATTTGTTTTTAAATCCAACATATATCTAAAAAAACCCCTTGTGTAACAGTGCTTTTGCCTTCTTTAAGGGATGGATCCTGCTACTTAAAGCCAGTGACGGCAATAATAGGGCCTAAATAAACGTGATAGGACCTTTTTCTATCAATAATTTTGTTACTGACATAGTGCAGGGTTGGGTTTTGTGGTCTGTGTTATAGCAGCTTTTAATTATAAGACAATTTGGGTACCATGTGCAGCAGGAAAATTGGGCAGTTGCAAACCCTGCAGTTCATACATACTATAATGTTTTTTTTCTCCTTAAAGAAAGAAAAATAGTATTCCTCTGTTTTCAATGGGGTTTTTTTTAAAGCTTTTTTTCCTTAAGCATTTTTCAGCTCCCCAAGAAGATGGTTGCGTTGCCTCTGCTCAACAGCTTCTCTTCATACCCACAAATATATCCAGCTTTTTATTACCAGCATGTAGTGTTGCACTGTCTTTCCGTGTCTCCCATACTGTTATAATTACATTTGGGGAATGGAGATGGATGGTGTGTTGAGTGTGTGTTTGGTTTCAACCCAGCCCTCACTCATGGCTGTTTTCTATAATTTGATCAATCACAGGCAGTTGTACAAACAGTAGTTTTTAATTTCCAGTTCTCAGTTTCAAGTTTCTCATGAAAATGTAAATGTTTTCCTTAAATTGTACAGCGCAGTTTCATTTGCTTTGCATGAGATGTCTCATGACATTTGTCTCCCTCTCCCTCCTGAGAAACTGTGGTGCTGACCCTCCTGGGCTGCCTGGTCCATGTGGACACAAGCACCTGCTGTCCTGAAGGCTCAAGGAAGTATCTGCTCCTTTATACACATTAACAAATAAACCTCAAAGGGCAGATGTTGCCAGTGAGGTGCAGAAAGGTCTGGAAACTTGGCTGGGAGTTAGGTGACATGAGCTGAGCCCCAGCCCCAACCTGGGGCTGGGCTTGTGAACCAAGGGTGGGAGATGTCCTCAAAGCCATGGTCTCTGAGGAGGTCCAGTGGGGGGCTCCAGCACCAGTGGGGGTGTTTAGCAGCCCCCTCGCCCAGCTGTGAGTGGCTCTAGTGGTGTTTGGGTGCTCGCTGAGCCTAATCCTGCAGTGCCCGCTGACCTGCTCCTGGCAAAAGCAGACATTGGGTGTGCCCAACGTGAGCTGAGCTGCCAAAGTCTCTGCACATCTGCTTCCTTCCTGCCATGACAGATGGTGGCCATGGCCAGGAAACACAGATGGCAATTGGCATCGGTTGGGTTTGGTAAATGGGAGGAGGAGGCATCAGAGCAAGGGTTTGAACACAGTGATTGTTGTTTTTTTTCAAGGAGATACCTCTGCTGCTTCTCTCGATGAGCTTTGCTCCAGGCAAGAACAGGAATGACGTATATGCTGCAAATATAAAGAGACTGGGGAAGAGCGGTGACCACTCACTTCTAATGCTCGGCAAAAGCCCACTTTCTCTTTTAATCTGTGGTGGAGCATTATGGCTGGCGCAGCAGAGCCCTCTTCCCGGGGGGTTGGTGGCTCCCTGGGGACAGCCAGCTGAAACCCAAAGTGCTGCTGCGCAGTCGGGAAGTGTTGCTATTTCTGCTTTTAGCTGAGCAAACTGAAGTCACACGGAAAACGTGTGTTAGAGCAGAGGGTGAAAACCAGTCCCTTGCCCTGACAACTGCTGATGCCGTCCTGGTGCCAGACCTCCTCCTCGCTGCTTGGTCTCAATGAGAGTAAAATGGGGAAGCGATGCCGTGTGACCGCTCTGGTTTCAGTTCAGCGAGTACAGAACTGGCTGGAGGCGCACAGAGCAGCGACTGCAGCTGAATATTGCCCGTCTTGGCCTTCAGATTTGTCTTAATGAAGTCAAAGGGACTATTGATATGAAAAAGGAGAACACAAACTGGCCCCTGACCTTACCTTAAACTTACATTGTTGCGGTGGGGTTTTTTCCTGGATAATTTTTCTTCTACCACACGCTTTAGAAGGACCCTAGTTGCATTTAACCATATCCTCCTCTTATAGCTGTGGGGTCATTTTGGTTGCCTTCTCTGTGTCGCTTTGGTCTGTGTACTTTTAATCTGTTTTACTCGTTATCTCTTAACCTGCATTTTTCTGTCTGACTGACTTTCTACAGAAAATGTCAGGAGGCTGGAGAGCTCTGTCTCTTACGTCATGTTGTGATTTGATATAGAAGTAACATGCACCTTGCTTTAAAGACTGGCAAAGGTTAAAATCAGTGATATGATCTATTTGTTTAGGAATTTATACAAAACTGCTGCTATCAGACAATAATAAGAATAATGAAATTTGCTGAGAAAGGCATTTCTTTTTTTACTGTGAACTTTATGCCTCTTCACTTATTTCAGTAAATGCCCAATAAAAGTGTAATAAATCCAATGCCATAAAAGCAGGTATAGAGGGTTTGCAGTTGTCTGATTTTTCCTGCTGTAGGTGGTATCCAGCCTCCCTGTGGTGCCAAGGGGTGCCTTTTGGGACCTTCCTGACACGTGCCTGGAAAAACCCCGTCTTTCCTGTAGCACATGATGCCCGAGCACATCCTGCTGCGGGCTGCCCACTCCAATGCCATGCTTGAGGGGAGGAGGAAAATAACATAACCACAAAAAACAGGGGTGGCTGATGCCCAAAGGCTAAAGGGGCATCCAGGGAGGGAGCAGGGCAGAGATGGCACCCCCTGGGGAGAGGAAGGGGGTGAGGGCTGTGCTGCCCTGGCTGTGGTGAAGGGCTGTGAGGTGGCGTGTGTGGCACACTGGGGTCAGCCTGCTTCACATCACAGGTAAACGTGGAATTTATGAACGAAACTAAATTGGGGAAGGGGAACAAACTTTGTGTTAGCAGCTGCTTGTACTGAAATAGGTAATAGTGCATAAACTTGAATTTAACAGGGGAACATAAAACTGTATGTTTATGCCTTACTCTTTTTCTCCTGTAAGACCCGTTTCAAGTAGCAGAAACGGGAAGAAAAAGACCAGATAAATGAAGGCTGAACCAAGCTGAAAATAACTCGCGTGTTAGATTGACTGTAACCTCGCATCTGTGATACCAGGAATGTTGTGGGGCATCTCAGTGAGGGGGGATGCAATCATCCGTGCACAGATAGGGACTGCCTCTAAGTCCTTGATTCTGCTAGAGCCACTTTGTGTCTGCACCTTCCTGACTGGCACAACTACTTCTGCCAGATCATCCTGGGGACAAAGAAAGAATGTCCCCTCCAACACCAGCTGGAAGAGCAGCCTCTCTTGAGCAAGATTAATAGGTCAAGCTGCCAAATCTTAAATCTCATACAGGAACCCAAAAGTGACTGTTTGCAGGCTTTGCCTGTTGAGCTGAGAGCTGTTATGTTGTAGGGTGGGATGTGCCATATGGATGGGGACATCCTGCTGCAGAGGAAACAAGAGTTCAGCCGACAGCAGAAGCCCTGCTGCAAGGCTTGCCCTTACGCCCTCAGTAGTGAGGTCCTGTGCTGCTTTCTGTGTTTTTTGTCTCTGGCTTCTCTCCTTCCACAAAAAGCAAACCTACCCCTTGATGGCAAAATGCAGAGCCCTCTTCCTTTGCTCACACCAGGTTGGGGTCCTGTCTTCCTTTCTCCACTGCCTCACTAACCCTGATTTATAGCTGTGTACAGAAGAGCAGAACCAGCCTTCCTAGTAGGTCAGTCATTCTCTAGCTCAGTCCTATGTTTATATGATTTTTGATCATGCTCTCCTTGAGCTGAATGATGATCTAGTGCTGCTGTCTGAGTCAATAATTAAAGCAGCTTTGTGGACACCAGACTAGAGAAACGGCAGTAAGTGCTGCCGAGGAAACAGCTGGTGCTTTAGGCTGTAAACCTAAAGCTGTTTAACCCTGTACATTGGGCTTTTTCTCCCTGTCTCATGGTCCTGTTTGGGCTCCTGCTGGAAAGTTCTCCCATGGACAACTCCATAGTGCCAAAAGAGAAGTATACAGCTGCTTTTTCAAGTGATGGATCCCAGCTGACCTGTAGCTGGGCAAAGATGTCGTGACAAATTACATCTCGGCAAATGGTCTTTCTGCCAGGCCACAGAGAGGCAGCAGAAATAAACTGCTCTGCTGGCAAGTGCTGCTCAGATCCAGTGACCTGGTCCCACAGCCCGTCTCCTCCTCTTCTCTCTGAGGTGTTTAGCTCAGCACATCAGGGCGTGCTCAGAAATGCCTCTGACCAGGGACAGAGCCCACTGTAAGCAGGAAAAATGGAGCTGAGCTCCTCTGAAATGAAGGTCTGCAGGGAAGAGCTGAAGAGGACATGTGAGCATAGGAGGGAAGCGTTCAACATCAGAGGGCTGAAGGATTGAGAGGTTTTGCTCTGTTAAGAGGAAGGTGAAAAAAAGCTAATGAGAAAAGGAGCAAATGTTCTGGGAAGAAAGGGAAGAGGCCAGTAGCGTAGGGGAGGAGAAAGTCACCAGGGGGAGGAAGGTCAAAGCGCTGAAGATTCATGGTGGGGAAGGAGGAGGAAGATGCAAATTAAATAACGAGCAATTAAAAATACATGTCCCTGTGGTAGGTGGGCACAGGTGACTAAGGAGGAGGCAAAACTCTTATTGTGCTTTCTCTGCTCTAACAGGAGGACGTGGCTGCTAGATCTTCTGCTCAGACAATATTCTTGGAGCCGCCCACCCACTCCTCCAGGAGGTACTGATCCTGAGCTTGTACTGTGGGACACCACGATGCTGAAAATACATTAAGTGCATAAAGTTGTGATAGAAGACAAATAGATACTTATGCCTGTGTAGGAAAGAGAATACTGCTTAAATATTTAATCGTGTTTTGGTTTACAATAGTTTAATGGTGTTAGAGCATCTAATACATGTTCAAAAAAAAATCAGCATTTTAAAGCCATAAATTATTCTGGTTGATTTTTTTCCCCCCTCTAGATAAAAGTAATGATTTGACAACAGGCTCCCTCAAACAGTTCAGCCCATGATAGTTTCATTACAAGCTAACATATTCTCTCACACGTCTGAACCAAACCACTGAGAAAGTAATAAGTGATCATTCATAGACGCAGACTGGTAGCTAATAGCATCCTCACTTACCTTCTAAACACTGAGCACAGTTAAAATAAATTCAGGATGTATGCATGCGGAAAACTCGATTGCAGTTGCATCAGAGATGAACCAAAAATGGAAGCGTTCAGAATTGCTAGTGTAAAATCCAAATAATGACCCATAATAGATGTCAGCCTGAGAGGACAACACATCCCCTGTAATCATCTTAAAGGGACTTGGTCAATGTGTTCAGGGCCCACACCCCAGTAAATATATGTAATTCTGTCCAGGCAGATGAACTATACGACTGAGTGCTGAAGCTAGGTAGGAAAGCCTCTCCCAGTGAGGCCGCAGGAGCTGTGTGTTGTTTTCTTTTCTAGACACAGCTGGGCTTCAGTCTCTGTTGTGTAACTGGAGAAGTATGTCAGTGCATCCACTGGATAGGAACAGGGTGGTGGAAAGCCAGGTGAAGGTGGATGTGCCACTCTGTTTTTTTTAAAATGGACCTCTAAAATATTTCCCTGTCTAAACAGGCCCTGGAAGCCTTGACAGCCCCAGTAGAGGAAAACAATCAGGTGAAAAAGGCCTATTTACACCTTGCAGATTCCCCAGGCTGTGGTAGATGCTTCAAGTCGCTGACGTTTTGGAAACTAGCCCTTCAAACTTGTCATGCTTGACCTGCGATGGCTTCTTCGCATGGAGCAGCAGCGCGGACATGCTGTGGGTGCCTTACATGGGTACAGCCTCAGGTGGCCAGGCAAAATAAGAGAGCTGTCACAAGTTCTGCAGTGCATGGAAATGGCAATTTTATGGATAATACTGTATGGTGATTTATTAAAAGCTGCGATCCTCCAGCAGCTTTTACTATATCATCATAAACCAACACTCCTGTATAGTACATTAAGCTGGGTAATTCTGTTGGTTCTTCACTAGGGCTGGCAAAAGTATATTTAAGGTTGCTTCATGTGGGTTGGTGAGCTAAAATGTTGTTACGCTAAACTGATCATCAAGAGGGTGGGAAAAGCCACCTGGTCAGTACAGCATGGGTGTTTCACTGGGCAAGGGAACCCAGTATTGGAGGGAAAATCCAGCTGACAGCTGCATCAGTCAGTGGTAGTAGTTTATATGCCTGGAGTGACCCTACTTCAGCCCTGGTGAAAATAAAGGTAGAATTTGTCTCTCTGGGCTCAATGATTAGGGCAGGTAATTAGAACTCAATGGTTCCTGCCCCTGCTCTGTTATTGACTTGCTGTGGGACATTTGGGTTGTATCTTGACCTCTTTATGCCCTAATTTTCCCTTCAATAGCATAGGAATACTGGCTGTTTTGTTGAGGTGTTGTGATGCTCGGTTAATTGAGGGAACATGCCGAATGTGTTAAACCCAGTGAAAATGGTATTCAGGGTGCAGCGTTATTAGGATATATACAAGTCTGCATTTTGGGAAACGTTTAAATTCCACCTCTTAAATATCCGTTGCAAATGGAACTTGCAAAAAGCAGGGCAAGCACTGCTAACACAGCTTTGCCACACACTGTCAAGTGCTTATAAACTCTATTTATAGCTACAGTTAAAGATTCAGATATGCAAGTACTCCATTAAAAGACCACATTAATGAGCCCTTAGAGAAAATATCTCACAAAGCCTTTTGAGCTCGTAACTGCTCAGTTGTGCAGGGCTTCTTGCTTGTTAACATTCATAAAATATAAATACTGTATACTAAACAGCAGCACTTTGTGGATGGCAATGACTTATCTCACCATCAGCAGCGTAACTTGTGCGAGTGGGGAGGCCGCAGCAGCAGCAGCGCCGGTGGGGTGGCAGAGCTTCGCTGCCGGCTGTCAGGCTGCGCCAGTCACTGCACGCCACCTTGTCTGGGGGCCTTTCTTATCCAGTGCAAAGCCGAGCACCAGATTGACTCACAGGTCACTATCTGTGAGTATAATTTCGGAGAGAACAATCAAACCTATTAGCTGAGAGTGGCAGAGCTGGGCCTTCTTGCAGCCGCAGCTCCAGAGCGTGGCAGGTATTGAGAGCAAAATCTAATAGATAAAAGTCACAGGAGATTTTTTTTTTTTATCTTTGACATAAGCTAGCTGATGAGAAGTGTCATTTGAGAGAGAAAAAAAGTTGCTATATTTGATTTGTCATTATTTCCCCGTTGTCCTTTCCTGTCTGTGATTATGCAATTCCCATTTTCTCATTCTCTCCTCTCGCACAGTTCCATATTTCAGGTTGTGATGGATGTTCTTGCTTAAACATATTTTGATATATGTTTTATCTGCAATTGCTTTATCAAGTCTGCATTGTGTAAACAAACATCACTTGAGCCCATTTAAGAATAATTCTCTGTAACCTTTAATAATGCATTTCCATCCATCCACATGTTGCAAGGCATCTGACTACTGGAGAAGACCATTTCTGGTTTTATATCTGGCACTCTGCAAGCCGAAGAAAATGAGGTAGGGAAAGATGAAGTGACTCGTTGAATGCTATTTTCTGGCACTTGTTACCAACCAATCTATGTCCTTTTCTTTGTGCTTTTGGTCCCATAGTCTTACAAACAGAAGGTGCCCTCCTGGAGGCAACACTTCTGCTTCCGAAATGAAAAATAAGGACAGCAGGCTTTAAAAAGCTTCAGGGCAGTTCTTACTGTTCAAATGTGTCATTGATTTCAATAGTGCATTAGCAGGCTTGTTAAGCAGGATTTAGAGTGGTTGGCTTTATTTTATGGTGGTGAGTACCTGATTGTTCAAAATATTAGCATCTTATTGTAACAGCAAGCTGACTAGTGCCATAAGCTGCCTGATGCAGTGACTGCTGCATGATTGCCGAGTGCCTGATAAAACAGGGTCATTCACAATCAACTGGTGATATAGGCAAAGGCAGGGCTGTGGCATCATGACAGACTGCCTTCCTGCTGCTCTCATTAATATCCCTTTATCTGCCTCTGTTTGTCTGTTGGGAGAGCATTGCTGTTTGTCCCGCATCCTGTGCGTGAGCTCCTGCTGAATCCCTCACCGCCTCATTTTTGCCTGTCTGTAGGTGACTCTCGGATGTCACCTGTGCTGATAATCTGGGAGACAGCAAGAGAAATCCCACAGCCTGAGGGGTGGCTTTTACCTGGCCTGGCTTGGGGAGCTGGTCCTGTATGCAGTGAGCTGGTGGTCCTGGTCTGAGGGTGGTCAATGGGGACCATTGGGGGTCAATGGGCAATGGGAGTTGGTGCGTCAGCTGGACAGATGGACATCTCTTTATTAGGAAGAGGTGAATCTCTTTCTTGACTCCACTGGCTGTGCAGACTGATCTCTAAAAGGGGAGAATGATCCCTGGCTTCCAGGTTCCTGTTCAAAAGCATGATAAAATCTTATGGTATGGAACAGCTGTAAGAGCAAAGATCAAGAGAAATTCAGACCAGAGTGCCTGTATCACGTGTCCCCACACATATTGTCAGATAAACCCCTCGTGGAGCTGTGGACAAGAAAGCCACCAGGAACAGGCTGTACCTGGACTTCAGGGGTTTGATCAGCCACAGGTGACCTGCAGCCCTGAACCTGAGCACCCACAGTCACGGCTAGGGTGGGCTTCCCCTCTGGGCTGTTCTGGTGGAGAGCACGCTCAGGGAGCGGGTAGGAGAGCAAAGGCTGGGAAAATGGTGGAGAGGTGGGGGGACATTGGTTTTGTAACCCACTGTCTCAGCACCAGCAGGGGTTTTGTCTGTCTGGGCAGAAATGGCTCTGTGGGGTTTCAGCAGGGGAAGTATTAGGGTCTGCAAGTCTTATGGTCTTCCAGGAGCAGTAGGCTGGGGACATGGGGGTTACAACATCTGCTGCCTCTTGCATCCACTGGGGATTGAGTGTTCAGGAGGTTCATCGTCTTGCTTTTTCGTCTGTGTAGGAAGCAAATTCCCACCATTGAGGAATTAAATACTTTAAACCAGTACAAAGCAAAAGGGTCACATCCATGTCCTCCATGATTTAGGTGGTGTGGGAAAAAAAAAGCAAGCTGAAAAAAACCTGCTGTCAGACGCCAGGGGCTGCCTTGCTGGAAGTGATCCCACCTGCAGGCTGGCCCAGCCGTCAGCTGTGTTAATTAAGTAGATATACATTAAGCTTCTGTGTGAGAACAAAGGGGAATACGAGAGGGAATTATGTGGGCATGGAGAATGAACAAAATGGTGTTGGTGGAGGCAGGATATATGTGTGGGAAGAAGGGGGCTGGAAAGCATTGGAAAATGGGAGGCTTCTTGAAGAAAAGCAGCCAGCCTTCTGAAAAAAAATAATAACTTAAAGACTCAGAAAACTGTTTTTATTTTCAGCTGAATTAAAGTTAGGCACTTAAATGCATTCATAAATGTGGATCTTAACTTATCTGCCTTGGCTTCCGTCTCCATAAAATGTAAATAATAAGACTTTCTTTACTCAGAGGGTAGAGTGAAAACAAGCTCGTTCATATCTGGGAAGAACTTATATTGCTATATGGGAGCTATAGCAAAAACTATGAATATACAGTTAAAGCTGTGGGCTTGCATTGTGGCACTTGGCATCTGCCCAGATAAGCTATGCATCACACAGAAGAGCTAACAAAGGAGGATGCGAAAACACAGGCCAAATTTAATGACTTCTGAAATCAGGAACATGTAACTCCCCAAAATTAGAAGTGCGAAAGCTTTGAATTCACAGAAAACACTGTATTCTCAAACAAACAGCAAAAGACAGTGAAAATGTAGGATATGGTGGGGAAATACTCAAAGTTATAGTCCATAGACTTCAAGAAATCTGTATACCATTGAGAAATAAATCTACTTGGAGTAGAAATGACCATTGTGGATGACCAGGAAACACAAAGAGCAATAAAGAGAGAAGAATATGAGACCTATAAATCAGCAGGGTCAGCGCTGCAGGAATTGGTACAAGAGCCTATTGTGAAAGAAGAATGCAAGAAAATGATCTAAAAAGCTGTGACAGGAAAAGAAGATGGGAAAAGATCTGAACACAATAAAAGTTTTTATAAATTTGGTATATAGGAAGTCAAAGGTTACTTGTGGAGACAGCCGTCACCTTCCTGAGCAACACGGAGGCTACCTTGACAAAAAGGGGGATGTTGCCAGGAAAGCAAATTACTACTTGTACCTCAGTATTCAGCAGGGAGAGGTGGAAAGTCTGTCACAGTTTCTATATGTTTTCTAAGGACAGAAAAAACCCAATCATTAACTTTAAAGGATACCGGGGAATCAAGTAAACCCACGAAAATAAAGAACTACTTAAAAAGTGGGTTGTTTACATTCCAGATTTATTTAAAAAAAATAGATACCAAAGGAATGAAATCAGCCAGGAAACTTAATACTGGCTATGGGAGAGGTACCTGGGAAATTAAAAGGAGACATCGCTCCATCCCAGGCTTTTGAAGGAGAATAATGGGGAAAGAAGTGTCTATGAGTTCCAGGGCGTACTTGAGACAGCTGATTATCATTACCAGAAAGGCAGATATAACTGGAAACCAAATCTTTTACTTCATTAAATAAAATAAGAAAAAAGAGTGTTAAGAGAAATAAAAATCTGAATTTTAGCATCCTCAGATTTCAAGAGCACACATTCAGTGCTCCATGAGAGATCACTCTGTAAGACAGGAGGTACAGGACTCAGTCTTTAGATGCTGGGCTTGATCACTGAATCCAGGTGCCGAGAAAAAATTATGTAGAGATTGTTTAGGGTAGAGGTGGATAATGGAGTGAGATACTCACCTATTGAACTCTCTTAGCACTGTACAGCTGTCACTTGGAAGAAAGAGCACAAGGAAGTGAGGACATCAAAGAAAGAGCCATAACTGAGGAAAGAGGTGGAAGGCTTTGGGAAGCAGAGGATTTTTGCATTGGTATATGGAATTTAACCTGAAAAAATGTGAAGCTGGGGAAAAAAAAAATTCAAGGTAAAGTGCCTTAAGGAGATAGCTGAGGCAAGTCTGCATAGGAAAAATATCTGAGGAAGGCAGCCAAGTTTCTGTTTGTGTTCCTTTTTAAGGTTCAGGGAATGAAAGAACTAGGTGTGAACATTGCAACATCTAATTTTTATAGACTTTGATGGAGTTCATAACCTCAACACATGCACTTACAGTGCATGAGGAGACATAGCTACCTAGCAATGGGACCCAAACTCGTTTCACACTAAGTGGGCAATTACCCTACAAGAAGTGCTGCAGACACCTGGTGACATAAGGTGGTTCAGTGCCTGTTTCTGTGAGGTGTTTGCTGCAGTGGAAGCTGAGCCTGGCTGGAGCTGGGTCATAGGCACTCCTTTCAGCTGACTTCTCGCAACCTCCGGTTACACCAGTAACCAGAGCATGCAGCTGGGATGTGGGGAAATTGAGTTCAAAGCTCTCTCTCTTCCTGGAGTTGTTTCAGCCTGTAGCTTTCCTGTGTAATGCCTTCTTGGATTAGTTTTTTTGGATTCCTCCTGGGGAAAACTATTTTAATTTTTATGTATTACAATTGGTCCACAGAGAGAACAAGAGCCGATGGCCCAGCGAGACAAGCCCATGTGGCCCAGTTGCCCTCCTGCTGCTGTTCATATTTCAGCATGACATGAAAAGTGGGAAAGATTGAACATGTTAATATTGAAGTTTTGGGCTCCAGCATTCACCTGCAGAAGGAGGGAGGCTGCAGGGAGGTAAGTAAGGGAAAATGGGCACCCTTAACTGTATGTGGAGCTCTAGCATAATTTTTAAATGGAAGAATATTAAGATACATGGGGGTAAAGAGAAATTGGAAGAAAATGCTACATTTGAGCTTACTGCAGTAGATTATGCCAGATCGATTGATATATTTCTTTGATTAAATTGAATTATGGCCTAGATAAAGGAAATGCTTAGTTCTCCTGCTTAGAAAATGTAGAGGATTGGTGAAACTGGAGAACCTGAGGATTAAAAAGGGAACTGCAAGACAAAGAAAGATTTGGCTAATGGGGAAATGACAGTGGGTAAGTTTCAGAGGGGAGGTAACACAGCCTAGTTAACAGAGGAGTTTCTCAAGAATCATCTTCAGGACCCCATGACCTTGGTACAAGAAGGAGGTAATGACAGCATTTTCTGCAACCACAGAATGAGCAGGCTGATGCCCCAGGGCCCTGAGCTGATTGCTGAATGCTTTGGTGTCTATGGAGGCAGCCTGATGATCCCAGTTAGGCACTGAAGTTAGATGTTTATAGTGAGCTGCTGTGAATAGCTTGCTTTTCCCCTGGAAGAAATTCTTCCCTTAATGAATGAATTTTACTGTATCAATGTCCCTATGTTTTTCAAATTGGTATTGTTAAGCTGTTACTGTAAATGACTTGTAGACCAAGGTGCAAGGTGCAAGACCATGAGATGCCAGCTGCATCCTTATGCATGTTTTCATGAATCTAGTCCCCCCAAAAAATGACAAATTCTTTATTAACTCCCAACTGTGACAAAGACAACAAGGGATCCTAACTTCTAACCTAACTGCTGCTGGCATTTACTTATCTTCAATTATTTTTGCATTTTTGTGAGTAGTGTTAAATGAAGGGATGCTAGAGCTACATTGCTGTGGTTACAATGCCTGCTTACATGGTAAACTCTTCCATGCGGTCTAGACATTTACAGTCAAGACATTATACTTCCATCAGCAGATATAGACTTCTCTTCTAGGAGACTGCCCTTAGTGAACTCAGGCAGTAACACGCCAGGTGTAAACACAAGGCCTGTCCTATACTTAAATATTACACAAACCATGTTTTGAAATAGGATTCAGTCTTTATGGACAAAAAAAGAGCCTGCCTTTCTCAGTACGGAGGCAATTTTTATCTCTGAGGGGTTGGGCTTTGCCAATATAGTCATGCATCCTCAATTTATTGATCAAAATGCATTACAAAACACCACTCTATACCATCTTCTTTTTTTCCCTTTTTTTTCCCTCTCTCCTCTCATTAATTTCCATCATGTAATAAGAAAAACCCAGTTATGTTAATTGGTATGACTCCTCCTCAAGGGCATTGTGAAGCATGAAATAATTCCATTCATTACTCACAATGCAGGGACATGAGTTTTCCCTTGAGGATCTGTCTCGTCTGGTGATTTGGTGACCATACAGAACAGTGATAGGATTAGGGACATATTGTTTTAAAATTAATAGTTTTTCGAGGAGGGGCTGGAAGGTGGTGGGGAAAGAGGAAGCTTAAAATTCCAGAGATTACATTCGACTTCAAGGCTCTCAGAGGCTGATGCATCTAACCGGTGTTTATCAGGCAGACCCAGCCCGCTGAGACATCCTTAGCCCCAGCTCCTATTTTTTTTTTTAAAAGGCAGCTGAGCTGGTGTTTAAAACATGCTACGGTCTAGCAGAAAACTAAATCGATGTAAAGCTGGTCAGATTCATTTCTCCTTTTTTATTTTTGGGAGTCAGAATTTCGTTTCCCTAAAATGCAGTAAGCGTTCAGACATGAGCTCCCAGGCTGTCCCGAGCTCAGTTCGGTGATGGAGCCATTACCACTGGCTTGCTGAGGTCCGTCCCCGGCTCTAACAGGCATAGCCTGCCAAGCAATCACCACAGTCCTAGTGCATAAATGTAGGTTGAGGAGGGAGGAAAAGCCCATCCTCTTTTTTTCTTTTCTTTTGCTGAGCCAGCAAAAAAAAAATCTATTGCTACTTTTGCTGCATTTGCAACATTTTCATTAGCAAAGGGTTGGGTTTTTTTTTGGAAACCAGGCTGCCTTTGTGCAGAGGAAGCGAACCTCCTGACGGCTATGTCATTTCCCTTGTTTCCAAACAGCTTCTTGTCTGAGCATACAACCTCCACTTGTCTTGCTTAACATCTGGCTATAAAAGAGCAGGGAAGTTTCTGCCAGATGTTCTTCTGCTCTTCTCCTTGCTGTTCTCAGATGATGTTATCAAATTTTTACTGCAGCTTTAATTTTGCTGGATTAACATGCATACTTTTGGGTATTGTTCCTTCTGTGCCCTGGATAGATTTACTGGTTTGACGACATCCTTCCTTACCACTGAAGAATCGGTCCAAGGCAGCAGTGACCCTTGTTGCATGGGTGTGTTCATTAGCTAAGTGCAAAATACCGAACAGCATCAGACACGTAGATGGTTCTGCCTCTTGAGCAGCCTCTGTGCTGAGGATTACTCATGAAAAGCAATCAGTAAAATACATTGCAGATGAGGGCTATGACATGAGAGATAACCTTGCCATTAAAGGTCCCATAATGCAAGCACATCTCCCTCACAGAAATGGAAACAAGGATAACATGTCTTTTAACTGAATCAATAGAGATCAATGCAAAGACAATAACTCAAGAAATGGATGCATTAACCAGAGAGTAAGAACCAATATTCTCCCAAGTTGAACTACGCTCTGGAATTGGATGTACCGAGGGGATACAGACTATGTTACTAAAAGTGTTTGAAATCATAAGCAAAAAAACCGAAACATAAAAATAATTACAGGTTTTCATTTCAGTCATGTTGTATGGTAAAAACAGATCTGGAGGAAGGAGGCACAGGAATAAATTAGCTTTATGATCAGGAGTGAAGGACCTATTTGCTCCTCGGGGTTATCTACAAGTCAGCCATCTGTAACAGAGGATGTGACTAACTGACTTGGCAGAAAAGGAGCAACCGCAGCCAGGGACCATGCAGTCAGGCTTCTCCAGGCTACCCTGTGTTTAGAAGAGAGCATCTGAGCAAAGGCTGGGAATACGTATTTCATACTTCTACCCGCATGTTTTCAGAAAGAAGAAGAAAAAAAAAAAGTAACAAAACCCCACAACAGTTCTAGGTTTGACAAGCGTTTTGGAAAGGTTTGTGCAATTGGAAGAAGGATATCATACCAAGCTAATATGCATGTGAGAGAGCCAAAATCCCCACTGGAAGAACCGTGGAGGAAGAAAAAAAGGGCAGAGGAAATACACAGTAAATGTGACATCTGACAAGTGCAGCTGCTGCCGCTGTAGGTATCCTGTGCACAACAGAACTGCTGAAAACAGTGTTCAATGGGAGTCTACCCCAAGATTTGGAGAGCTGCTGACTGTATGCAGCTCCTTCAGTAATCACTTGGAGATGTAACTGCTCAGTGCTGCTGGGAAAAAAAACAAACCAGCAGGCTATAGACTTGTGTCTGAATATATTGACTGCGTGATCTTTTCTGGGTCTTGCCTTGTCAAAGAATAGACTGAAATCCAAAGTATGTTTGCATTCCCCAGCCCTGCTATCACACCCACGATTGCTCTTTCAATTTCAACGCCTTGTTCATCGCTCTGCTCTGCCCCATTGTTCTTGGAGAGCTGGTGGTGAATAAGCCAGCCGTGCTGCCGCTTTGCCACCCTCCCACCCTGCCTGCCACCGCAGCAGCACCAGGGCAGGGCGGCCGCTTCTCAGACGTGTCTGACGGGGGAACGTAAGGCGCAGCAGGCTGGGAGCAGCTTGCTGTAGAAAGGAGGATCCCAGGCATTTACTTGACTCCAAAGTTGGCTTCTGCTGAGGCTGAAAGCAGAGGCTGAGGAGCACAGTTCCTTCTGGCGGTGATTGCTGCTTCTCAGGGGCTGACAGGGATCCCAGCTAGGCCCCTGACATAGATAATCCCTAAGGCAGTACAGCTACTTACAGGGATGGTTTCTAGCATCCAGTCTGGGGATACCTGCGAGCTTATATTTGATCACTGGGAGACTCTACAAGAAAACAGAAGAGAGAAAAGCCAACAACCAGAAATCAGTTTCCGGAGATGCAGCTATACCTTTGAAGTACTCGCTCTACTGCCATAGAGCAAGTAGGAAAATCTTAGTAAGAGACACTTGAACCTTTTAAGCATCATCTCTTGGCAATAATGACCTCTCATGCATATTTATGCACAGCACTTAGCTTTATAATGGCCACTTGAAAGACATTTAATTCTTTTTTTGCCTAGGAATGAAGCTATGTGGAGTGTGACAAAAATGTTCCAAGGTCCAAATATTAAAATACAGAAATGGTCCTGGTATTTCCTGCATGCCGGCCAAAACTGCCTCCTGGGAGTATACAGTTTAAGAATTTATGTACTTCTTGATTAAAAGAATATGTGTTTGCAAGCATATATACATACCCGTAAGACTTAGTAAAATCAGGTAGTTGCTACAAGGCTTCAATCAGGCTTTCCTGGAAGAATTTCAGACAGGTCCTATGGCTTGGTTTGGTTTGTAAAACCTTTTTGTTGCAAGGAACTTAATGTTATTCATTATGCACTGAAAGCAAAATCATATGACTACCATTTCCTAAGTAACATAATTATCTTATTGATTCTTATGGGGCAAAACACTACTTTTATTGTTAATTAATACTGCCAAATCTGGTTATGCAATTCTGGATATAGGAAGTTCAGTTTAATGTGTGTTTAGAGGGAAAAAGTCTAAAAATAAATGCCTTAACTTTTTTTTTCCTTTCAGAATGTGAGTATAGCTATTCCTTTGTGTGATCCTCGTTCTTAAATACTACAGGAAATACAACCTATTACACTTTTCATCAGGGAGAAAGAAATATAGGTAATGAAACACAAAAACTCCCTGTGAAAAACATATTTTAAAAAGCTTTAAGTAGCTGAACAGAAACGCATAAGGCAAAGATACACAACTCTGCTGTTTTGGAACCAAAGTAATATTATGGAAAATGAAAAGAATACTTGCAATAATTTCAAGGGCTTACACTTTCAATCTCATTTTAAGTCGAAATGAATCAGGAGATTCTTATGCAGAGGGCACATAAATAGTATTTTGTCTGTCCCACGGAAAAGGCGGTATGAAAGATTCATTAGACACTAGGACATATAACGACTTCTCAATTCTTTCAGTTCTTAGCCAGTGCTCTAATGAAATTCAAAACTGCTACATCTGCCATACTACACTGTTAATTAGTTTTCTATTTATTTAGCAGATCTAGAAGTGGAAAGTAATCTATTGCCAGTGAATTGTTTGACTTCAATGCTAAGTAGGCTGCATTCCAATCCTCTGATGTTGAAACTAGCACGAATCCAACTTTCATCTCATTGCCATGTCAAATTAGCACCCAGCAGATTCTAGATACAATGACTTCTTTTTTTTTTTTCCTTTCCCCTTTGGTTTGTATAAGACCACCAGTTCTTCGAAGTCAAGAAACAGAAGCTAGGGAATTTTTCTGCAATATCTCTTCCCTCCCTCCCTTTACTTGCTGCAGTGGATTAGATATAAGAGGTATAGAGGCTGTGGTTTGTTTGTATTAAAGGAGGAACATGATTTTAAGCAGACCGTATTCATCATGTAAAACAAAAAATATTGCTGTGTATTCTGCAAAAGTATTCTGCAAATACTACCCAGCCTAAGAAAACCCCAGAATGCCTTGGCAAAGTTATGGGATGACTTTTGTACATGCTTTGCCATTTTCTATTTCTGTCTGTATTCTGCAATAGATTGCAGCATCTAAACACAACATTCTGTATGTGACTTACTCCTATCTTGCAGTGTCAACAGAGACACTGGATTGTGAAAGTATGAAACAAAGCCAGATGAAATTAGAAAAGAAATTGGCTAGAAATGAAGCCATTAATCCTAGCATATTGCACTAGAGGAGCTACAGTGTATAAGGGGGTTTGAGAATACAAACGTACACCCAGACCTTGGAGTTTGCCTTGAACTTTGGGGTTTTTTTCTAAAATCTAGGTGCAAATTTTGAATGTGTTTTTTGGATCAGGCTAGTCCTAAACAAGCCATTATTATACAATGAGTAAGCAAAGTTCTGTACTGAGCTTTAGCAAAGCAACGACAAAGCTGATCTCCTACTGTACTGTTATTTGTAGAGCATCCATGATAAAATTCTTACCAAAGGCAAGGTATTGGTTTCGAGTAATTTACAATGTAAGTCAGAGAAATACAATATACAGCACAGGACAGCAAAATACAAAAGCCAGGTCCAAGAGCACTCTGGTGGTGGTGTTCACAAAGGAATAGCTCTTTTCAAGAGAGAGAAAATAAATTTCTTACACTAGACTGATATTTTCAGAAAAATGTTTTTGGATTTCAGGTCTGAAACAGAAATAGTGAACTTTGGGTTAAATACTGGTTGAAAACCAAGCTATATGAGTTTAACTTTACTGTGTTAATTGATTAGATGGCTTGAGATTCATAGAAGAAAAGCATTTTAAAAATAAATATGTGATACTTGGAAAGAAAGTTCAAAGCCAGGACTAGACACAGACAATTAGGGTAAAAAGGAGAAGAGATCTGAAGTAGGCAATGTGTGAAAGAAAGTGGAATAGCAAGGGAAAATGTGCAGAATTTTGAATGGAAGGAACTTGATCTCAACTTAACGTAAAAAATCCAGGAAGAGTCAAGACAAGTCAACCAAACTTTTTTTCTGATTTAAATTCATCACTTTCTTTCTTTGCCATTTGGGATTGTGGTTTGGTTTTGTTGTGGTTTTGTGGTTTTTTTTATTATTATTACTTTTTATTTTATTTAGTGGTAGATATTTTCTTGACTTTACTATTTCTTTAGTATGTCGCTCTCTTCCACCTTTAGGAGAAGGAAACTGTAGAAGAAAACTGTTAATTCCGAGTCTGGGAAAATAAAAGATAGCACAGTGTAGTGATGTGTTTGAGAGTCAGCAGTGACATGAATTCCCTACTGCTCCCTGGAAGCCTCTATTCTTATAGTTCAGTGTTTCATCATGGTAGAATAAAGGAAACAAACTGAATGAGTCAGAGTAATTTTCTTAAATTTTTTTATAAGTTGTTTTCTTGGGCTCCTGGCATATTCAGGAAGACTGAGCGGTGCTACTTAACAAAGCGTGCCATTAAGTGTTGCATCTGTAATGGTTGGGTTTGAATTTTTGATAGTCAGGAACGGGAAAGAGTATAAAATAGGATTTATTCATCTTTTCCAGTGTTCATAGAGCCGAATGGACTGAAATGGCTGAGGTTGGAGGCAGAAACCAGGCAGCTAGCATTCTGATAATGAAACTCTGTGATGTGTAAGCATGTCTTCTGATGATTAGGAATAAATCCATGAGTTTCAGGAGCCTTAGATATACCTGGTCTGCAGTTTTTCCAAATGGATAGATTATCTGCATACACACATGAAACAGTTGCCAGAAAGACTTCTTCTTATTATGAACTGTTCATAATCTTCCTGTAAGTTGCCAGAGCTGAATCTCAGCCACAGCTCCCCTTGTTTCTGCCCAGCTGGGAAAATTTGGCTTTCTCACATCTGTCCCTGAGCACTCAGGGTGCATGGTACAGTACATCCTTTCTTACTGATTGCCTCTGCCCCACGTCAGAGAGGGCAGGGAGCTCATCCTGCACACAAAGCTGCTGTGGTGCTCCCCTTTTTGAGCAAGTTACATGCTTGTGTCTTATTTTCTGCAATAGCATAAAAAAAAAAAAGAGTTTAAACTCCCATATGCAACCAACAGATGCTTGTGACCATAGATGTTGCATAATCAACAAATGATAACTTATAAAATCTTTAAACCTGCAGAAAGAATTCAGAATTTCAGCAAATTTCTGTCTTGTCTGGCTGCTCATTTCACTTGGTTATAGAAAAAAAAGCCAGTTGTGCATAAACTCCATCTGCTCTTGTGGAGTAATATGTATGTAGTTGGGAGGAATATTTCAAGAGATATTTGAGCAGTGGTACTGGAAAAACAGAGAAACTGAACATGGAATCAGGATTCCAGTTGATGCACAGAGGAGGCTACAATAATCATCAATTCAACTTTTTGCAAAAATATTGGCAGAAGAAATTGATCCTTTGAGTGTAATGTGTGCCTTGAAATAAATTTTGTAAGCTATTTAAAGTATGCCTCCATTTGACAGTGCTATGTAATCCGATTTTACAAACTATACCTCTAATTCTTGCCTATGCAGATGTTGCACTGAAATGCTTCTCAGTATTCAGTAGAGTAAGATACAGACTTTACTGAACAGTGGAATGAAAGGCAAAGAGTTAAGATGCTGTTTCATAACATGACTGACATAACTCAGATTAATTGTTCTTCTGGTCTGTGATACATAGACATAGTACTTCTGTAACAAGATTTAGTTGAGAAACACCCAAAGTATGAGCCAAGACAGTAAAGTGTAACTTTTATTGTAGGAAAGATAAAGGGTTTGTGGAAGAATAACATGAGGCATGAGTCTCTCTGTGTTCCTTACTTCCCCATTGCTTAAGTCCTTTTTAGTGTAGGGGTAGCTGGAATAAGACGTGAACTTAAATTCTTGGTGTGCTAGGACACAGCAGCCAGCAGGCTGTATTATCATAACAGGCAGTAACAGTCACCTCAGAAACCTCTACGTTTCTTTGCGTCTGATGCAATTTTACAGAACTGAAGAACAACTCTGGTGAAATCATGTTTGTGCCAGGAGATCTGAACGGGTCCGAGGAACAGCAAAAAGAAGACGGGGAGGAGAGGAAGCACTGAGCTCTACTTTCCACAAAATAAGGCCTCTGGAAATAAGATGGTGTCAAAATCTCTGCATTTGTTGTTACGTGCTTAAAAGGCCCTTTATAGTTCAGGCAAGAAAGATCCTTGCCCTGGCAAGCTTAGATGTTAATTGAAACCTTTGTGTGTCTGCACAGCACAGCGAAATGGAGAACTCTTGTGACAATGGAAATACTATGACATCGGTCAGGTCAAAATATACATTTCAAGATTACCAGCCAAGAGAAAAGGGTGGGTATTACTGCAGGACAAGGGGACATGTGGAATAGGGAAGCTGGCCAGAGCAGCACAGCCCAGGAAGAGTGGCACCACGAGAGAAGCCTGGATAATCAGGCAGGAAAGAAATTATGCAGGAAGCTTGGAAAGTCAGAAGTTATTAGATAAATGAAATGAGACATAGCAGAACAAACTGAGTAGATTTGATTGTTTGAATTACGTGTTTGAAGTAGGGGTAGAAGGTGAAAGAAATAAGGAAGGTGTAACCATCCAGGAGGCTTTATAGGGATCATCTAGAGCCTAGAAGCAGAAGGATGGTGAGAAGTTGAGCAGTGAAGAAGTGAAATAAAGTGAAGGAAAGCTAAGGACAAGGAAGTACATCTGTTCTGGAGGTCAGCATGGCAGTGGAAGATGGTGGGTGAGTGGAAGATTAGAGTAAGGGGGGAAAAAGGAACTTGAAGATGTGCAGTGTGTATTGTAAGGACAGAAGGAATAGAAGTTTTAGAAAAGGGATGAAAATTGATTATCTATGCAATATAATACGTAAAGTAGTAGCAGAGGATAGAGGGCTACCATTGCTTTTAATGGTACATCCTAATCTATATGCAATACACAATCTCATAGAGTTTATTTAAGGACTTGCTAGTAATGGAAGCACAGGTAAAAACATCCAGCTGGAAAGTTCTTGGCCCTTTATACTCAGCACAAAAGAGGCAAAACAGGGAGAACATTTCAGTGACGCGTACCAGGGTATCGTCCAACACCAAAAGAAGTAACTTTTAAAGAAAAAGTGGGTTAACTTTTCAGGGAGGAACAGTTCCCTGGCCCTACGGACATCATGAGCTTTGTGCTGTTTTCAATGAATCAACACGTTCTTAAAATGTCTGCGGTTACAAACTTTCTTTTCCCCAGCACATACTGTCACGCCTCTGGCACTCTGCTTATGGCGTGCTCACTGCGGCCGCTCTCTCCTGTTTACAATTACTGTGTCCTTCACCACCACCCTCTGAATATCTCTTGGGTTCATTCTGTTATTTTTTCTAGTTCTTTATATTTCTCTACTTCCATGCTACGTTTCTGTTGCTGCTGAGGCTGGGATGCACTTAAAGCTGTATGCTAAATCCTTTCCTTCTGTCTGTAGCTCCTGACCCCTATATGGACTGATGAACATTTGCCTCCTTGTTTCGGAGAACGCTTTCTTCTGCAGATGATCTGGCACCCATAGCATTAATTTGCTGCTTGCTTTCTGTCTGCTGTTTGCAATTCACTCTCCTTTTCCTTAGATGCATCAGAGCTTCTGATGAATAGTTGTGTTTTTCTGGCAGCAAGAAAAAAAAAAGCCTACTTCCCATCTGCTGAGACTGAGGCTTTCTCTGAGAAGTGGTAAAGTCATCTTGGTGGCTTTTAAATTTTGGAAGACCTCACCAGCTTGGGGTTGGTGGTGAGGGGGGAAGGAGAAGAAACCTCTCTACGTTCTGATTCTGGGGAATGTCCTCTTCGCACATTATTTTTTCATTTACCTTTGAGAAATCAAACTGTCCAGCAACAGTGCCTTTTTTCCTCAATATTTTTGAAGGACAGAGACCAAGAGAGAGAAGCACTTAAGTTACAGCCCTTTACCTTTGAATTACAAGAACCTGAACAAATGTAATTGTTTGCTTCACATTCCATAACAGCAGAATGATTGAGATGCTGACTTTCACACAGGAAAAAACAGAGCCCCCCCCAAAACTCAGGAAACCATTTTGAGAAAATCAAACTATATTGGTACAGATGCAGGTAAGCATTTTCACAGGTTGCACTCACGTAGGAGTGCTCATTCTCCTCTTCCTCCCTGGCAAGATCACTTCAGAGTAAAGGGATCTCCTTGTTCTGCAGCCCTGGGCTTGTTCACAGAAGAGTTTTGGCATGATGTCAGGTTTAAGGATCAGGTCACTGCTTTATTTCATGCTCATTACTGGCTCCTGACCCAAGCCCTCCTCTCTGCCTTTTCATGTGCTTGGAGACACATTGGGTCCTCACTTCTTCTAGCAGCATTTAGTTTGTGACAGTTTTTCCTTCTGTCATCAGCTCTGAAATACAACCAGCAGCCCACTGTTCAACACAAATCAAATGCTCCATGCCTGAATTAGAACAAAAACCTTTATGAGAAGAGATACTGGAACTTTGTTCTTGGCAGTTTTAAGCAAAGTGCAAAAGCTTTTCAGTGGTGTAAATGGCCAAAAAGGGAGTGCGAGTACTTCTGTGAATGAACACAGAAGACTTTGATTGAAATGACTAAGAGTGCATGCCATATATTGCTTGCTGCAAGGTTTCGTGAGGTGCTAACCCAGCTGAGAGCTCACACGGTTAAGCTGAACACCAGGTTGCTGCACAACCCGAGAGATCCCATTTCTGACCTCTCAATTTCTGCTTCATGCAAAGGTAGAACAGAGAAACAAAAAACCTTCAGAAGGGGAGGTCTGTCTTCAAATTTATTTTTGAAGTCGCTGCTAAGACCTAAAACATCCAAGACAGTTTGCTGCTTCTGTAGCCTTCTGTGAACAAAGATACCAACACCCAGTAGCTGTTTCTCCAGTTTCAAACCCAATTATTCTAAAAACAAAGCCTTTATTTGTGTTTGGCTGAAGCTAAATAAACTTGAAATTCAGATACTTCTTCGGAAAGAATGGTCTGCTAATTGGTGTTGAGGTTTAAATATTTGAGCTTGTTTATTTCTCCCACTTGCTTAAATGATGTTTCAGAAATGTTCCCCTGTTATTACAGTCTATTAAATCAGACTTATCAAAAGGAAACATTTATTGATATCTTGAGAGACGTGTGTGTCTAATTAAGGTTGTGTTGCTGTGCATATTTTATATTAAAGTAAACGTTTCCTGCAATTTGACTTTAATCAGGTCTGAAGGGCCTTAATAAGTGTTTGGCTTCATCATTTAGTTTTTTTCCTTTCCCTGGACTAAGGGAGGATGTACTATATCCTCCCTGTTTGCAAAGTCACATCATTTACCATTGCTTAAGGAAGTTCTGCCACCCGCTGTAGTATTTATTTAATTTAGAAATTATGGCAACTGATACTAACTGCACATTTTTGATAGAGCTTGCAAGCACTGAAACCCAGAGGAAGTCTGGAGTATTTGTAGATTGCAGTTTTGAAATGTTATTAGACAACTACTTTGCTTATTTTTTGGTTATTTCACCCCATTTTACTTGAAACTATGATTACTAGAAGAAAATAAAAGATTTATAGGCTTCTGAATTCCTAGTTTAAAGTCTCTAATATACAAGCTTGCTTTTTTTGTTGTTCTTGTTGTGCAAGGTCTCTCTTTGTACAGTTACTGTTGTGCTTCACTGTTTTCTTTACTACCTTTCTTATTTAACGTACAGCTACCACTGTTAGAAGGAAATTCAGTCTCAAGTATGCAGCCATTAAAACACCTGTCCAGTGTTTGGGTTCTACTTTTCCTGTACTGTCCCTCATCTCCGTGGTTAACTTCAGCCTTCCTAAATAGGTTTTTCCATGCCATAATTTAAATTATATGGCATGTAACCTGATCTTAAAAGATAATTTAAAAGATTAACAGAAAGAGACTAGCTACTACTTTTTTTGTCTGCAAAATACTGTCAGTTTTGAGTGAAATGTCATATATACCTATGTGGAAATGTGTCCAAGTTTTTAGAAGAGTCATTTATGATGCAAGAATAAGTTTATCTAATTAACTGTAACATTTCTGTCAAATAGCTGTGTAATAGATGGTTATCTTAATTCTGCTGGCAGAGGGATGCAGTAATGCAGAACTTTTTTGCACAGTATATTTAGTGTGTGTGTATACATATACACAAACTACTATATATCAGTACTTTTACACACCCACGCTTATAGAAATGTATATATATTTGTGTTTGTAGATGAAGATTTCCTTTTCTTTTATCAGGCTTTTCTAAATTTTGGCAATCTTTTTGTTACTCCTCTAATTAGTATACTGTGTAATAACTTTAAATTAAAGCTATGGTCTTGGTGTAATAGATGGTTTACACACAACAGAAAGAGACTATTTTTACCAGTGATACCATAATCCACAAAGACATAGATAAGAAGAAGAAGAAGAAGAAAGGAAAAATAGTTATTCCCCACTAAGGGAGCACTTAATGATAGAACAATCCTGTGCTCTGCTCAAATCACACGGGGATTATGTCTCCACCGAGAAATTAAACAGTGCCAGGGAGTGCAACCCGGTGTTGGTGCTGTTCAAGTGTCAGAACATCACTGGGGAGAGTTTCCCCCCAAGGCCAACTAGCACTTTCCCGAAGACTTCCCGGACACCCTTCGATAGGTGACCGTGCTGTGTTGAATGAAATCTTGACAGTGTGACCATGGCCAGCCCAGGGTGCCTGGCCTTACAGTCACAGCTGGGTCGTGTCGTGTTTGTTTAACTTTTTAGAAGAGATGCAGCCAGAAAGTCTGTATCAAAAGTTGACATTAAATCCAGATTCTTTTTGTCTTATTCCAGTGCCTTTCTAGATCATTACCCTCTTTTATATGACATTATTCTTAAAAATCACCCTGGTAAAATGACTAAGGCAATGTTTAAAGAACAAAATGAACCCCTTTATTTTCCTCAGACAAACATCAAAAAACGTTAATTGATTTGTTTCCAGCTTTAAACATGGGTTGTGGTTTTTTTTTTTTTTTTGTGAAAACCAAGATGACAAATTAAAGAAAGCAAAAGATAACTGATTCAGAAATAAACTTTTAGAATGCTCCAAAATTAGATCATGTAATTAGTACCCAACTTATGAGCATTGACATTTGGTGGGATTACACTTGTGTGAACAAATTCAGTTCACACAGTTTAGGAACACTAAATGATCTTTAGGAAGGAATGATGCTTGAGGTTGCTGTAAGCTTCCTTCACTGATTTAATTCCTGATATTCAGCAGTTCTTAAGACAAAAGTTTTCACACTTTGCCAAAGACAATCCTTGACAAACAAATCATCAATGGTTGTTGCTTAAAAAATGGCAAAAATTGAATGGTACCAAATTATTATGTTTTGATATAGGGAATATGTATTCTTGAAATAACTGTACAGGCTTCATATTAGTTTATTCTGTATTTTTCTTCAAATAAGTCTGCAAGTTTTTCCTCTATCTTCTTTTGCCTTCAAATAATCACTTTGTATTTATAAAGTCTACAGATTCTGCTGGCAAAAATATCAGGTAAGAAAACAGTTATCAAACAGTTATCAAATTTCTTCTGCCCTTCCCCCTTTACATGGAGCAATTCAAACAGGAGAAAGCAGGGAAAGAGAAAGAGTTGTGCTTGCAGAGGAAAACTCGCCCAAATCCACTTTCCTTCTTCCTAAGCTGGCACTGTTGATATTGGAAGCTGCTTGTCTGGAAGAACAACCATTAACCTCTTGATGATTTGTGAGGAAATCTGGAGTTGATCTGTGTAAGAGGGAGGAATGATGTTCTGTTTTATGCCACCACCATCTCTCAGCATTTCTGTTACAACACTCAACCCTTCAAGGAGTTCTGTACCTAAGGTAATATATCTTTATGTCTAGAGGTGGGCTCAGGTTCCTTCATTAATTAATTCATGAAGGTTAGGTGTCTGAAGGATATTTCTGGAAATTAGCTGAGCAGATTCATGAGCTAATAGAACTATGCTCATGAATCTGAACTATGAATCTGAACATTGCTTACCTATGAGAAGTAAAAAGCATGCATCACCCACAGTAACTTGAGAAAAATTGTAGACCTGGTATGTCGCTATTCTCAAACATGATGAACAAACTTGCCCGGTTTTTTTAATTTTATTTTATTGTTAGGGAGAAATGTCTTTTGAGAAATTTGTCTTAGGACATCTTATGCTAAACCTCTAAGCACTTTGGTAATTGTGGCTTCAGCATTTTGTAGTCTTTCTGTTTATTAGGAGCTCTAGGTCTATCAGCAGAAATTGAGGCATCTCTGAGTACAGAAAGAGACAGACAATTTTCCTGTTATACAACTAAGTCAGTTGTTTAGGCACCAAAGAGGAATACTGTAAGCATGTACATCAAACTTGCAAAAAAAAGTAATTGCCTTTCAGATTCTCTTTTGGTTCACCACCATCTATGGAGATAAACCTTCCATCTATGAGATGACTCTGTCACACTAGTATGGAAACAGCTAGACTACTCACAGCTTAGGCAGAGTGGCAGATTCCCTTTAGTGTGCTGTGATTCAGCCATAGGAAATTTCTTGTGGGAATAAAAAAAAAAAGGTAAATTTATGCAGGAATCCATTTGGAAAAATCCCAGCCTAAAGATTAAGTAGACTCAAAAAAGTACTTTCTTGAAAACACATGCCTGCACCTCACTGCCTTCAGATGAAATGTGACAACACTTCGGAATCAGCCTTAAGAAAAAGGAAAATTGCTCATTTTTAGTGCTCACCACAACAGATGAGTGGTGAGAGAACTTAACCTGCAATTTCCAGTGGTGTGTATGTTTTGTTTTATTTTGTTTTGTTTTTATCTTTATACATCTTGTGACTTCTGAATTTGAGCAAAATTTTTCAGACAATGGAAAATAGTGAAAAATGTGTAGTGAGTTCTTCACCTAGCAAACAACTGAAGGGGAGTTTCTACTGTTGTAAAGCTTAACCCATTTGGTAATCCTAACAGCACAGTGATTTGGGTCTTTATAATCATTTCCATGACCTTTTTTCTTTTCCTTCTTCTCCAGGTATTTTTTCGTCCAGGCACTGGGATCTAAAGTCTGAATCTTTTCAAGTCAGAAGAGTGAAGAATGTGCTCCTACCCTTGGTGATTTTTGAAGCAAAACTTCACAAGGCAGAAGATCACTAGGTAGGTTTGTGATCTTGCATTTAAGAGTCCACTGAAAGCACTAATGTTTTATTTGTGCAATTGCATTTGTGCGTTTTTATTTTCTGGAAGCAGAGTTTATTCTAATGGGTTAGAAATCTGTGGATGCAAGTGGGTTTCAGAGGAGGAAACTAAGTGCTAAGCTTAGGTAACTAGTTTATGTCCTATATTCCATTTAAAGAATGTGAGCTAGTTAATAACACGGGCCAGAAGTCCTGTTGCTCTCGGCAGGACTTTTTGGCTCCTCACATGTGTCTCTAGTTTCTAGATAAACTTCTGACACTGGAGAAGAAGGCTTGTCCTTAGTGTGAGTGTGCTGGACTGAGACGCAGCTGATGGGCCCACGTGTATCATGTCTATCTCAGGCTTATTGTCTTTGTAAATTCTTGTATTTTCCTGTGCTATTTTCTTTTGAGCAAAGTACGGGTAATTGCTTTCCTCATCATTAACATGGTACTCCTGTGGGCTACAGCCTCTTTGCCTGTTGGGATGGGGTTTTTTTTGGGGGGGAACCTTCCGGGGGTCCAAATGAAGCCCTTTCACAGGACTCTGACATACCTGCTCCCTGGCTAAGGCTTATAGTTCATCTGCCTTTCTTACCCCAAAACCTTCTTTCAGTGGCCTTGGCTTGTGTGCCAGTTTTTTCCTCCTCTCTTTGGGAGCGTTAATAGCTTAAAGGGAGCCAGAAAAACCCTACTCAGGCCAAGGACTCTCTCAACTTTGGTTTTTCCTTACTGTTCTCCCTATAAAAGCTTTCAGCTACGTCTGGCTCTACCATCGCATCACTCCTTAGTGTTTTTCCCCAGCTTTTCTGTCTCTGGCTTCCAATTCTTCCTTCTCCAAAGCTTATTCAAGGATCTTGTCCCCCTGATGCTCTTTTCTTCCAACAGCTTGATTCATTTTCCTCATTCACCTATTAATCCACTGTGTTCTGTACATGTACATATAGAAGGAAGCCCTTCTTCCTCTTAAAAAAAAAGCAAGTCATTATACAGATGTACAAGTACGTTTCACTAAGACCCCAGGTAAGTGCTTCAATTTGCCCAGGCTGTACAAGTCCAGGTAAGTTTGATATCTCCCCAGTTAAGAGACAAAAATAAGATTTTGATCACTTTTAAGGGGTTTAAGTACTTCAGCAATATCTAAAATTGTATCTGTGGTCACAACTGGCAATATAGATCTATAGAAACAAAAAAGCAAGGTGGGAGAAGATGCAGGTTAAAGGACTAAATAAAAGCGATGCAATTTTAGTTGTCAAATACTATTTTTTTATTAGTTTGTATACAACTTCAATGTCTTGGGATGTACTAAGCAAAATTTGCTTCACTTGACCCTTGGGTATCACAGGCAAAATAACCAAAAATAGCAACAGGATCTGAAGATAATAAACAATAACTTTAGAATAAATGAAATAGATGGCTTTATTGAATGTAATTACATATGAAATTGAATACCTTGAAAACAAAGTACAATAAAAACATGAACATATTTATTAGGGCAGTGTTTTCTGAAATACTATTGCACTTGAAGAGCTAATAATTAACAATCTGCAATTGCTTCAGTAAGTTTTTAAATGACAGCACAAAAGCACATTTTAAGATCTCACGTTCTGGTTCACGAATGTGAAAGAATTTACTGTCCCACTTGTATGAGTTAGGACCCTGTCTCCCACAGCTTTGTGTGCATGAGAGAATAAAAAGGGGTAGAAGGAAGGCAGAGATGATTAAAGGTTGAAGAGATGACTCTTCTTGACAACACAGTATTAAAAGAATTAATATATCCATATTTCAGTTGTAGTATTTTAATGCAATATAGTTTTCCATCTATAAAACCATGTTCCTTAAGTCACAGTTTTGAACTATCCATACTGAAAATATACTCATATTCTAGTTACATCTAGCTATAATCTCAGTATATTCTATGTATTTAATTTTAAAAAATGTCAGTTCCAGAAAACCCCTCAGTCTCACAAAGTCTAATCCTCCTAAACAAACATACTAAAGTTGGCAAAATCATAGCAAAGCCAGTTTTATTTGACTTGTAACTCAAATCAAATGATACGTAACTGCACCTTGTATCATACAAAAAAAATTAATGTGTCGTGTTTATTACTACTGATATTAAAGGAAACTCGTACAGGACTGAAGCTTTGCCTTTTCTTCATTACTTAAAACACAAATCCAGTTAAGACTTTCTAGACAAGCTTTCATTTTTCAATTAACATGTTTTATTTCAAATTTATTCAGAGCTGAAATAAGAGTTACATTTGCAGCTGAGGGAAGCAAAGATGAAACTTTGTTCTTCTTTTGTGCTCAGCCATACAATTTATTTTTCTCCTGGCAACAGATTTTAAATCTCTTTGCCTTTTTTATTTTTTTTTTCATGGGAACTGTTTAGTAAGTGCCGACATTAGAGCTGACAACGCTTTGTGTGGTTTTTTTCCTTTTGCCTGGTTTCTGTGTCTGTGTGTGCAGGCATGCATTCATTAACGTAATTCCTCAACATTCAACAAGAGTGCATCATAAACCAGAGGAAAAAAAAGCCTCATAAATATTTAGATCCTCGTCTACCTTCCAAAACTAAAGTGAAAAGGAGTATTTAGTGAGGACTTGGTTTGAGTTAATCTGCATATGAACTGAAAGGGGGTACAAAAGGATGAAAAGGTGGTGGAAACGAGCATACAAACCCCATAGTCTCCAGGGGGCCATTCATCTTGTTCTTGTCAATACAATCTCAGTCTCACTGCTTGGCTCTTTTCTGCGCATGACCCAACAGACTGGCTTCGCAAAGGATGTGCGTGCTTTCTTCCTAGTTTTGTTCTATCGTGTCATTTTTCGAGAGGAGAAGCAAAATACTTCATGTTTCAGGAGCTGGCGAAATTTCTCTAAATGCTTCTCTACTTATTTGTGGTCCACGCACTGACACACTAACTTAAAACATTTACATAAAAGGAAAAGTAGATTATATGAAAAGCAATTTTAGGTAATTTGACAATTAATGACAGGCAATGAGATCACAATGTAGCTTAAAGCATATTATTATCTGTGGCACAGTTACAAAACCTACAATTTGGACCTAATCCTGTACAGATTTATATATAAAACTTATATAATAACTTTATATATAAAACTCCGGATTTCTAACAAACAACACTGTCAAAAAGTCCAAAGTAACAGATAGAAAAACCTGTAACAGCAATAAAATTTGGTATTTAATGTATTTTCATAATTGTTACAGAATTGTTGAGGGTGGAAGGGACCTCTTGAGATCATCTAGCTCAACCCCAGACATGGAATTCTGCAATTTTCTTTTGCATTTTTATTTTTAAGGATGAGGGAATATTGTAATACATTCAATAATTATTTAATTTTTATTTCATTATCTGAGATCAAATTAATTTTGAAGTATTACATCGCACTACCTATGCACAATGACTTGTGATTTCTGACTGCTGTGCTTAGATATCCTTTTCAGCCAAAAGGGCACAAAGGCCACTAAAGTCTGTATTTAGACACAAATAATGATTTCACATGTAACAGAATTCTTGATCAGAAGCAGGCAAAAGACAGCAGTTTTTCTGTTGTTGTGAGGACAAAGTTTGAATGAAATAATGTAACTCACTCAATTCATCAAGCTCCACATCAATCACATGAAGATACAACAGGAGAATTACATCAATACGACATGCAAAACGGTCGTTTTAGTCACTTAATGTATTTGTAATATTATCTTACTACATTGCTAATCTACCGTTTTATACTTGTGAAAACAGAAAAGTCCAAGTATATTTTTTTCAAATTAATCTCTGTGTTTCAGCCTCCTCCTTAAACGAACTCAGCTGGGGTTTTTCAGTTGGTTGATTTTTGTTTTTTTGTTACCAGACCTCCCCAAACCTCTATTCCTGGAGGAAATCAGTGAGCGTATCAATGTAATATCAGGTGCAAGCCTGAGCCTGTAAGCTGTGCCTACATGGCTATGACTCCCCCACTAATCACCTGTTGTCAATCTAACACAAAGGACTCCGCCTACTCTGACAAACTTCTAATGAAGTACCAAGATATATCTGTAGCCACAGGGATAATTGATTTCACTACTAACCTGCAAGACAGGTGCATGCAAACTTCCAAATGGGACAAAAGATCAATTATGCCTCTAGTAATGAAAATCAGATGGATAGCTATAAATAGACTACCTGGAAGGAAAACCAAGGTAGGGATGTACACTTTAATTGCCTTGCTAAGGGGAAGACCTCCTTCTGGCGTGAAAATTGGCCATCTGATTGGCTATGGCATGACTTTTTAAAAGCAAGTAGAAAAATTGTAAAGATGGGGAAATGCTTTAAGTGCAGCAGTGCCTCCTCTCCACCTCTAACAGAGAAGTGGTTTGCCAGCTTCCCAAATAAGAGGGACTTTCCAGACCTTTCTACAGTGGGAAGAAAGAAGGCTGCCTAATTTGGATTACTTTCATGCTGACCGTCTTCAATCAAAACAGAATTACAAAAATTCAAGATAGCTTTTTTTTTCTGCCTTGCCTCAAGTAGTGTTTTCTTTATAGTTCCTGCCACAACCTATTGGTTTTTGAGCATATTGTCAGACCAGACTATTCATTTGTTAATACATAACAAAACAGTATTGCTATGCAAACTGGGTAGTGGAACACACTCTCTGGGAAACTTATTTTTGCGTTTCTCTGCTCCTTAAGCTGATAGGACAACAGTTGGGGGGTGTGTGTTCAGGGGGAAGTGTGTGTGCTGAAAACAGAGACAACTGTCACACCTGTTCTGTAAAAACAAAAAACTGTAATCAATGTGTCATAACCTTTCTTAGTTTGACAAGTTATGTAAACACCTGAAAGGTGAAGAAAACTGCCCATAAAACTTTCAAATATATATTTTTAAACAAATATAATACCATAAGAGATGTTAACATTTCAGTGATCGTCTTTTGTTCATGATACAATAAATTCCTATTTAGAACTTTTAAAGGCCACTTTCTCTAAGTCATAAGAAAAGCTGTAACATGTACACAGAAACTTCTCCTGTTCCAAATGAACAGGAATATCTAGACTCGTGAACTGGATCTGTACAAAAGTTGTTTGAATATACAGGAAACGTGTTGTGTTTCCCTTCCCTATGCATCAGTCACAATCAAAGACCAAACACAGAACATTTTAAACTAAGAAGTATAACAAAAATGTAAGAGAATTTGAGATGGCCAGCCGGGTAAAGTGTAATTTCTAGACACTTCAAATTTAGCTGCAGTGATTTGTTTTATCAGACCACTATATCTAAATCACTATCTAAATGGTGATTACTCCATTTTACACACATTTGCCATTTCACGCCATAGTGAACTTTTTAGCCTACTGCCTTGCCCCTGTACTCTGTGGTCTATCCAACACAACAACTTTACGAACGTAAAATACTAACACACTTCTGAAAGCCAAAGCTAAGGAATGACTGCGTTACCTTCAACAGAGTAATTTTAATTGTCAAAATTCTGAACCCAAGCTGTTTTTCAGACTGTTATGTGAGCAAAAGTGGTTAATAGAAAAATGTTTCTGCATGTTTACAGTGAGATTCAGCTGACTGTTCAACAGCTCACACTGGCCACTCTGGACTTCCAAAAGGTGTAAGAGACATCTGCACAGAGCTGGCAGATGCGATACAGGAACTATGACAGAAAAGTGACCTCCTGGAGATTCAGGCGGAATAAAATAAGGCAAGTGAATCCCACCCTTCATTGTGCTTATAAACTTCTAACAATGAATTACTGCAATCAAGGAATGGACTAAGTTTAAATAATAATCAGATACAGTATTAGCTAAGTAAGATTGCATGATCTTGTATGAAGTGACCGTAGCTCACAATGAGTCAGATCTGCTAGATGAGCTAACAACCCAGAAATGTGTTTTACTGATTGCTAGACTTGTCCTTTGAGGTCCAGTGACACTCCAATAGGGACTTATGATGCACTGGTCAACAAATGCCAACCAAGATGGCACGAGATTTGGGATGGTTCCCATTTCATTCTTTCCTCGCAGCTTTAACTCCAGATACATCTCTTCACCATTAAATGAAAAAAAAAAGGATTTGTATTAATAAAGGCTTGGAATAAATAAAGTATTTTGAGTAGGGGAAAAAAAAAAAAAAAGGTTTCTAGTCAAAAATAAGATTCTGGATTTTTTAGACTGATTAATTACATTTTATTAGAAGGCCATCCAATACAAAATGTCTTGCTCATTACCGTAAGGTGTTAAAAAAATGCAGTTTTCTTATTTAGACATTTTTATTTAGATGTTTTCTGTCCAGTTCAATATAACTTCTTGTGTTAGAACTGCTACTCTTTGTGTACTCAACATTAAGAATCCTATAGTGAAAGTGAAAATGCTTCTCACTATGGTGAAAAGCAAAAATACTTTTGATTACATATCTTATACAGAAATATGTCTTTCAACGTTGTATTTTTAGTTACATGTAGCAAATAAAAAAAGCTGCTGAGGGCACTACTGTAGTTGAGATAAATGCATCAATTAAAATGCAGAATGTTATCCTGGGTAGCTTGAAGGTTAGGTATCTAGTGAAAATTGGATAGAAAAAAAACCCGGTACATCTGAAATAATGGCTAAGATCTCTTAATACTTTTAATTTCCAGATATCCTGATATTGTAGTCTTTTAAACTAGAATGTGTGTTAGCTGACTCCATGTCTCCACAGAGTCAGACAGCACTTACAGTAAAACACCCTCGCTGCTACTCCCACTTCTGCAATGCGTGGCACAGGCTGGCTCACACAGTGTTTCCGTACATGAGTTCTCCACAAGGGACAGGCCAGAAGCCATTTGAAATTTTCCCCTATGCCAGTCTGGAGCCATAGAGCTAAGGTAGTAAATTTGTGAATGTACCAATGGGAAGTGCAGTTAGCACATTAACTGAAGCTACAGGACTGAGCATGACATCAGAAACACTGAAAATACCCGCAGTGTATTTCAAGGGATTATTTGACAAGAATAATATTAATGATTCAACAGTAAAATGCACAAAAACAACGCAAGTGTTTATGAATTACAAAATCTAGGGAAGTTTATTAGCTTAGAGGTAAAACACACCCTGAAAATGCACAATTCAAATATGTTCTGTGAATAAGTAGCTTTCCCACCCCCAGCTTGTAAATTTAAGTGCTGTTATGAACAAGATGATAAAGCAGGTAAATTTTATGTTTATAATGCAGTACCTTGATTTAACTTTCTCTCCCTAATTGCTGATAATTTTTTCTCTTCTATGCTTTCTCAGATTGGTTTTTTTTCCCTCCTTCTCACAGTTTTCTGCCTCTCAGCAACATTATAATAAAATTGGCACATGTGAAATTCATTTTGGTCTCCTACTGAAGAGTGTGAAATTAAACCAACCTAAACTTAGTTTTTAGTGCACAGAGATTTCTCAGGTAGCAGAACTACCACGCTCTCTAGACAGACACAGGTTTTCTTGTTGCTAGAATGCTATCTTTTCTGGAGAAAAATCTACATAGTAGTACATAAAGAAACAGCATCTACATTCCATACCCATGGAAATTATCTTCTTGAAGAAAAATATAATCTAATAGGTGATTAATCTATGGCAATCTTGAACATCGATGTAATATATTCTATTATATATTGATTTACATCTTTTCCATGCATATCCATGGCTATTTGGTACACAGGTAGGGTGAAGCCCAACACAGAGTTACCTATGCCTTCACTAACATGAGGGTGGTGAAACACTGGAACAGGTTGCCCAGAGAAGTTGTCTATGCCCTATGTCATGGTTTGGGCCATCATTAGAAGTGTTCAAGGTCAGGCTGGATGGGGCTCTGACCAACTCGATCTAGTTGAAGATGACCCTGCTTATTGCAGGGGGTGTTGGACTAGATGACCTTTGAAGGTCCCTTCCAACCTGAAGTGTTCTATGATTCTAAATAAAGAAATGCTTAATATTTTATGAAGCAGAATTTAGGCACCTCCATCCTATCCCTGTAACAGTATCTTACCACAATAACTTAAGATATATAAAATATGTAACTTACCAAAAAAACTGCCTGGTACAAGACTTAGGTCAAAGGTGGAACATACTTTTTTTGTTTAACTTAGCATTTTTTTTTCTCCCCAACTTAATGACTGCATAATTCATACAGAACCACAGGAACAGTGAGAGCGCAGCTCTTCCTACTCTTGTGTAAGTGGATGAATCACAAAGCTATCTCTTCTTCTGGCTCCTTTATTACAACCTGAGGAATGGCCAGTTCTACCGGTAATGATACTGTGGGTTACTACGCCCTTCTTCACAGATGTTGTACAGCTTGAACTACTTTTAAGTATAGAAGATAGAAATCTGAATCCTTACACGCTAAGGTGTGCTTAAAACCTGTATCCTTCACTTCTTCAGCAATCATTTAGCATCAGTAGTAGACAAGTTTACACATTATCTCTTCCAAAATTACACACAGCACTCAGAAACGTGTTATGATCTATGTGTGTTATTATCTATATTTAATGGAAGAAGCCCATCCTCGGATTTAAATAGAAGTCAATTCTCCGCTGTGTCAGGAAAACATTCAAGCTGGAATAAAACATCCAGATAGGATAAACCTGGCATACAGAGTGGACAAGTAAGCATTAGTATAAATAGTTAAAGAACCTGAAGTGGTCATTGGAACACGGGCTTCCTTTTTCTTTTTTTTTGTAAAAAATAAACCAACCTCTTCCCTTTTTATACTATGAACACTATGCCTTCTGCTTATTACTTTGAATGATGTACTACCATGGCTTGTGTTTGAAAAGTTACCTGTCAGATTGGCTTAACGTCAAAGGAAATACATTTTTGTTGTCAGACACATCATAGAACTTCAATTTAATTGGCTCTTGAGATTTTTAGTCTGGCTCTAGACCTTATTTGGTTCATGCGTTAATCACCTTCCAGAGTTGAATGAATTTCAGATGTCCATCTGGTAGTGGCCACTTCTGACTGCTGTATTAGTTCCAGCAGCTACTATCTTGTACATCATGAACAATGCAATACTGGATCACAAACACAGTATTCTTTTCTCTAGTGACTGTAATAGGTAAGTGAAGAATTGTGTCTTTCCCTAAAGAAGAGTAGTGTAGTACATTGGTACCCTCCTGTTATAGACAGCATTGCAGAAGGCTCATGACATCCAAATGCATACAGTCAACAGAGACGCTGGAAGAAACAGCCAACACTTTAACTAAAAGAGTGTGTTTCCCAGTAGTCATCAGCCTTCAGCTCTCCTAATTCCCAAGGTCCTATCAGCTATGAACATTATAGCAGTAATTGAATTTGCTTTTTATGATCATTGCAGGTCTTTACTGTAATATACAGAAGCTGCTGCTGGCGTTATCATAATTTTTCTTACTTCAAGATTAGATTAATGCAATAAAACTTCACCTTAAAAAAGAAGCTGTTGGAGAACACTACGGGTTACATGATACAAGAAGGGATACCTAGATGAAAACGCAAGAGTTGAAGATACAGACTTCTGCTTTTCAGACAGAGGTTAAGGCATTGAATAGTTTTGATGGGAGTTAAACCTTCTCACAGCTCTTTAACCAGAACTAACTCAACTTTCATCTCCCAGGCACTCTTAAAAAACCCCTTCCTGGGACATGGAAGTATGGGAAGGTAAAGGCAGAGAAAAGAACATAAGGT
Organism: Limosa lapponica baueri; assembly: GCA_002844005.1. Taxonomy (NCBI): domain Eukaryota; kingdom Metazoa; phylum Chordata; class Aves; order Charadriiformes; family Scolopacidae; genus Limosa; species Limosa lapponica. The sequence goes on from KZ505717.1 coordinate 264,730, forward strand.
ATGCCAAGAGGGGCTTTTAGGTAGCTCTTTTGTTTTTACTGTATGATTGATGAAGAAGGGTATCATGCTGATTTGCTTATTACCTACATTTTGTTAAAGCATTCAGCTTTTCCAAAATACTTTTTCCAATTACTTGAATTCACAGTCTTTACGTATTTATGAAAAAATCAAGGATGAGAATTTTTCTTGTCATTTATGCCTAATTACACAGGCAGCTTCAGGACACACCTTTGCCCCAATTTCTGTACTGTTCAGACCGAGAAAATAATTCAGATTAACACAGGGCAAACTAGACCTTGAATTTTGCATTGCACTGCACGAGTGATTCCTCATTAACTGCTAGTGTGCACCATCTTATTCTCCAGTGAATAAGTGCAAAATAGCTTGGGATAAGCTATATTGTTTCTATTACTTGGGAAGACAACTGATATTTACTGCGCAACAACCTGTGCTGGTATTTCTTACCTTATATTGTGTGCTTGTTTTGTCTGCTCATATTCAAGCACTAGAAGCACTTTATGTGCAGGAAGCAATAATGAAGTGGTAGGGGAACAGCTGCAGCAAATCTGCTGAAAAAGTCTCCATATGCTATTTTTACTGTGAGAATCAGCAGTCCAGAACAATTATTCTAACATTATCTAAGTTCATCTAATTTCAAGATGAAAGCCTGCTGTCTGACTGATGATGTCCTTAATCAAATTGAAGGATTACATACCAAGTTTTCTCCATGTTAAAAAGAGCCTTCACTCACTGGTTAAAAATCAGCAAATAAAGAACTAAAAAAAGCATCAACTTCCAGACTGATCTATGATAAATAAAAGGATGGCAATTTTGTTGAGCATATAAGGTTGTGTTTTAGTTTGTCACAATTTCAAAACAAAGTTGGAAAAAAGCAAACACAATCTTGTTAATAAACAGAAAATGTATTGTTTCATCATCCATAGCCATACTACAGTGTGCCTTGGGCATGCTAGTGAGGGACTAAGGTTCTATATGAAAAAAATGGTTTGTAACACTGCTACTCTTTCTTTGGTAACAAAGATAGTATTTTCTTGCTACATATACCTTTTTAACATGACGGAAGCAATAAATCTGACTTATCTTACATAACCCATTAATTTTTACTTTATGTAAACAAAAGCCTAAAATGAAATAAAAATTCTCATGTCCAAATAATCAGTTCTACATGTTTAAATGTGAAAAAAATTCAATAAACACTAGAATGAATGCAATACTCCAAGGCATTTTTACTATTACGAGAATTACACTTCCTCTACATTTTTGTCAATGCACACCTTTCAGGAAAAGTAGAATAACACTGCTTGAAAATACCCAATAAAATTAAACACCTGTCAAGACGACAACAAGTCTGTGCTGCTTTTTAGTTTTGGAGGTACTGTTCATTGTAACTAACCTACTATTTACAGTTTTTCAAATACTGTGCAGTATGTATGAAAATAGACTTGAATTTTTACAGAACTTCATGCAATATCTAGACTTTATATCCAGTCCTGTTAAAAGTGACTGTTTTCAGCAATCTAAATGAAGCACGAGGCTATTTTTATCTAGTTTTATAACGCAGGCACTACCAAGCCACTGAGAACTGCAGCAAAGCTTTTTGACGACCTCCTAAATAATAAAAACCAAGTAAGAACACCAAGGAGCTGCGTGGGGAAGGAGGAATACGTACAGGCAACCGTGTCGCGCTGCTTTGCCTCTGCGGCTGCAGTGGATGGAGCACATTAATTTTGTTTCTGGCTGCCGGGTACTGCTGCTCCCATCACGTCTCCCATCCAGACCTGCCAAACAAGCCGCAGCTGATACCAAAACACAGCGCTGCCCTGTAACCAT
>KZ505717.1:275158-303101 GCA_002844005.1 Limosa lapponica baueri
TTAACTAAGATCTCATTAGTGTAATTTTTATATTCACGTTTTGTTTTCTTGAACCTGTAAGTGGTCAGAACGTTGTACCTGATGGGAATGTACACAGACCAAACCCGTGTCTGAACTTTGTTTTTAACAAGGTATTGACACAGACTTTATCAGGAATTCATTTTCCCTCTGTAAATGATACCTCAAAAACTTCTGGTTTCCTGTCAAACTTGTGTTGAAGGTGACTTAAAAGTGTGTCTACCTGTAAATGTAAATTAAACTGTGCATCTGGCTTTTGGAGATAAATCTAATTTTGTGTCAAATAGGCTGCCTATTTCTGACCAGCAGTTACAGCAAAGCTAGCTGTAAAAACATCTAGGTAGGGATTAAGGAGGGTAATTTTTTCTTGGGTGTTGCTCTCTGTTCACTGTACTCACTGGGAAAAGTGATTTGAACTTGCAGAGCCCAGTGCCCAAAACTGCAGTTCTTTTGTCTGTCTCATTGTCTTAACCGTAATGTCTGCATGAGTTAGGACTGAAGAAATGTGTTCTGGTGTTGTAAATAAGTTCTTCCTGAGAAGTTATCTGGTTACTTTTATACATGACCTTACTGTTTGTGGTGATGTAAATGTAGCCTGGGCTTAGCTAGGGTTTTGCTGACTTGTCAGATTTGATGAAGGGGCATTGGCCACATTAGCATGTCTGTTTTTCAGTTGTATCAGATCTTGCAATAAGAACTCATAGTTTCATTACAAAATATGCCTCTTAATGCGAAGTTAAGAAATGAATAGCCATTAGGATAAAGGCCTTACGTTCGCTGTTTGCCCGGAGAGTCTCAGACTAATTTTTAAACTTTGAGTTGTAATACTAAAATTGTACAAAACAGCATGCAACAAGAGCATTGAGTATTGTTTATGTGCTGTTTATCAATAGTGCTGTTTTGAATCTGGTTCTTTAATCATCTCTAAATCTTAAGGTAATGGTCTGAGGCGTTCTTCTGATTTATGACTATCTTGTAATTATGAGGTTATAAAGCTTCTGGAACTTGTGTGTTCAAAAACGTCATAAGGGTTGTTCTGAGGTGTGGTTTGGTTTCCTTTTTTTTTTTTTGGTAATTCCTTGGCAGCCTCTTACAACATCAAAACAAAAGGTCCATTGCACTTCAGAAAAAGTTTATTTTGTTTAAGCTTGGGGAAAAATTGCAAAAAATCTGCCCCCCCTCCCCCAGCAGTTGAGTTCTTTTTTAAAACAAGTTATTTTTGGAACTGTATCTGCAACATTCGTAGGATTGCAGTCACCTGGCATGTAACTTAAAAAGATGGGTGTTGTTTTAACTGATAAAAGTTTGAATTTAGTAGAGCAGTTATTTTAAGCTCATGCTTTGAAAGCAGTTTGTCCACTGTTGCTTACCAATAATTGATTATTAAAATGTCTGTTATTAGAGGGTTTTTTAAGTAAGAGTAACCGTGCTAGACTTAGTTCTGTACCAGAGCTGCTATCTTGTTTGTCTCTAAATTGGGAGAGACCTGTTTGAATTTTTTATAATTTTTGTTTAGTGTTACTTGTTCCTTAAGGTTGGAATAGAGTTGCATTTTCCTCATCAGAGATCGTACGCAATAGTTTCCAAAGTAATATAAATATATAAAAAATCTCCTGCTGCAGTTAGAAACAACTGACCATGCGCCAGTTAGATTAGGGAGTGGAACGTGACGCTTTCATAGCGCACAAAGGAAAAACTGAAGGTGTATTGGTTAATATTACAGTAAAGTGGGGAAGAAAAAAAAAAACAACCACTGGCAACTGAGAAACAATAGATTTTAAGACAGCACTTAAAATGTCTTAATTATGAAAATGAAGTTTACATGCATCAAAAGAGAAAAGGTCAAGTCAGAAAAAGTTGGTGTTCAGTGGGTGCTGTGCTTGTGAGGAGGAGGCTGGACACAAAGTGAATGGTTTCTTTTGTAGTTGAGTAACTTTTTTTACCAGATTATCTGTTTCAGTCCTTCTTAAATTAAAGCTTTCTTCCTCTGACTACACTAAACAATGCCAAATCAGGAATGGGATACTTAAAATTATTTGAACTTTGTAGACTTTGGTAGAAAAGCAAGTACATTTGAATTGTCTTAAATTGCTGTCTGTAACCTTAAAATGCTGTCCTTTTTGGGGAATGCATCCTGATGCAGATATTGTATTAATTAGGTGTATTATTAGATGTTGATTTGGTATATATTCTGTCGCTGACAGGATAAGACCTGTGTTAACGTTAATTACCAGACCATCCTGACAGCTCAGGCTGATTGAAGTACAGCAGGAGCCTGCCATGGAGACCGGCGGTGGTTTATATTTGACTGCTTATACGGAATGTGGGGGGGCAGGAGAGGGGGGAGACAGGGACTTGCCAGAAAGCTGTGAGGTAGTGAAATGCCCTCACTCACTGACCCTTGTATTTGTTGAAACATAGCTTGCAACTTCTCATTTGGGCTGTGTGAATTTTTCTGTACCGATTTTAATAGAAATGGGTATTATGAAAGTCTTCTCTTGGTTTTGACATTTTATTGAAATCTAATAAGCCAGTGCTAGGAAAACTAGTAGGAACAGTAAAACTGCCAGTGTTTTTAATGTCATTATGCTTAACACAATTGGGTAGGTCAGTAGAAGTACCGCGTAAGATACATCTGCATCTTTGTAGCAGGGAGGATCTAGGTCTGTGGAGGACATTGGAGCTGTTGCTTGAATCCTGAAACAGATGATAGGTGCAATGTTTATAATCTGAATAAAATCCCTTTGCTTTGGTGAGATAAAGAGTTGGGTTGCTGAAAGTTAAGCAACATTACATTTCTGCTTCTGACTTGAGAAAATATCCCGTGTTACCTTGCACAGTGCAATTAAAGTAATTTCTGGGTTTGGATTTCTTTTGGTTGTTTTTCTTGGAAATGTTTGATAGAAGTGGAATTAGTTTTTAATAGCCGAGCTTAGATTTTTGAGGCAGTTTATGCTTGAATGAGCAGCGCAACCATGACAACTTTAAAGAGAAATAATATCCAGCTTCATTAGGAGAGCTGCCCCTCCATGGTATGATTCTTGTTTCCATGAGAAGGGTGTCTGTTGCAGGTTAGTGGGGTGTCTGAGAACATTGACAAGACGGTGCAAGTTGAAGTGCTTCTATTTGGGCGGTTGTGTTACTAATCTGCGGTTGTGTAGGTCCGGTACTAGCAGTGGCAGATCTTTTGGTACTCTGCAGTTATTTTAGCAAGTGTTAGTGTTCTCAATGAGTGTGGCAACAAGGGTTCTTTTTATTATATTCCCATGGTTTAAAATACTGAGTAAAAATTGAAAAAAATATTTTCAATTACTTTTCATTTGAGAATTGATTTTTATACTGGTGTCAAAATAGTAAATTTTGCTTCTCAGATCATTGCAAAAAATCATTCTCTTGAAGGGAAATGGCAATAGGTTTTCTATTAATGGGTTTTATTTTAGCCTTTTTGATGGCATATAGTTGATTGAATAGCACACTGGAACTCACTTTTTCTGAATCAGTTTTTAAAATATTTTTGACTGTTTTGCAGCTGAATACTTGTATTTTACTCCATACTGTTGTGGGTTAGGGAAGATATTCTGTGTTCCCAGCACAAGGGTGTACCAGAGCTGTGTTTTGATACTGTGTAACCTCATCAAAATGCTCTGGGAAGTTCCCGGGGTGGGAAGGTCCTCAAGATACCCCTTCTTTAAAGCAGATAAACCGTGAAGGAATTTGTATGACAACTCAACTGCCCCACCATTTTAACGTTTCTAATCATATATAACCCTATGAATGTTTATACTTCTTTAAGACTTGATTTGAAAAGGAAAAAAAATGCCAGCATGACAAACAATTATAATCTTGTTGCTTTGCTGGGAAGTTATGTTGACGTAGTTCTGAGGGGTAATGCATCAGAACGGCTGCTGATGTCAGAGCACAGACAGGGAAAGAGAATACAGTATTTTATACCCTTATCTGGTGGATCAGTCTCTGGCTTAAAAGGTCAGCTGATATTCTGGACTGGTCAGGCAGTTTTTGAGTTAGTTTTTGTGTGGAGCTAGCTTTTCAGGCAGATCAAAGCTGTGATCAAACTCGCCATATGTGATCTCAGAGTAGTTGTGTTGGCACGATGGCTGAGGTGGCTCGGTATCGAAGGTACAGAGCAGAGCCTTGGGGAGAGAAGTACGTTTGCTTAAACATTTACTTTAAAGTCTGAAACTCTTTAATTGATGTCAGCTGATTGGGAATCTGGTCCATTCAGAATTTTAAGAACGTGACTGTTCTCAGGCTAGCTGACACTAGGTGGAAGCCAGACTTTGCTGAATTCTTTAAATCCTTCAGCTGTTGAAATAATGAACCTTATTGTTTTGTCTAATTCGGATTAAAGAACTGTTTTAGAAATCTCTGTAACCATTAATTGGTCAGTGTGTTCTATCCTAACTGCAATATATTTTCTTCAGTAGTGTCTAGGAATACGCCTGAAATCTTAAAAAGTAAGCCACAGATCCATCTAGCACAAGCATTAATAAAAACTTAATGTTCTGGTTCACATATTTAAATGGCAACTCAACTAAAACATTCAGCTGATGTTGCATACTGCTTTCATTTATTTATCAGACTTTGAAGCAGTAGCAAATTGGTTAATATTCTTCTTAATGTGGCTTGATCTAATAACCTGAAATAATTATATCAAAAGTTAATGCATAATTTTCAATTTTTAGATGCAGAGCAAGCCAAATACACTTCTGTTTGCTGTGGAATATCTTCAGTTTCTTTGCAGGAATGGTGAGGAGGGGAACAGAAGGAAAAAGTCTCTATTCTGGTGCTGTTTGCTTTTGAGCAGTGTTGCTCATCTGTGCATACTGCCTTTTGGGAGTTTCAGTTTGTCTCATTTTAAAGGGGCATGAGCTGTGCCCTTCCAGCAAAAATTAACCCACGATGTTTTTTCAAAAAGTTGTCAAACTGAAATCATCTCTCCCTCCCCCCCTAAACTAATTTTGCCTGAATACTACATATGTAATGTACTGACAAGCGTGTTCTCTAACAGTTGGTTTGTGTGTTAAAGTTGAAGGTTAAAATGTTGTAATAGACTCAGCTGTCTTGTTTAAAGTATGTTGTTTTTACCGTGAAGGTTGTCTGCGCAGCGAGAAAATGGTGCGTGTTAGATGATGGTAGGGACAAGTTGTTGGTAGTTCTTAAGCATCTTAAGCTTAAGTATCATATCATCTATAAAGATAAGCATAGTCAGGGAGGCCCATATGTAGTCAGTTTACAAGGGAATTACTACTACTTTAAAGCACTTAAGGCTTTTATGGAAATCTGATACTGCCTCTGAATCAACCTGAAGCAAGATTCCTTATATGGATTCTTTTGTTCCCACTTTTCACATAGTTCTGTCAACTTTGTGCACAACTAGTAAACAGACTTGAACAAAATCAGGGCATAGATGATACAGTAGGGATCAGAAATGAATTCTAACCAAGATTCTATCAGGAAGACTGATTATATGTGTATTAAAACATCTTGAGAGGAAGAATGATACTTCAGAATCTTTCTTTTGGGTATGAAATTAGTGACTGCAATTGCTTTTAGAAGGGAAGTATATTTAGCTCTGGTAATATGGTTCCAGAGATTTGAGTATTATATTTTGAAATTTCTTGCAGTGTTTTTGTGTTTTTTCTCTGTGGATAGATTTTCTTTTTGTGACAAGACTAACATAATCCGTTGGGAAAAAATCTGGAGCAAACATTATCTAAGGATCAAATCCACCTCCGGAGAAACTGGAAAAAAAAGTACAACTGGCTTTCTTGAGAAAAGCTTATTAAGCTTATGGGCTTCAAAGAACTTATGGTTTTGTTTTTTGGTTTTTTTTTTTTTTTAGAGACCTGTGGCATTTAAGAAATGTACTGGCATTTTGAGGAGCAGGAAGGGGAAAAACTTCCCTATATCAGCTTAATATAGGGTTAATTGAGGTTAATTTCGATATGGATCAAAGTACTTCCAATTTCTAATAATTTGGGTGTGGCTTCCAGGGAAGCAAGGAGTTGTGTGGAAGCTCTGTTTCTGGGTAATGAGATACATAAACCTAGTGCCTGTTGATTTAGTAACTGTATTTTATTCATAACTATTCATGAGGAAGCTTGTTGGTTCCAAATGGGAGGTTTAATGCACATTGAGGGCACTTGGTAGTGCCGAGTTTTAATACTGTTAAGTGCGTTCAGAAAGGTATTCTTGCATCAGCCTCAGATTAACATAGGATGAATAACAGAGCAATTCATCAACCAGGCAGCTCTGAAGAGTGTCAGCAAGAAAGCTGACTATGATGAATTGGAGAGAAGTGGATGCTGCGGTAGATAGCCACTACAGCTAACGCTGGAGTGTTGAGGGATGGCAGTTGGTATTTAGGTGTACGCTGGGTAATTAAGTGAGGAGGGACTGCACTCCTTTGCTTGGCTGAGTAGAAAAGAAACATGTCCCTTCTACAATTCAAGAAGGTTACTAAATTCAACAGCTTAAAGTGAGAGGTGGACAATTGGTCTGTACTTTGTTGAAAAAGGTTTGCATCAATCTTTAGGACTGATAAATGTGAGTTATGTTTTGAAGACAGGCTCCCGAACTTCCCTTGATATTTGCAATCACAGTAACCTTATTTGGCAGTAAAAACTTGGATAAGTTAACTTTGAGGCAGATTTAGTTTATTCTGAACTTAATTTTGCTTCAGGTTTTGCGCTATCCTTTCTTAGATCTCACAGCTTTCCGTTAGTTCCATTTACTTCAGTTGCTGGTTGTTTTCAGTTTTAAATTTATTTTTTTTTAAGGATAAAGAAAATAATTGTGAATTTGATAGGGATAAACCGTAAGTAAAATTGCCTTTGTTTTTTTGCTTTTATCAATGTGATAACATAAATAAAGGGGTTTTGTCATTTGCACGGGTCTTTTTTTAATCCCATTTAACATGGTTTGTGCTAGAATTGTTTTTGACCATTATTATATCAAACTGTTGAACACTTAGTACATGGAGAACAGTTTAAAGTAATAAAATTCAAGTTCTTTACTTTGTGGGCCCTGTTTGTGTGGATTTTTTTCTGACTGTTTAATTACTGTAGCTAGTTGTAGGTAGTTAAACCTACATGTGCAGCCTAAAGAGTGTATATACAGGCTTTGTTAACCCTGAGCAGAATTCAATAGTGAAATCAGTATTGAAACCAAGTATTTCAGTATGTCATATAGTAGTCATAACTAGTATAGTATAATGGTATGTTATAGTATAAATTCCTACACATATCAAATTACATTTGCAGTTCATTATTCTCTTCTGGAATAAGCAACTTGGCTGATGAACGTTTTGAGCGATTGTTAATAACTAAAATGTGTTTCTGAACAATCAGAAGGATATTGTGCTCTCTGTTTCTTCAAACTATTATTGTGCACTCTTAGTGAGAAATTTCAGATACAAAGGTAAGATACTACTAAAGTGCTAACATTTAAGGAGCTTTTTTCCTAGTCTAGTTACGGATTAGTAGCTTCTTGTAGTATGTAATACATACAGTTGAAACACAGCTTATGATTCTATGAACATTTTGTTTCTTTCTTTTTTGTTTCTTCCTATTTTTTTGCTTGGAAGGCAAAGGAATGAATATTGCTAGTAATGAAACCTGGATAATTTCCAGGCTGTTAAGCTAATTAATGAAACTTAGTGCCACAAATATGGATACAAATACTATGCACCTATCAATATTAGTATAATGAAAAAATTAACTCAGAGGACATAGTACATTTTAAGAACATATTACTGTATAAGTAATTACAAAATTGTATGATATGGTGATCTTAAAACTGTTAAATTAATCAAATCATTATATAAAAGGAGCAGAAAAATCAGAACGTTTTCTTGAAGTACTTACATTTTAAACTGAGTTGTGTTTCCGCTCAGAAAATGTTTCCAATTTACAAAAATAATATAAAAAGTTAGCCTTCAAACATTATGAGGTTATACGCCACACTTGATTTAGGAAAGGAGAATAATGCTGAGATATAAAGGTGTCAGTAACTGTTGTAGTGTGAGGTCCAAGTAGCTTGTCATCTGGTTTGGATCATCTGTTTGGCAGAATATTTTCTTAGCCTAAGAGAGATGGAGATGCTTTATAGTGAAGTTCATGTTTGTACAATCTAATCAAGGTTTCCTCTACGTGTACTGTCTTTTTCCAACTTAATCTATACTATTTTTGCTCATGCTTGTCACACTGAGCTACTCTAGCCACTCCTTGTCCTAACCTTTTCTGACATAGCAAAGAGTTACAAAGCAGGCATATTTCATTTTGCAGTGCCATCAGTGAAACTGTGCAGTCACTTGCACAAAAAGTAACATCAAAGAGATTTTTTTTCCCCTAAACCTAACTTTAAGGGTTTATACTTTGCTATTGAGTGAAAACAAAGTAGTGTTTGATATGAGACCTCTGAGACCACGTTCTCTCTGAAGTAGACGGCATCTTTTTTGTTTGCAAAGTTAATGGAGCTAAGTGAAAAGCAATATGAGTTACCAGGGTGGTGTTTCTCAGTCTATGATTTGCAGACCCACTGCATATGAAGAGCTGCTGAAGGTAACAAAGAAAAAGAAAGTCTGCTGTTGGGAGGTTTAAATAGGCTACACTGAGCCTTCACCTCTTTTGGGAACTTTTTGTTAGTCTGTAAGTGGAAAAGGTTGAAGACCATAGATTCAAAGGCATTTTCATTATAGCAGTTGTCCTTGTCATTTTGAATTTTGAAACAAGAAACTTCAAGGAGATCATGAAAAAAAAATTGCATTCACCGTTATGTAAATTGAAATTTATTTCACCTGTCCGCATTTATTCTTTTCTTAGGACTTCCTGCTATTACATATTTACTGAACTAGTGAGTGTGATGCTGTTTCAGTAGTTAACTGTCTTTAAAGGCATCTGTAGCTTTCCATTTTAATTCCAGTAAAATAGCCACACTATTGTCATTCATGATCAAGGATATTAAAGCAAGCTTCAGATATTCAAGTACCTTTAGCAGTAAAAATTTCTGGATTTTTATTTGTCTCCCTGGTGGACAGCTCTGTGAGCTGATAGGACCTGTTGTTTGGTGTTAGTGATAAATGAACTTAGTAATTTATAACATTGTTTAATACATAGTAGTCCAGGTGCAGATCCTGCCTATGTAGTAAAGCCATTCTTTAAATCAATCCTGAATATAAAGTCTTAATTTATAAGGTCCTTTCTTGTGTATTTAACAGGTAGATAGAATTAGTGTAATTCAAATCTATATTGTTTAAGAAGCTTATAAAATTGTGTTAAAAAATAGTGTGTGATTTATAGTTAGCATTTAGTTTAAATATTGGATGCTTGATTTGTATGGTGGGTTGCATTTTTTTGAGTTGTTAGTCTGTTCCTAAAAGAGGCTGTTATTAAACTCACTGGAATTTGTCAGCCAAAGAGAAAATTGATGATTCTGTATCTACTTACTATGTAGAAACTTACATTATCTTCAACATTTTGATTCTGTAGGTAGCAGAGATTTTTGCTACCAGATTCGTAAAACAAATATTAGTTTTGTTTTATTATTTTCTGTCTGTTTCTACCATCTGTGTATATAGACATGGATTCACTCTCCTTTTCCTCTTCCTCCCCTTTCCTTTCTTTTGGAGTAGTGGTACTAGTTATACTTCTCTCTTATAGTAGTAGGAAGAGGTTGCCTAGTTATGAATGTTTTCCATATGGACAAGATTTAATATGATTAGAAATCATGTTTTTTCTGATGTAATTAGAAGTTTTACATAAGATTGCTATCGTTTGTAAGGCCAAAGGGGGGAGGAAGTCTGCTGGTTTAGACTTCACATATCTTACAGTTTTTACTGTACTTTGATTAACTGAAATGTTTTCTTTATGAATGAAGAATATGTTCATTTAGCTTAAAAAAATCAGAATTACGAATTTTTACTTTCAAACATTTTTGTTAAAAATAAAACTTTCTACTTTTAATGATAAATGTAATTATATTTTGAATTTTGACAGCAAAAATTAAATTCATATTTTGTTTTTAAAAAATGTATTCTTCTTAAAATACAATATTGAAATTTACTTACAGAACATGGTGGATGTCATCATCATATAAACTCACATATAGAATTTTTTTAATGCTGATTGTTGCCTGTCTTCTGGTATCTATTGGTGTCATGCAGAGCACTTTCCTTTATAGTAAACCACATTTTGGTTAATTCTACAGGTTTTGACAAAACAATAATCCTTCTCTTACTGTGGTTTCAGTTAGAAAAGCTCCAATCTCAGTTTTTGCTGTAATGGCAAGAGGTAAACACTGATGCTGCATTATCTAGTTGATAATTTCATCTAACAGTCCCGGAACTTGATGTGCCAATTGTTAAATGCACTGGGCTGTGAAATAATCGGAACTTCAGCTTGCAAATACCAAGCTATTGTTTTCAATAAAGTTGAGTTGAAATCAGCTTTCTGTGCTGCATTGCAGTGGAAACCAATTAATTACAGTGTGACAAGATGCCATTTTTTTGTTGCCAAAAGAAAGTTTCTAGCATTATTCTGCAATATGAAAAAAAGTTTGGAAGTTTTGGTTGAAATTTAAGTTAATTTTATAGACAAATAGGCTAAAGAGCCTTTGATTGCTTAACTTTGATATGTAGAGTTCATGTTTATGAAATGGCTTCTCGCATGATTTCTCTAATTTACACTGCTGTTAGTGCCATGTAATACGTCCTTTTTGTTAGTCACTGAGGTCTAGGTGGTACTTCCATTGTATTTCATGTGACCCATCTGATACGGTGCAAAACATCTCAGTTGTACAAGATTTAATAATTTCTGATATGTGCCCATGATTTACTTAGATTTTTAACTTCTATCAGTTAAACATCAGAGATTTATGGTTTAGTAGGTCTTTCTTATGTTTTAAAAAGGCATCTAGAATTGACCGACATTACTACTATTTCCAATGTTATTATCATCATTCATATCAGCTTTGTATTAGATACTGGTTGCTTATCTGATAATAAAGTATTTTTGAAAAATGGTGTGAGAGAAATGCACCTTTTGAAAGGCAACAGTAGTTAATACAACTGAGCAATACTTAAATAAGGTAATATGAAATTAAGTCATACTGTGCATGTAGATTGGTTACCTGTAATACCATTTGATTACCTTTCAGTGTGACTAATTTCACGTGCTAAAATGATGTTCTTGTGCTTTTTTACTAGAATACTATGGGCTTAATATTTTTAATTGCTGATTGCATATTATCTTTTATTGTTTTACTGTAATTTAAATCTTTTATTCAATGAAACACAAAGCAATATGAATTTAACTCCCATGCATGATAAAGACTTGGCATGTGGCCTTTAGTTAGCTCTTATTCCTTTTGGTAGCTATGACTTTGCTGCTCTGTGTTTCCAGTAGTATGTTTTTGGCTTTAAGTACAAATTTTATATTACATCCTACTTAGCTCAGGTAGCACTTAAAAAAAGAAGCAAAATGAAGATAGGGCATTTCTTTTGATCCTTAGCAGAGGAGGACGTTAAAACATGTAGCGTAGTTTGCTTGAATTGTATTTGCTTCTATGACTTCCATATCAAGAGACAGTGAATATTTGTTATTTTTTTTTCCTGAGTACTTTTCAGGCTTGCCCAGAAACTTTTAAGGAAAAGTAGGTCATGTTGAGGTGGGAAAAATCAGTGGAAATCTGAAAACAAAGTTTTCAGGAAAGAAAGGGACACCTAGCATGAAGAGCAAATATATGGGAAAAAAAAATCCTGTAGAGTGCTTACTAAAAAATACAAATGTTTTAAGACAATTTCATATCTTTTAGTAAGGAGTGCAAGGTGTATGTGAAGGTGTAGTCAGTATGAGGACTGATTTTTATTCTCAGAAATGTTTTGATTAGTGCAAGTAGACAAGTTTTAATGTTGATGTATTTGTTTTTAAACCGTTGACTTGTAGAAACACTGACTGTAGGAGGTAATGGTGACTTTTTCAGTAAAAGTTGAACTAAAGGTACCACCTGTGAAGAACTTCCTCTGAGGTATGTCCACTGCTAGGGCTTTTCATGTGAGTGATAGGTCCTTGCATTACATTGGAGACGCTAATGTCTGAATGGATGTGATGGCTGCCTCCGAATGATGCTGCTGCTAGCAGTGAAAAATGTCTTCCTCACGATTCTTGTGCAGCAGGCCGTGGAGTGCAGCACATTTTTATAATAAAGGTGATGAATTTAATCGCAAACTGGCAGCCAAATGGAAATTGCAGACCTTGATACTGGGAGAAAATTGCCTATAAAGCAACTCCTGAGAGAGCAGGCTTTAAATTTATCCACCCATTTCGACATTGAGGAGAACATAGGAATTGCAGGGTATTTTGCTTGGCCTGTTTAGTTCAGATGGATGACGCTTCAGTCTACCTTTATTTAAGAACTAGATACAGTGTTGTGTTGTTTGGTGTTGGTTGTTGGTTTGCTTTTTTTTTTACATAAAAAAAAATGACCTTGCTGCTTAAACTTTACATGGTAAGGCTTTTGGAAAAATCTGTTCCTTTGTTAGCTTGAAATTTGCTCCTGTTATAAAGTAGGATCTAATATGCATAATTAATTGAAACTTATCAACTGCTTCACAGATTTCCCCTTATGTCAGATTTAACCCTCATGTGATTTGAGATTTAAAGAAAGCATATCCATGTATTTGAAGGCTGTTTGCAGCATTACACTGACGTGAGAAGCAGTGCCATAAATGATTTAACTGGTCCCGCTGGAAGTAGGATACTTCCTATAATAGTATGTAACACTGCCAATGCTTTTGGACTGCTCTTTTGGGTGCTTTGAGAGGTGCTTGTCATTCAGGCAGAATTAAGAATGAATAGCATTGGATTTTGTCATTGTTACTAAGGTGAAGAGAATAGAAACTCTTAATGGCAAAACATTGTGTGGCATTTGGAACAATCCTGTAATGATATTCTTTCAAATATTTAATTGGCCCAGTTTCTCTCTTAAATGAAATCAGAAGTATAGACTGTATACTATGCTTCTCTTAGCTATATGATTCCTAAGGCAAAACTCCCAAAGGTAAAATATGGCCTGATTTCTGGGCCAACATGAAGAATCTTTTTAGCAGGTATATGAAACAGGAGCTACTCATTTCTTGCTCTTGATTTAACTTGGTTCTGCCCATTAGAAAATCAAACCTGTTACCAATCCTTATAGGTGTTGGTGGTTGTTGTTATTATTAATTTTTTATTTTATTTTTTTTTTTGTGGTGAAGTAAAGCTTCCTGAGAGGTTGTACCCTTTATTACTAGAAGACAGAAGGATTTTTAAGTAGTTGTGTGGTGAAAACAGTTAGGCCTCATTCTGGAAGTTGTTTGAAGTCTGCCACACCATTTCTGTAGTTAATGAGTAGCTCATCCATATTCCTTCACTTGTAGCAAAATAAAATGAATGGTTGACAAGTTTCTGAATGCCTTTCACTGGTTTGGATTATTTCTACTTTTCTATAGAAAATATTGAATAGAATTTCTATAGCATATATTTTCTATATAAATTTCTATATTATTTTCTGGTCACAGGAAAACCACGGCCTCACTTCCTTGAGAAATGTGCAGTAGCATTTATAATCTTGTTTTACTTTATGTTAATTTTCTGAGACTGCAGTAGATTCAAGCAAACACATTAACTGGACTTCCATGCTTTGTTGTAAGAAGGGCCAACTTTTCCTTAGAATTCTTATTATACTGCAGGTAGGCAGGTTCGGATGTTTACAGGCATCCAGAGTTGGCTGGTATAACTTTCACTCCTAAGCTTTTTGTTGCCTGTAAGCGATTCAGAGGCACCCATTCAGTTAGGAAAGACCAAGTACAGGTCTTGGGTAGAGTTGAAACTGGAAAGTATATGCCTAGTTAACAGAAAAAGAGATTATGTCCAACCTGTCTACAGCAAAATAACTGTAGGACCTGGCTGTTTGGTTTTTATTTTTAAATTGCTGGAAGACCTCACAGACAAATTATGGAAGATGGTTTTGAACTAATTTAGTAGCTTGATGATGCAAAAAGGAGGTTCTTATTTGGGAAGGGGTCCCTGTTACTTCCTTTCTGTTCATTCTGGCATTCAGTGGATTCTTCGGTGATCTGTTTCAGCTCAGTAACCTGGAAGAAAGCTAATCAAGCAAAAGAAGAGAAAACGTATGAGTAGTCTTTTGCCTGACTAGTGAGTTGAATTGGCTTACTAAGGCAGAGGTGGTGTGAGAGATGTTAAGGAACTATGCAGCTGGGAGTGAAAAGACAGGCAGTGATGACTTCATTTTTCAGCAGCAGTGTGCTGTTAAGTTTAGGAACTCTTCTTACCCTTCAAAGGAAGGCGGAGTGGTGTCGCAGTCCTGACATTTTGGAGTAAGACTCATCTCATGGTCCTGATTTCTTCTGGAATTTTGTGTTTAGTTTGGGATATACGGTCTCCTTCCTCTAGAGAAGTGAACTTTCTTGTAGTGTCATAATTTTTTTCTAATTTTTTTACAGCTTTCTCAAGGTCTTGTCGTTCTTTTCTGGGACGAGTGGTGTGCTGCCTTTTTAACCATGCAATCTTTTACTTCTGTAAATGAAAGCAGGAATAATTCCATGCAGCTCACTGTGATACTGTTCCTTCTTCCTGTTGATTAAACGTTTGTGTAGACTTAAGTTTCTGTGTTGCCATTCATCTTTCCTAAGTTTCAGATTAAAACCAAACAAGCATAAAACCTAAAAACCAAAAGAATGTAATAACTTCTTAAAAATGAGTTGCAACTCACGATACAACTAGTAGTAAGACATAACAAAGCTGCCAGTAGTAACATTTTACTCTCAGTACAATGTATGATTAATGCTCTGTTTTCTTCAAACACTGGTGTAGATCGATTTTTCAAGTTAATTTTTTCCTACTGGCTTTTGTTTGTATTGCATGTATCAACAGAGAGCAAATGCCCATCAAGGAAAAGAGGGTATTCTAACTTCTTGTCGCTACTTCTGTGTGTGTGGTGTGCACTTAAGAGCTTGTATGGTCTATTTCTAATGACAGTGATTACACTGGCGTTTATCCCCTGTAGTTGCATAAAGTCATGTTTGCAGTTTGGCAGTGTTGTCTGTATTATGTCAAAATGGGTTTCCTTTTGCTGCCTTTGTTTCATTCACTGTGGTCTTCACCTTGCACATTGCCAAGGGAAATTGGCTTGGTTTACTTTCTTTATGTCATTCATCCTATCTCATCTTCTTTATCTTTTGTCTAAAATGTTTTTTCTTTTAGGTCTCTCCTTGTAACCAGATACATTGCGCTGACTACTTTCACCTCATTTTTCTACTTCCCCATACTGATACCTACATTATAAGCTTAGAGAAAGCTTTTTCTTGAGATAAAGCGAGAGAGTCTGTGTACAGTGCCCAGTACAAAAGGTCTTAAGGCTGTTGTGATATAAACTACAATGAAGGCACTCTGTGTCTTTTGAATTTCTTATTTATTTAAACTTTGATATGTGTTCTGTGCTACTCACTTACTCTGTAATGGTAACCGTTATTTTATTTTCAGCATGCTCTCTTTGTTCTTTTCCATTATGTTTCTTTAGGAGTCCTAAAATTCATTATTTTTAACTATCTTTATTATGCTACTCAGAATGGTGTGGACTTTCTTCTGAATTGTTACTGTTGAACTTTCATATAATGTATGAGAGAGCACATGATTTTTTTCATGCAATTTACTTTGCATGTAGCATTGGATTTTATCTGCTACATTTGATATACCAGTCTTCGTGAAGACTGTCAATTTATTCTAACATTTCATAGCTTTCATAAGTATTGTTTACTGTGGCCTTATTATTAATAGTTTAGCTTCTGTTTTGCTTTGTTGACTGAATTTGTAAAGCTCTTATTTTCAGTTTTTGTCTAGTAAATACATACCTTGGCATTTGTCATTAAGGAACACTTTTAAGTAGGGCATCTAGTCATTCCCAAGCTTAGGAATTGATCTGTGAGTCTGATTGTGGGCCAAAATCTGTTAAATTGAGAACTAATGTCTTTTGAGAAATCTTTATGAAAAACTTGGAAATCCAATTTTTGTTGTTCTTAGTGTTCCATTGAGGTGTTTCTAAAACCAAAACCACTTCCCCTTCTCTCCTTTAAACTTTTTATCTTTCCTGTTCTTAACCAGACATGAAAGTTATATTAGGAGCAGATTATTTCCAAAAGAGGAGATCGTTTATTTGGTACTGTTTGTTTAAGTATGGGAAAGAACTAATACATTAAGGTGGGGGTGTGAACCTGTAAAATTAGACTTGCCTTTTGGTTGCTTTTCTTGCGAGAATGGAAAATTAAGGGAAGGAGTAAACTGAGTTTACTTCCCACTTTTACTGATCGCTGCTACTTCTCTAAGTGGGCAAGACTCAGTTTACTAAAATCCAGAAACAAAGTAAATTTTGATAAGTTTCTCCAATGCAAGCTATGTGATCCACAATCTTAAAATATTTTGGCAAATTCTTATTAAATATGAGAAGGAGGTTGCTTAAGTACACTGGTCTCTTAATCTTGCTGTGGAAAGTGCTTCTATATTGATAACAACTGAAAACTTTTAATTTAGTATCTCCTTCTAGTAATGGAAGTTCTGAAGAGGTGTCCAGATATCTAAACAATTTGCTGGAGATCTAAACAATTTGCTTTTCCTCCTTCATCATGCAATCTGCAGTACCTCTATCCTTCACTTGAATTTCATTACTGACCTAAAGGGAAAACATTGCAGGTGACAGAGATTATTCCAAAAAAATACTGTGTTTTTTTAAATTTATTTTTTTTTTTTAATTTGCTCCTTGAGGAGTTTGGGGCCACTTACTTCAATAGAGTGTAAAGCCTCCAATATTTATGTCCCCATTTGAAATGCACAGCTATAATTTGTGGTTCACTGTTTTTTTGGGTTTTTTTGGTTTTTTTGTTTTGTTTTGTTTTTTTTTACTTTTGAGAGGAAGCATGACAGTTGATGCCAATAATGCTGCTGTTCAAAGCTGAAAGAATGTACCAACCTCGATCTTTTTGTTCCATACTCATCATATTAATGATGGAAACTTATAGAATATACTCGTATAAGTTTTTCTGGCAAGTTGAAATATATTTAGCATGCATCCAGACTGTTATGAATAGTAATTATAACTACTGTTGCTAGTTGTATTTCTAGTTCCTTGCTACACTGTATGGAGTTTTATGAACTTTACCTGGAGTGCTTGTTGGTCCTTTCAAGGACACTTTATGGTCTGATAGCCTGTTTCCATTTTCTAAAAGAAAATCATGTTGAAATGAGTTTTTAAAGTGTCAGTAATGGTTAAAGGACTCAAAAAAAGCTCTTTTGTGCGCTTCCATTCTGTGGAGTTTTCCTGTTTGTTTGGTGGTTGGTTTTTTGTGGATTTTTTTCACAACACAATGTAATTGAAAGCAGTCAGATACTCTGCGGGTCTAGTGGCAGGAAGGGATTGACTGTTTGCCTATGCTTTTTTCTTTATCCTTCAAAGAGGATTTCAAAAGAGAATTGTTTCCCCCTGCAGCCAGTATATGGGAACAGGTGGGTGAAAGAGAAGAGTTGGAGGGAAAGAGACAGAGAATAGTAGAAAATATAAGCCTGAACGGCTATTTCAGGTTTTGGCTGCTTTTGTACTCAAAGCTTATAAAAACAAGTCTTGAATGTTAAATAGGGGCAGAAAATGAAACTTTCCTACTCCTATTCGACATAGTAGGTGTTGAAAATTTTATTTCCCTTCTGGTAATGTAACCTCAGCTATATGCCATTAGTAGTTGTGCATGGCTGTGATTTAATGAGCAATGGTTCATCTGCTCAGGCAGAGTATGGTTCTGGGCAATTAATGTTGGAAGCAGTAGCGTAGTCCAGTGCGTAGTTGAGGCCTCATCTTAGTTCCATTTCAATACCCTATATTTAAAGTTCAAATATACCTTAGCATAGTGGTGGTGGTGGGGTTTTTTTGAGGGGAGGGTGGGGAAGGTTGTGTGTGTGTGGCATGGTGGGGTTTTGTGGGGTGGTGGTGGTGTTCTCCTTAAAATGCAAAAGATAAATCATGAAACAAAATTCAGGTAGTGACTTCATGAGCAGGCTAGCAAATGTGACGTTGTCTTTCATTGTAGTCTCAGGTACCGAGCACGATCACAGTAAAAAGAAATAGAGTGTTAATATGGTACTAGTAATCCTAGTATTTCTAGTGCAGAGATTGCAATCCTATGTCAGGCACCCAGAGTATGGGTGGGTTTCTGAAGAAGTACATTAATTATGTAAAGTAAAGCTGCAGATATGACCTCTGGAATGTGCTGTGCTGTCATATATCTTTTAAGTATCTCTGATACAATTTATGATTAAGGTTGCATTATGTATTCCACTAAATGACCCCGTGTGTTGTATGTAACTTTGCAGAGTTACCTAAAACTTTTCATGACAAGTGTGTGGTTTAGACTGAACTATATTGAAAGCTTCAATTGAAACAGTGAAAAAGTTTTTAAGAATGAACATAGGGGGAAAAGTCTTAGTATTTTAAAACAAAAAATACACTTCTTAAAAAATTTGCTCTGAGAGGTTGCTAAAGTGAGTGCTTTTATCATTTTGTCTAGCAGTCTGCCTTGATTCAAATGAGACAGATCACATGTTTGTATTTGAGCACTTGAATGTCCAAAAAGACTGTCCTGCTGAGTATGTGCTGCAGCTCCATCCAGTTTCTCTTATTGAACTCTCTTACCATGGGTAGATGTGCTTTACTCCAGCCTGTGAAGGCTGTGTAATTGCAGTGGATAGAGAGAATAGACTCACTTTCCTGTGTTGTGAGCAATTGTTTTGCTTTCTTCCAAAATTTCAGCTTTTAAGAAGAAAATTTTTTTGATTTAAAAAAAAACACATCAAGAAGATGCTGTGTTTGGACAAAAGAGTCTGGTGATTTCACTGAATTTCACTGAATTTTTAGAGTTGGAAGGGACCATATAGATCATCTAGTCCAACTCCCCTGCTGAAGCAGGATTGCTTAGAGCATGTTACTCAGGACTGCATCCAGGCGGATGATGTAGGCATCCTTCATGGTTTGTGGACTGTTTGGAGGTATAAGGGAAGTGCTGGGTGGGAACTAGAACCGACTGAAGGAATGAAGAATCATATCTTCCATAGGTAAAAAAATGGGACTTGAGTATAGAGAAAAAGACACTTTGGGAGTAGGAGAGGGTTTGGGATGAGGAAAATGGGGAAAAACATGTATCTCCTCCCAGAGCCTGGAGTAAACCCAAAGTTTTGGAGTTTTGGCATGTCTATTCTGTCAGGAAATATCTGTGAAACCCAGAGGCAAATTGTCTCATTCTTCGTCTGCTACTGGACAGTATCTTCTGCTGTCAGTTAGTACCTTACTTCGTGTGGCAGAGGTCTTTGAATGTAAAAAAAGTCAGCTTAGCTGACTGTGTTGAATTTAGCAAGTTGCCAGATACGAGTACAATTGTTTTGTGGCAGCAAAACTGATCCATAAGATGCACATAGATGAGGACTTCCAGGCGTGCTTTTTTTTTGTCACAGGAAGAGTGATGTTTCTGATGCAGGAGGGTCTCAGACAGCAGTTCTCTGAACTATTTTCCTTGTTGTTTTGTTGGTTGGCTTTTTTTTTGGCAAAGGAGTAAGGATCAGACCTGTCTCTGTGAAAGGTGCTGTATCCTACTGTCTTGCTTCTGGATTTGAGTGACTGGTACAGGTGACTTGTAGAATAATGATGATCTTATTTAGGAAACAAGGGATAAGTAAGGTAGAGGAAAAAATTATCTTACTTTTGCTCCATGAATAAGTCACAATTACCTGAAAACTTGTCAATTATCTTAAATAAGTTGCTTAACATGTCTGTGATTTTGTTATGCTGTGTGTACATATTGTGCTGGATTTTGCTGTCTCAAAGTAAACTTCTTGTTGTCATGGTTTGGGCAAAGAGGAAAAAAAAAACAGAAAAATCCACCAAACAAACAAAAAATCATCTATATAGAGAAGATTTATTTTATAAAGGGTCTGAATGCTTATTAAACAGTCTCTTATGCCCTCAAGTGCATTGTAAAGTCATGCTTCCTTTTTTTTGGTAAAGTACACCAAAGCATGCTATAAGTATATTCAGTTTTCCACTTAAACATATGCACTGAGTGTTTTAACAAATACTCAAGCTTGGTGTATGGATTCTAGAATCAATTGTCTCAAGTATCTTGGGGAAAAAAATCACGTTTGCAAGTGCTCTCTTTGATTTCTTTATGGTGTTTCATGAGATTGTTCATAAAGGTCTACTTCCCAGAAAAGTGCAATTCCTTCAGATCTTTTAGAAAATACCTCTTGGTGTTGAACAAGAGAATATTAACTTAATGACATAGTAAAGTATAGACCAACACTGTGTATTTATTTACATGGAAAGAAGCTTTATGCTTATTCTTGAAGGGGATGTCTTATTGATGCATTGTCTCAAGGCAGGGCCTAAATTTCTCATAATAGTAATAATTATTGTTACTGACTGGTAAAAATCATTGTGGATTAGAAATAAGAAGAATCATTTAAATTAATAATGGCATTTTTGCTATGTATTTGGAATCAAGGGCATATGAGAATGTAGTTGTAGCTTCCAGGATAGTTACATTGTGCAAGTTTAAAAAAGTTAGTAGTAATTTATCAAGAAATACTAACTTCTTCATGTTCCTGGAGAGCATGCAATCAATGTCTTTTGAGGAAAGGGAGTGGTTTTGTTTTATTAGGTTTTATGACAGCCTACATAAACATGCCACTTGGAATCTCGTGGCAAAGTGCGTAAGTTACCTTTGATGTACCTGTAAAGTGATGTACCTTTATTAAGATATCTTCAAGGTAGTTCTGACTTATACTGACCAAAATACTTTGAGGGCAGTTTTGACTATAGCTACCTCACCTGTCAAGACAGGTCTGTGCAATGGGGGCTGATGCTACGTGCAAATCAAGTGTTCAAAACGAAGCAGGCTGATCAGAAGGCCCAGCGTGGGCTATTTTATTTCGATTACTTACAGAAGTAAGAGTGGTACCGCTAACCAAATACCTAGTACTGTTTACAGAGTAGGCAGGCCATCTACAGTCTCATTATTCTTAGTGAAAGCTCCGTTACGGTCGAAGGGAGTGAGCGTGGTTATGTCTTTATCGACACAAGAATGCATCTAATAGAGCAGATACTCACTTTCCAAAAACTACAGTGTTATCTGTTTATCATGTAAAGGAGCAAAAAAGTTGTGAATCTACCTGATAGTGAATGGGATTTTGTCATAGTATAAAAATACTCTTCATGGAGGTTTTTTGTAGTTGAAGAGCTTTACTTTTTCTTGAAGGGAACAAAACTTTGAAAGATAAGCTAAGTATGTTTTAACATACTTGACTGCAAATTAGATTGAACGTTCTGTTCGCTATGTGGAATAACAATAAATAAAATAGGCCAAATAAGAGCAAATACATTTCATTGCAGTAAAAGAAACCTAAGTAGCAATGTTCTTGTTTCTCACTTTATCAGAGGTTGATGCTTTAGTGGTAGTTGATTCTCTTCATTAAAGTTTTGCTGACTGTGCATGTTTAGAAAAAGTTAGTTGCCTCACTGATTTCCTGCCTGCTGGTAATGTGTCGAGTCAGATGGCTGAACTAATACATGGTACAAAAGGATGGATAACAGTAAGATTAGTATACTAATATATCTCTTCAGATTAACTTAGTTCATGTCCGGAAAAATACTCAGGTTTAGTAAAAATGACAATTACAAACAGCCTCTTTTTTTAACATTGAAGTTAGGCCTCAGTCATTTAAGATTTAGTTTGATTGTTGCCAGGTTTCAGTTCCCTGGAGAATCATGTTTACATAGGTATATTTATCTTTGAGAAGATTATTCAGGTGTATGTATTTGCAGAGAATTCAAGCACAGTGCTTTTTTCCCTCTAGGTTGATGAAAAACGAGCAGCTTTTCAAAGCTGACTGGTTATCTTAATCACTGCAATGTGAAATTGAAGTTACTTAACAGTTGTAATAAAGGAACTCAGTGACAGTTTTTAAGTAGTGCTATTCTCTGTATGTACTACCTAGCATAAATACAATAGCGATTTTTATCCTTTCCACACCTCGATTAAAGTATTTAATGATGTTACTAAATTTTTTTACTTGTATTTCTCATATATAAATTTCTGACACTGATTGTGCTTGTATAATAAATCACAATTAGCAGTAAAGCTGTACTTGTTAGCATATGTAGTGTTCTTAATGGATTCTTTTTAAGACTGGTGCTTGAAATAAAAAACTTAATCTTAGTATGTATATGATAAGCGTGGGTCACACGGCAGTTTGATAAAAGATCTACATACAGAATTATCTTCTTCTTGGGGTGTGACCTAATTTGTTGTAATTTGAAGACTGTCTTGGTAATGAATTGCTATCCCAGGCTATGTATCATATATACTCTCTGAAAACAGATCATGTTTTGAGTTAACAATTGTTTTCATACCAAAATCATAATTCACTATGTTGAGTTTTTCCAAAATCATGTGTCTCAAATTCAGAATTTTTTTTTCACTCGTGGCCAGGTAAAATCTGTTTAATTTCACAGCACGTGTTGTTCTTCTAGCTCTTATTCTGGTGGCAATTGTCAGTGTATTGACAATGAGCAAACCTCTCTTGTTTGTTTGTTTGTTTTTTTTTCCTTGGGTTTGGGTTCCCTCCCTCCCCCTCAAGCCAACGTCTTTATTTTTTCGTGTGAGGAGTTGTCCATTTTTGTATGACCCAAGTATCCTTTCATGGCTTCAGTAATTTGTCTGAATGAGGATGACCAAAATTGTATACAGCATTTTAATAGAGCTGTTCATGCAATTCTTCCATTCTTCATTAAAAAAACATCCAGAGCTATATCAATTAAGATATTTGCTCTTCCACTGCTGTCATTGCTTGGACCCTCCTGGTCAGTGTGTGATTGATAATGGGTTTTGCATCCTGTTAGTGTCAAAACAGAACATTCTTGGTGGGGCAAACCTTGTTTTGCAGCACTAACAATTGAGAGTGAGATTCTACTTTCACCAATTCATTTTTAGATATTTTTCAGTTCACCCTATATGAGGTTTTCCATCACTTTTGATCAACCTCCTTTTAATTCTACTTTTAGCACAGCTGTTGTTACTTTGTTGTAGCTTATACTTTGAAGACCTCTCTAGGAATCACCATTTCTTTAGTTAAATTCCATGCAGTGTGTTGCATGGGAAGCTCAACTTAGCGCTGCTCAATTTTCTTTAACGCTCTCATAGATATTATGTTAGCCTAGCACAGTCTGACTTTGGTAAACTTGTAGTATGCTTTATGGCTTTTCATGCTGGTATTTTAAGTTCTTCAACATTTCAGAAATTCGGCATAGTAATACAGATGGACTAATGTATCTGGCTGGAATATTTATTTTTGAACTAAATTTTGGAGTCTTTTCGTGCATGAGTATGTGTTTGATTATTGTACGTCCAACTCAGAGTTTCCAGTTTTTTTCTTTCCAGCATTCATCTTTGACCTCTTCTGTTCAGGTGATTTTGCCAAGAAGTTCCATTACTTCATCAAAGTAACCTGTTTTGAAACCTAAGCTTAAATAAAGTTTGCTGTTCTTCTGTTTGTTCAAGGTTTATGACTATTTGATAGCCATCTGCTTTGAAGTCTTCTCTGCTTACTGAAGCGAAATCCAAACCAAGTTTTTGTATGTTGGTTCATCAACAACATAATGGATAAATCTATTAGTTTGTCACATGCAGGAATATTTGATTACTGCTATATTAAGAATTGATGTCTGTGCTAATTAAGCTTTGTAACTTAATAAATATAAGCTAAAAGATATGTTGGACTTATATAATCTTTTAACACAGATGGACAATACTTAATTTAGACCTGTAGTTTGGTCAGCTGTGTTACCAAATTTCTTAAGCTATGGTGTTGCTCATGTATTTGGTTAAATTGAGATTGTGTTTTTGTTAAATTTTGGTTAAATCTGGTTAGATTTTGGTTAAATTGAGATTTGTGATTTTGTTAGATTGATAGGTTTTTGTTTATGTACTGCCTAACTGTGGAAAGTCTTCTGATACTTAAAAGTTAGTTTGAAGTTTCATTGTGCATCTTAATAATGTATTTAGTGTTAGAGAAGTACAATATTTAATGTATTTGATGTGGTGGGTGACTAACCTGTTGTTGTCAATGTTAGTACTCCTCAACCAAAAATTGTTACTTTCTTACAGTCTTGTGAATAAAATGCAGACAGAGCCAGGGTAGGGCAGCCTGTAAAACAGTACCGTGTGATAGGGAGCCGTGTCTTTAATAAAAAGTGGGATTCTATTACTGTCGTACATGATCAGTTTAAAAAAAAATAGATGGGAAATGAGAGGAACTAGTCAACTAGAGGAACTATTCAAATGGATTAGATTCCAGTGGAAGAGATGAAAGGCATCAGGTCAGCCTCTTATGAAATAGTACTTTGTGTATGCTTTTACAAATGCTGGAATAGCTTTGTTTTGATACATTAGCAGGTTACAATTAGAGATTTTCACTTACAACTAAGTAATTTCCTTATGATTAGATATGTTTGCTTTCTCAGTTTTTGATGTTTCATAACTTGCAGTATTAGATAAATTTCGTTATTGATAACCAGTGATCACAGTTCTTTTTAGATAGAAAAATACAGGTACAAAACTTAGTGCCAAAATCCAGGCTTTTATGACTTTAAAGTGTTTTCATCAGCATCTCAATAGCAGTATAGTATATTTTTTTAATGAAGAATACATAATGTTAATTCTTCATGACTAATCAGCTAACGCTGACGAATTTTTTTTTCCTTTAACTCATTGACTATGTATGGTCCAGATATCTAGCTTTTTAAAATGTGATCACTGTGTGCATATACTGTAGAAATTCAGCTTTATGACAAGGAAACGACTGGTAGAGAGCTATGTGAAAAATTGACAGGACATTGGATATGCATCTTCACTTTCCTACGATTCCTGAAATACTTTATATTAGCTACAAAGTTTTGTGTTCCCTCAGCTTGCCTTTGTATGTGGAAGATGTGAAAAATTTACAGTTAGGAAAACAGGGAGAAGACTCCCATGACATCACTGTGTTAGTCAACAGTTAATTGTTTTGGGGTGATCATGGAAGTAAAAAAAATGCCCTCACTCCTTTCATACAAAAGACAAAGAGTCCATTAACCAATAGAATATTTTCTTGTAATTGCTAACTCTGTGGAAGATGGTTGTGGATGGTTTCCAAAAGATTGAGAAAATAACCTGCGTGTGCTTTACGTTATTCTTTGTAAATGGTGAGTGTAAGGTGAACCCTTGGAAAAGCAGGAAAGAATGTAATGGTGCTGCTATTCAGTTCTTTCAAGTAGGTTTTTTCTTTTCCATACTTTTCTCTATTTGATTTCCTCTCAGTTCTGAGAATAAAAAAACTGAAACTTGGATAACTTCATCAGAACTTTAATTCTCCATTAAACTTCAAAACTGATTATTTGGAGGTTCTCAATCAGGAATTTATTTAAATTACTTCGTTACATTTTAAAGGTTGTAAAATGGAATCTTGCCCTTTTACTTTTAGGCACTCCTAGCACATACCAGTGGGATAGCATAGGATGTGTGATTTCTTTGCTGATACTGAGGAGATTCTGATGTGAATTAGGCTTTTGTTTTCTGAAGTACTCGGTATACTTCTTGAGAGAATCGCCTTCTGGCTTTAACTGGAGAGCTTCCCATTACCCGACTTCATAGTTATTCAGCGTAAATACAATTTATTTCATATGCTGAAGATACCTGTAGAAATTGGACAGCAATTGACTCTCTTGTGAATGAATGGATTTAAGCGGAGGGAGTGTGGAATAGTCTCTGGGTAGAGAAGGTGCATTGCAGACCAGTCAATCTGTGTTGTTCACGAAGAGCAGTTTCAAAAAGACAGTAAACTGAGGTAGAAGATAGAATGGATGGCTCCTTTCTTTGATCTTTCCAATCATGATTAGTAGTTCATGCAAAATTGTGTTACTGCTGATTCTCCCACCTCAAAGATACTCAAGTCATCTGTTATTATGGTTAGCTGCCAATCATTTGTTTCATGCTAGGGGCTATGGAAAAACAAACAAACAAAAACCTCAAATAAATTTAGCAGCTTGAAGTAGGCATAACTGTGCTACTTTTAACTAAATATTTGGGGGCAACTTGCTGCTAAAGAGAGCTAGAGATAAAAATTTTTGAAAGTGTAATAATTAAGCCTGATAGGAATGTGAGCTACCAAATCTGCTTCAGCAGTTGTGCCGTGCTGATGGACTTTACTGGTGGAAAATGTTTTGAAGAGTTTGACACTGGTAATCTAAGCCATGTTGTAAGGAAGTTTTGTAACAAGCAGAACAGTATACTGGAACAGGTTGCCCAGGGAAGTTGTGGATACCCCATCCCTGGAAGTATTTAAGGCCAGGCTGGATGGGGCTTTGAGCAACCTGGTCCCTTCCAACTCTAGCCATTCTATGATTTACTTCAACTGGGTTATTGTGTAAGCTTGATCGAATTCTGAGGCTTAACTAAGAGATGAATATTCTGGATTTATCTTCCTGATTTTTAATGTTGACTTTTAAAGCACTTAATTATCCTTGACTTTTAAAAGTTTAGTTTAGTTGTACTGTTTTCTATGAGCTAATTGCTCGCTTCAAGAAGCTTTCAGTTTTACAAAGTTACTCATTTGGAGCTGGATGGATAGTGTATGTCAGTTGTTAGATGTTAGTTGAAGATACCAAGTAGACTGCTGAAAGGCTCGTTCAACTATCCTTTTAGGAACTTCTGAACTGTTTTTTTTGCCGAAAATTTTTGTGGTTTTTGGAGCATAGTACTGGGATATGAGGAGACGTGGGACTTCATCTCAAATGTACAGCTTTTTGAGTTTACCGAGAAAATGAGGAGATTGTATTTAGTATTTTTTATATTATTTTCTTAAGTAAATGCAGATCGCCATTATCAGATGTGATGTGGGGTTGATGAACTTTCGATCAGACACGTTCTGGCTGTTCTGACGTACAATTCTATTAAATAACATAAATGCAAGTTTTAGTGAGTGGAAACAAATGCATGACTGTTAAATGCGTGCAGTTAATTATGTCAGAGTTCAATGTCATGCTCTAAACCAAAACTACTGATGTTTGAAAATGTCAGAAATGGACTGTCTGTTTTATCAGCTTTGATGCGTGATCATGGTTGTCTAAATTTTTATTTTTTTAACTCTGTATTGGTTTCTGAAGGAAAGATGGTAGGAGTCTTGTTTGCCTGATGCTCAGGCATTTCACTGATTAATAGCAGGGGGTGGGTAGAGTAAGTGCTTGCCAATGTTTTAGTCTGTACGCTGATGATGCATGCGGGGTACGGGTCCATGTGGCACAATATTAAAAATGACTTCGTTTTTTGCTAGCGTTGCTATTCCTGCTGCATCAGCAATAGTAGCAAACAGCAGTGGTGTTAACAGTCAAGACTGTTAAAATTGTGATGAATAAAAACAACTATTTCTTTGCCAAGTAAGCATACTAAAGCTGCTAGATTAGAAAACACATGAGTTGCAATGTTCCACCAATAATAAAGCACTTAAAAGCTTTCTGTTGACATTTATACAAAGGGAACAGATGAGTGTGCACTATTTGGTTTTGAAGTCAGTTTGATGCAAACCTTACAACTGCCCACAACAGAAGGAGTTTTGCAGGTTCTTCCTGCAAAAAGAAATGACTGAATTTTGATACTGAGTGTGCTGACAAATTGCTGAAAGTGCTGCCCACTTATCATTGGCCTGACAGTTTAATCATCAAAAGTGTACTGCTAGATTGGGCTCAGAGCAACAAAGGAGAAGAAACTAGAGTTTTTTTGAAGGCA
>KZ505717.1:303763-318747 GCA_002844005.1 Limosa lapponica baueri
AATGAACATGGAATGGATTGTCTGCCTGGATAAGCCCTGGATCCATATTCACTTGGTTTGGATCCTCCAAAGTGGTAATTGTATGTTGTCTGTATGTTAAAATGTTTGTAATCTTTGTTTACTAGTTTGGGGACCAATCTGATTGCAAAAGAATTGGGAAAAATGTATTTTCCTTAAAAGTACCTCTTAAATTCTGAAATTGATGATGTAGCAGCAGTTGTGTGTGGTAAAAGTATTTTATAAAGATACTAACTTTTTGCATGTATTTTGTTGCATTTCACGTTTAAAAAAACAATTAAACTTCTTAGTAGTAAAGAATGAGAACAGACTTCAATCAGTTCTTCTTCGTGCCTGCCTCCTCAGCTCAATGCATTCTGATCTTATATATATGAGTGGACTTACTACAGTTGTCTCTGACAGCCATAAGAATTTTTCACTTTTCATAAAAAATTGTTGTGGAATATTGAAATATGTTTGGTTTTAGTGCTGTAGTCTGTTTAAAAACAAACAAACAACAAAACCCCAGACAAACCAAACCAACAAATTTATTATAAGAATTATCTTTTCCTGTCAAAATACATAAAATTATGCTGTACGTAAAAAATCTGGTGTCATTGACATTTTGGGCATAACTTGATTTCTGTGAGAAAGTAGAAAACTGAAACTGAATGTTCTATGCATCAGTGAGATCCAAGTACTGTGTAGATTTTTTAGCTATATGAATATATAGCTAACTGTTTTTCTCACCATACCTCTTAAAAGTTGAACTTCAAAAATCTGCTTGTAACTTTTTTTTCCCCACATGGAAACTAGCTTGTGATTGAGAATCTTTGAGTGTGGTGCTTTGCTTCCTTAAGGAAGCATGCTGACTGGGGTTATAACGTGGTTAGTGTTTTGATACATCCTGAATCTCTTGCTGATGGGGGTGGAACAAAGCAGTAGCCGCAATTTGCTGTGTATTGTAAAAATCAAGAATGATAGATAAGTGGCTCTTCTGTGACAGATAAACACTTCTTATTTGCTCAGTTTAAAGAAATAAATTCTGTGGGCAGTGATGGCTTAACGTTTTATTAGACTTAGGAAGGGAACATAGGCTGAGAGGGGCATCAGTTTAACTCTGTTTATTTAACAGCTGTAGCTAAATTAGAGCAAATTGTTAACATCAGAAGATTTATTTTCGTTCTTCAAATTCTTTGTTCTAGTTTAAACTGCAGTGAGGAATGCATTGGTTTTAAGACAGTGTCCAAGTCTGCTCTTATTTCAAAAGAAATGGTAAATAATTTAGAAGAAGTCTTCATGATGAGAAATTCTAAAGCTGTGGGCACTGGGGATGAGCGTGGTTTGCAACTCTGAAAGTGATGGGAGGGGAAGAATTTGAACTTTTTCAGTGATTTCCTACTTTAAATATTCTTGCAGAGTGGTTTATGGAAACCCATTTTACATTACAATCCAACAGTCTTAAACACGTACTGAGTCTTCCTTCCTCTAAGGGAGTGATAATTGACAGCTGAAAAGCAGTAACTTCTCAGTGGTTTTTAATGTGATCACAAATATTCATCTGGACACAGTCCTTCATGTGCTCAAGAAGGAAGAATACTTTATCATTAAGTGTCATGAAGAAATCAAAAAAAGTACATCTCTGTAGGCAAATGTAGTCAGTATAAACAGTGTGTCCTGCTTCAGATCATATCTTAGAAACATGTTAGAGAGATTGAAAAACACTGTCTGTAGATGAAGGAAACAAAAGATTGCATTACTTGCATAGTTTTCAGGGACAGAGGATGAAAAATGTTCTCCTGGACTCGAATGCATGTCATTGTGACCATAGGTGACTCTGTCATGCCATATTAAGGTGGAACAAGATAATGATATTGAAATCAGTTTGACTTCCTTTGAGTCTATTCCTCCACTGCCCTGCTGTGAGCAAGACAAATTTGTCATTTACTGCTAAACTTATTACTTACAACGTGGCAGTCCAGAGTATTGTTAAAGGTGAATAATGTGTATTTTTAAATTCTTCATAGGAGTTTCTGCTTCTACCTATAGTAGAGATGGGTACTTACTCTTCTTTTCAAAGCGGGGCCTATTACTACATTTGCAGAGCTCACTGGTTTTAGAGGTATGGTGAAGCTGCTATATGCTTTTTTTAGCTTTATCTGCTATTATAATTAAGTATCTCTCCTTACTTAACTCTCTTTTAAATCCCTAGAGTGTTATAGAATATAATTACCACTGTGGTGTTGAGATAGAGGTAAAGTAGTTAGAACTGTAGTTAGATGTTCACTTTGAAAGTAAAGCTTTTTTTTTTAAGTCAGTTGTCTTCCTGTGAGAGATAATGGTGGAAGAATTTGTAAAGAATTGTAAACGTGGAGGAGCTAAAGCCTTGCAAATGAACTTGGGAAGTGTGATTCCATGAGAAACATGCCAAAGAAGCTTTTGGGAAGGAAAGACAAAACATCTGCTTGGTAGTGTGTAAGAAATGATGTGAAATAAATATAAATAAAAGGCTGTTTGCTTGGGTTCCTCTTATTTTTAATGATATGTGGATTCAATGGAAAAAAAGGAT
Organism: Limosa lapponica baueri; assembly: GCA_002844005.1. Taxonomy (NCBI): domain Eukaryota; kingdom Metazoa; phylum Chordata; class Aves; order Charadriiformes; family Scolopacidae; genus Limosa; species Limosa lapponica. Next base: position 306,330 of record KZ505717.1, read on the forward strand.
GTGCTTTGAGGATGTGACCTTCCTACTTTTGTACTACTCCTATCCTCAGATTTTAAAGTGGTGTTAAGTATTTCAGAACAGAATAAAATGGATGCTTGCTAAGGGTGAAAGGAAAGTAGAGCTTTTAGCTTTTCTAACATGCTGCTAGTGAGGCTTTCTGGAATCTTACTGCACTTCTGATAAACTCTTGAGGGAAGTGCTGGAAATACAGTAGCAGATAGTTCTATAGATATGTGTAACTGCCTGAAGTGAGTGGCAAAGTTGCAAGATACTCAAGAGACTAGAAGCTTAAATTTGGTTTAATGGAGATGGTAAAAGAAAAGATGTGATCAAAATTCATACTTTTGTACGGACTGTTGCTGAGACACGAGGTGTGATTAAACAAGAGGCAGGTATCTGACAAAACTGCTGTTAGTGATAAAAAAATAAAAAAGATCTTGCAGTTGTATAAAAAGATTCAGCATAATCTGGGAAAACCCAGGATGCATACTAAGCAGATACACAGCTCTTGAAGTTATGTATCTGGGAGAATGCTTGTGGTTGGCTGGGCTACCAAATTGAGAAGGAAGATAGTTTGTGTTCTATCCAGACTTAGAAGTGAGAGAGAATTGGTGAACTGGAGATGTGATCTGAGTATTTTGTAATTTAAGCAGTACTCCTTAAGTTATGCCAAATACAGCAGAATTGAAAAGAGAGGCTCCTAGGTAGTGTACTGTACAGAAAGGGAGTTTGGAGACCTGATCAACAGTTAAAGAAAAATCTGGAATACATGCTTGTTATTTCACCTATTGTTTCTGAATGCTGCTTCTGAGATTTTAGGGAAAATATCTAAGGTAAGAGAGAAGATAAAATGCCAAGAAGTAGAAGAAACAATAGCACTCGAGAAGCCAATGATAATGCTGAGTTGATGTAGCTGACTGTTCTCGTCCTGATGTTTGTTGGTGTTACCAGTGGCTCAAATGTAGGGAGAAGATAAAAACCTACATATTCAAAGAAAATTAAATTTCAAGTGTCTAGTCCTGTAGTGGAGTAGAAAATCCTGAGTTGGTAGGTGTCTTCATTCTATATAATGTTTGGGGTGTCATAGCTGGCTTACGTTTCACACAAACCAGAATTCAGTGGTAGTCCTCAAGTCAGCTTATCATACTATCTATGCGTGTTCTGAACGTTTGGCTCTACAGTGTCACGAATGTGACATGCAAGTATTTGCAAGGGGAAGATTAAAATAAGCGTTCTTTCTCTCCCATGAAAACTGGGAAATCTAATGTTAGTGATTATATTCTACATGAAAGATACAATTTAAAATGAAATTCTCAGTGCAACTACTCTGTAGCTGCGAAATATAAATAAAAATGACCGTGTTGCTACTTACGCTTCAGTACTTCGGCAGACTGCCTAGCTTGTTTCAGTGCAGCGTAAGTTAATGGAAAATCTGAAGAGAATGAAAAGGAAACAACGTCTGCCAAAAGATAATAATATTTGTTCAAAGAGATGTGCTAAAGAATTTCTTTATATACTGAAGCCAGTATAAATACTGCTTGTAGTTCTGAGGATTTTGTGCCCGTTGCCAAAATTGTCAGTGTAGCAGCAGCTGTGGATTTTTTCCTTGAGCTATGATTATATGATGACGAAATTTGTGTTCTCCATCCTAAACAGGTGTTAACCACCAAATCATTATATAGTATACACGACTGAGTATGTCAGTTTCCAGTGGAGAAAACACTTGTTCTTGAATATGCAGATTAAATTTGTTAGAATTAATTCAGACTAACTTGGTTGAAAATTAGGTCTTCTCCGTTGCGGAGATTTTGTCGTTTCTGACACTCTTCCTCTCCTCCCTAGCTTTTCAAGTGGTGAAATCTCAGCTATAAATCGTTTCGCCAGAGAAGAAATTGATTATGAAACAGAGGTTAAATTAATCTCTTGTCTGCTGCTAGAGTTTCAAGTGACTTCTTGTTTTTGTGGCTTCCTGTGGTCAGATGAAAACAAAATTTCTGTTTTCAGTTTCATTTTAATTCTGAAGATTTTGAAAGCAGTTGTAACAGTTCTAAGCAAACAACGGGAATTACTGAAATCTGTTTTTGCTTTACAACCTGCACTGTCATAAGTCTTAATTCTTTGGGAACAATGCCTGTTTAAATGTTAGTTTTCAGTTTGGAACTTGGTTAATACATTCATTTTAAGTAATTCTTTAGTGATATTGGAATAAACTCATTGAGAAAATTTTATACTACTTGGGATTCCGTAAGTTGTGAAATGGGGGTGATGGTGTGGTGTGTATTCTTATAGCAGTAATTTAAATACCAGTTTAACAGTTCTAGAACTGAAATAAAAGCTCTTAGTAAATATGTTAAATATGGGGTTTTTTTTGTTAAATAAGAGAAAGCTTTGTGTCCATTATCAGATTGTTACAGTTTATTGAAACTAAACTGGACTTGAATAAAATTTTCTATTTTTAACTACCTTGTTTATAACTACTCAACTACGTCTTGCAAGTAAACACTTCAACATGTGGGTAATACAAGTTTAATTGGTAGAAACAGTACTTATAAGTCCACTTGGACGTTCCCTGGTGCCGTCGAGGAGTTTTTCATGACTTTACAATGAAGTAGTAGGGCTTTTGGGTGTATATAGAGGTTGCCCAGGTCTCCAATACCATACTTATCTTCATTTTTTCATTATCTCACTGGGGGTAATCAGTAGAACAATGTTTACTAGTTCGTTGTCACACTGTGTGTTCAGTAACTGCACCCTTCAGTTGTCAGATTTCTCACTGCTGAAAGATTACACAATTTTCATTTCCAAATGCTGTAGTTTAATCTCACCACTAGTAAATGTATAGATGCATTTTTGTATTTTTTATGTTAGGTATGGATTTCTAGATTTATTTTTTTTGCTTTCTAGATGCTTTATTATTAAAAATACACAAGAGAGCTGGTTTTATACACCTTTTAAATGATGTGATCAATCTTGTAAGTGTTCTGAGGAGCTGCACAAAATTTTTACTTCAATAGCTGAATTCCATAAACAGGAGGAGTAGGCAGAAAATTTACAGACATGAAAAAAACATTTAAGATGGGTGCTGCAATTTAAAAAAAAACCACCACCAACAACAAACCAAACCACAAAAATAACCCACAAAGACAAAAACCTGAACAAAACCAGAGTAGATTTTTCTTTCAAGTTATCATGATGCTCATGAAGAGAGGAAGAAAATGGCATTAAGATTTGGGAAAGATTAGAAAGAGAAGACTGTCATGCTAGATTATAATCTGTTACTGTGTTTAATACCTAATATACGTTTTTCCCCCCACAGAAATTAGCAGAGTACGGAAAGACATGTATAACGACACATTAAATGGTAGTACGGAGAAGAGAAGTGCAGAATTACCAGATGCTGTGGGACCTATTGTACAGTTACAAGAGAAACTATATGTGCCTGTAAAAGAATATCCAGATGTAAGTATCTCTTTTTAGTCCCTAAATTATTTTTTGATCCTTGTGGTCGTCTTTAAATGTAAATTTCATGTGATGCTACCCTTGGATCACACTGAATTGCTTTTGACAAGATACGTCTTAGGGAAGTAGTGTATGTTCCACTTGGTGGCTTGATTTGTAGTGAGTGTGAGTGGAAGAGGTCGTGTTAAATACAAAACTAGTATGGATTTTAAAGCTGTTGATCTAAGCTCTGAATTACCTTGTTCATGCAGTACTGTCAGTCCTGAGATACTGTGTAGCGAGTTTCATGAGGAAAGTAGTTCCTGGGACAGTGCTTTTTCCTCAGTATGTCTCTAAAAGTCAGCTGCAGAACCGTTAAGAGACCCTCCAGAGAATTTTTGGAGACTGTACTTAATCTCAATTACTCTTTGTCCTATACCTGTGTAACCAGTTCTGTTGCATACAGAAATGTCTTTATCTCGGGGTGGCATTTTTTGTTCCTCACCCCCTGGCCCGAAGCAAAGCTCCTTGCTTGCATGCCAATGTTATGTTGTCCACTGCGTGTTCTGTTCTATTGTACACCTACCTTTTCAAGGGAGAATGGTTTCATTTAACTACAAGAACTATTTAGAACTACTGTGGTCTGAATGGTTTCTTAAAACAACTCGGGAAAAATAGTCCTGTCAAAATCTACCCCAACCATTTTTGTTGGTCACTGACAAAAAAAGAAATTGTGTTATTTCTCCCTAGTAGAATTTAGAGGTCCTGTTGCAGTGGAATAGTGCAGAGTCCAAGTGAGACATTTGCACATTGAAGTGGTATAAAGTGGAAGGGAGTACAGAACAGCAAAAAATGGAAGTAACAGTTGTGTATTTCTGTGACTTTTCTTAAATTAGTTAGATTATGCTCTCTAAATTGAGCTTTATTATTTTAATGCGGCTTAGAACATACAGGCCTCTAAATAAAACCTCATTGTGTCATACTCCATTAAGAAAATTAAGTGGAGGTCATTATTCAGAACATTTAGACAAATTTCTTTTCTCCCTTTTCATTTTTCACAAAGTTGTTTTCTTGCTTTTGGGTTAAAATACCTGTACTGGGAAAAGCATTCAAAGAATTTGCATTGGCAGTAAGGACATTTCTCTCCTCTTCCCTTCTGTTTTTCTTTCAAATGAAATCATATGCATATATTTATACGTCTATATACATTTGTGTTACTTCGAGTGTACAACTTCTCTAGCTACTGCTAGCTCTTAGTGTGCCTTCAGAAGAATGCCTTTGAAGTGGTCACTAATTTATTTTGATAAATTCTTACAAATTCAGAAGTTGGAAAGACTTGTGATTTGTATGCATGTGACCTGGAATAAAAAGGCAGTTGGTTCTTTTGAGATGTGTGATGTTTGCTGGAAAATCTACAACTCTACCACTTTGGTGGTACATAGGGTTCAAGCCTCACTGGGGAACCAAGGACAGAGTTGTCTACATGTTGTCTGTATTTGTTCCTAACTACTCGGAATGGGATCTGCACAGCCTTAATAACTGGTTAAGCAACTAGAATATACCATTACATATTTCTTCAAGTTAGAAATCAAGTAACCTGCTTTGCATTCAGGCTAGTACAGTGTTCAGAAGGTCTGGAATACGGTGATTCCAATTTATCTTAAAAAAAGAACACCTTTAAAATTCATATGTAAAGATTAATTTCACCTGTAAAGATAATTTCATTGTAATCACAGTGTTACGTGAAACTTCGTACTCATATCTAGCAATTGATTTAATTGCTATCAGATATAGGGAAGACATGCTGTGCAGACTATCAGAGTAAGCTTGTCGGATAAACCCAGTTAATTCTTTCTATTGCCATCATTCTTTTCCAACTGGCAATCTTGTATACTTTTCAAAGACATAAAGGTGGATAAACTTAGAGATTATTCAGAGAAGGGTGACCAGAAACTGTTTGCTGATGTAGATTTAGTAATGTTTTTAGTGATGGGAAAAAAATATCAACAAACTTTTACGATGTTCTAATAAACTTTTATTCTGATAAATATTTTTGATATGTAATTTTAAGCATATAGTTTAGCTGACTGTAGGGAATACTGAATAGTACTATAGTGCCACTTGGTGCGTTAACTGTTGGGGTCATCTGCTTTCTGGCTCATCATTTTTCCATTGGAAGCTACAGTAATGCAATTCTGTATATTTGTGCGTGTTATTTTCTTCTAGCACCTTTGGAAGGTGCTAGACTTTTATAGACGTTTTAGTCTTTAAAATGAGATTTGAGCTACTTAGCTTTTCTGAACCATGTACATGCTCCTGAAACTTGAGAAATTGTGCAGAAGGCACCCAGAAGATTAAATTCCATTAGTTGTCCGTAATTTGCCCTTCAGTTAAAAATGTGTTCTCTGTATAGTTAAATCTCTGTATGCTCATTTAAGTCTTTGGTGTTACGGTTTGAAGTCATTTCCAATTCATAGAGAAATATCTTCTATCAGAGTTTAAAAAAGTAAGAAGAAAAGATGTCAGGAAAATTATTGAGCTTGTAGGAGGCAGAAGAATGGAGGATATGCTATTGTTTGTGGGTGAATAGTTAATAGTCTTTAGCATTCCTTATGCTTCAGATAAATGATTAATTTTCTTGAATTTCCCTGAAGAACTGAGACTAAACTTTCTGTCTGATATCAATTTAAACAGTTTTTGGAATTAGTACCTACAAATGTTGGACTGAATAAATGTTTTTCTATTATAATCATGGCTTTATTAATAATAAGTACCCTGTTAGCTCTGATTAATGTGAAATTCTCTGTTGGAACTCTTCTGTGCCTCTTCAGTAAAAATGTAAGAACTCAGTAATTATCGCATCTAAAGTAGCATGTCCTTTGAGTATACTGAAGCTCAAAGGCCATCAGTGATAAACAGCTTGTGCATACTTTCTGACCATTTTAGTTAAAACTGTTTAATTAGTACAACAGAATGATGAACACAGGGATTCATTTTACTATGGGGAACTTACTGACAAAACGTTTAAATCCTTTTTCAATTTGGTAATATCAGAGTTTAATAGCATCCCTAATATGGATTAGGAAAATGATAACATCCTCTTTATTTATTGTTCTGATTCTTTTACTTAAGCTCTTCATTCCCTAGTGGTAAACAGGGAAGGAGGCTAAAAGAGCTGGCCTTGTTTACCCTTGCAACAGGAGGGAAAGAGAGAATATAATGGGTCTCTGTGAATAAACTTGGGCTACAGAGTACCAGCAGGGCTGAAGGAGGATTTGGCAGAAGGTTAACTACTGATAAAAGTACAAATGTATATGAAAGAACTAAAGTAGTTCGATTACTGATTTCCAGGCTGAGTGAGATATTTGGAAAAACATTCTAGTAGAAGCAGTGGGAGCAAAAAAGCTAATTTTGAGTTCAAACTTTATATGTTTATGAGAGGATTTATGCACTCTGGTTGCAAATGGTAAGGGAATGGATTCATTGAGAAAGGTCCCCTTTGTTTAGATGCTAATAAAATGGAAATGTGCCTTGATATTTGTATGAAGTTTTTTTACCCTTTCTGCCTAGTGTTTTATTAGCTGTCATTCTGTATTGACCATCTGATTCACCTTTTGAAAGATAAGTTTCTTTTGAGCCCTTGTTCACACTCAATAGCTTTTTAAAAATTATTATTATTTTTGGTAGCGTCTTACTGAAAAATGACATACATTGTCATAATTTTATTCAAAAATACACCTGTCAAATCTCCAGGGTGTGTTTGTCCTTGGAGGCAAAAGAATGGAAGAAAGTCTAGACTATAGTGGAGTTAAAAACTCTCCTTTAGTTTCTGATAGTGATCTTGCAGGCTCAGCATCAGTACAGCATCAGTCTGTATCTGATCCTTGGGAGAGTTATTTCTTCCCCATTTAACTCTGAGAGCATTGAGTGCAATTAAGTTAGACAGGTGATTACCTAGTCATTTTTCTGTTAATATTCTTATTCCCATTTCATTTTTACTTTCAAATTTTGCTCCTTAACTATTTGCAGATACTCTTTCGTGTGTGTGTGTGTGTAAACCAAAAATAAAATGGAAGGTAGAGTGGAGGTAAGACAAGTAGAAACTAATAGCATGATTTTTGGCTAGGGACAATGTTTCCCTTCATATTTTGCAAAGTAAATTCAGAAATCTGGGAGCAGAAATGAGTTACATCTGGTAAATCACTATACAGGTCCAACTCCTAAGGGTAGGAGTCCTCTAGTCTGACATTAACAGCTAGTGCTAGACATTTGGGCACCTTTTGTGCAGCATGGATGAAGAGGAGTGTGTGTGCAGGGAGCCAAGTGCTGACAGAGAGGTAGGCTTGAAAATTAGTCTAAACAGTTAGTTTGTAGATTCTTGTTGTTTTTCTGTGAATTAAATATCTGAAATTTCAGTTAGAATAAATTAGTATTACTAAAAATGGTTAATTTAGGGAATTACAAAATTTGAGTTTCCAAAGGATGTGTCCAACTGACCGTTTTGAGGAGCAAGTTAACACCTTGTAGTCAACATCTATCAGGCTTGTTTTTGTTCACACGGTGCCTTTCATTAATGGCTTGTCTCTCAGTTGTAATTGTCTCTGCAATGTTAGGCTTTCAGTGGGTGATTTATTTGATCAGAGCTGTCTTCTTAATACTCTCCTTTGTTTTAGAATTCTGCATTTCATATGCATAAATTTCTTTAGTTTGTGGACTATAAAAATACCTGGGTGCATGGTTTCAGTTGATCATGTACCACAGCTCAGTGTCAGTTTGTGCTTCCTTTTGCTGAACTGTTTTCTCTCAGAAATTCTAGTTTGTGTAGTAGCTCTTGCAAGACTAAGTACCAAAGAGTTGCGTGCAAATACAAATAACAAAAGGTCAGTTGTGGGGGAGAGAGATTTGTGGAATATTAGTATTGTTTTTTTGTTCAATCTCTTCTTTCAAGTGTTTATTGTAGTAAAGAAGGGTTTTATACAGAGAGGAGGAAGTGCTTCAGCATGACATTTTTGCTTGCTGTTGTGAATAGATCAGGTACGCTTGGGTGCACCTGCTGAACTTATTGGTAGTTTTTTGTGAATTAACATTCTGTGTACTTTAGCTAGGATTGAGGACTGCAATAAACATGGAAATACGTCAGTAAGGGCTAAAACCATACTTAATAGAGCAAGGTAGAGCTGTGTTTAAAATATATACGTGGATTTACAAATTACTGTTTAAGCATCAGAATCCCTAGTAGATTCACACAGTTATTTGAAGCCAAGAACAGACCTTACATACTCCTCGGAGAGCTGAAGTTGACTTTTGAAGGATGGGGTTTGTAGTTGAGAAGTACAATGTTGTAAGGAGGTAGAAAATATACAGAGAAAAACCCTTTCTTAAGAATGAAGAGGTTTTTGAAGGGGTTTTTTTTGCTGTGGTTAGCTGACAAAGGAGACCTATAACACTGAGCTGCTGTATTTTGCCCAGAAACTTGTCAGTTGTAATACCGTGGATAATTCCTGTTGTAATACCGTTCCTTTTCTACCTGCCTGACTGTCCCCTGCCCCGCACCCTCTCCACCCCCCCCAGAATATCTGGTGGTCAATAAGGTTTTGACAGGCATATTAGATGTTTCTTGCTTTTTAATAGCTCTGTAGTTTAGGTATTACTGTTTGTACATTCAGATTTTTATGGAGTTGCCCTTGCAAAAGTAATTCAGTACTTTCTTGTCAGAGGACAGAATTAGTTCTGTAACTTCATATAGGTAGATTAGTGAAATGCAAGTCTTCACTAATTATGCTTGCTCTGTGTTTCACTGGGATAAGAAGGCACCCAGCCCCATCCTGAATTGCTATTAAAAGTAGTTCTGAGTACCAGTCAAAATATCAGACTGATATTTTCCTTGTATCTCTCCTAAATCATAGGCTCAGCTGAAAATCAGCTTAAATGTACTCAGTACTAAAAGGTCTGTTGTTTATTACTACAAACGCACAAGCCTTGGGAGTGCATATTAATTTTAAAAAAAAATAAATTACCTTTTAAGCAAGAACATAGACTAGTTTTTAAAGAAGTTTTTAGGTTCTGCTGTTTCTGAAGTTCTTAACTCATTAATACACTTTAAAGTGTGTATCACTTGTCAAGGAAAAGTCTTCAGTGTAATGTTGCAATTATAGCATTCATTTCTGATTTGAATTTTATTCATAATTCAAAAGAACAGGATTTTTGTTCTCTGCATTTGCATCTCATTGATGTTGGTCAGTTGGTCTTTTTCCATGATTCTTGTTGAGAGGAAGATTGTACAGAAATACCAGCTTTCAGAAAGAGTAAATATTTTCTTTCTTTTTCCATGTTTTGTTTCATAGCTTAGGAACTGTTGTTTACCTGCCTTAGTTTTGAACATTGGATTTAGAATAAAGCGCAAATGCTACCTCAATAGATACCCCTGTAGGAGACAGAGTAACTAATAGGTATTCATGCATTGTTGTATGGATCTACTTGATTTATTTAATTAATGTCTGCTATTTTTTAAAGCTGGTAAGAACAGTAGTTGGACACAGTTGTTTCAGTTACTTAGGTATAATATTAATTCACAATTCTAAGCTTTTATATGCATCTTTTTATTATTAGGTGCAGTGTAAAATAGTTAAATTCTGTGAAGGCACTAATTCTTTTTGAAAATTGCTGCACTTCTTTGAAACTGTGTGCACTGTTTTTCTTTCATATACACTCAGTATTTTTAGAAAAAATAATACTCGTTGATGAGCGGCCAGTTCTTTTTACACCTTACCTGCACTCATTTTAGTTGTTTCTTATAGAATCATAGAATAATTTGGGTTGGAAGGGACCTTTAAAGGTCTAGTCCAACCTCCCCTGCAATGGAGCAGGGACATCTTCAACTAGATCAGGTTGCCCAGAGCCCCGTCCAACTTGACCTTGAATGTTTCCAGGAATGGGACATCCACTGTCTCTCTGGGCAACCTGTTCCAATGTTTCACCACTCCCATTGCAAAAAATTTCTTCCTTATATCTAGTCTAAATCTTCCCTCTTTTAGTTTAAAATCATTACCCCATGTCCTACTGCAACCGGCTTTCATATAAGCCCCCTTTAAGCACTGAAAGGCCGCAATAGGGTCTTCATGGAACCTTCTCTTCTCCAGGCTGAACATGACCTGCTGGCCATGCTTGTTTTGATGCAGTCCAGAATACTATTGGCTTTCTGGGCTGCAAGAGCGCATTGTCAGCTCACGTCCAGCTTGTCATCCACCAGTACCCCCAAGTCCTTCTTGACAGGGCTACTCTCAACCCCTTCATCCCCCAGCCTGTATTGATACCGGGGGTTGCCCCGACCCACGTGCAGGACCCTGCACTTGGCCTTGTTGAACCTCATTATGTTCACACAGGCCTACTTCTTGAGCCTGTCAAGGTCCCTCTGGATGACATCCCGTCCCTCAGGCATGTCAACCACACCATTCATCTTGGTGTCATCTGCAAATTTGTTGAGGGTGCACTTGATCCCACTATGCCATTGATGAAGATACTTAACAGTACTAGTCCAAGTATGGATCTCTGAGGGCCGCCACTTGTCACTGTTCTCCGTCTGGGCATCGAGCCATCAACCACTACCCTCTAGAGGCGACCATCCAACCAGTTCCTCATCCACCGAATAGCCCAGCCATCAAATCCATATCTCTCCAATTTAGAGAGAAGGATGTTGTGGGGGACCCTCTCAAAGGCCTTACAGAAGTCCAGATAGATGACATCCATAGCTCTTCCCTCACCCAGTGATGCAGTCACTCTATCATAGAAGGCCATAAGATTGGTCAGGCGTTTGGTTGCCCTTGGTGAAGCCATGCTGGCTGTCTCAAGTCGCCTGCCTGTCCTCCATGTGACTTAGATCCTCCTAGAAGCTATGCTGTTCCATGATCTTCCCAGGCAGAGAGGTGAGGCTGACAGGTCACTAGTTCCCAGGGTCCTCCTTTCTACCCTTTCTAAAATGGCTGCAACATTTCTCTTTTTCCAGTCACCTGGCCCTTCACCTGACTGCTATGACTTTTCAGATATCGTGGAGCATTGCTTGGCAACTACATCAGCCAATTCCCTCAGGACTCTGGGATGCATCTCATCAGGTCCTATAGATTTTTCTGTATGTTCAGGTTCCTCAGGTGGTCACAAACCTGATCTTCTCTTACTGTGGGAGGCATTTTGCTCTCCTAGTCCCTGCCTTGTGGTCCATCCACTTGAGAGGTGTGGGGAGAGAGGTTGCTAGTGAAGATTGAGGCAAAAATGTTGTTGAATTACTTCCTTGTCCTCATCCATTGTTTTCAGTTTGCTGGTCTTGCTCATTACGAGGGATACACTTTCTTTGATCTTCCTTTTCTGGCTGACATATGTGTAGAAGCCCTTCTTATTCTTTGTGTCAAGTTCAGGTCTAGCTGCGCCTTGGCCTTTCTGACCCCATTCCTGCACAACCAGGCAGCATCCCTGTACTCTTTGCAGGACACCTGTCCCTGCTTCCACTGTCTGTGCATCTCTTTCTTGCTCTGTGGTGTGATCAGCAGGTCTCAACTCACCTATGTTATTCTCTTGCCTTACACCTTATGATATAGCATAGTATTCCCTGTCTTCTGGGAAGGCTCATGCACCTGTCCTGATGGTCTCCATTCATCCACCCGACTCTTAATTTTAAGTTGCTTAGATTGATTAGTGTTTTATTGATTAATGTTTTGATGATTAATGTTTTGATTACTGTCATAAGCTTGATCAATATCTTTCAGCTATGTGGTTTATAAACAATCAGAACATACGGACCTAAAATTCAAGTTCATTCTAGTTACAGGTATTATGACCTGTAGTGTCAAAGGACACTGAGGGCTTTCCCCTGTTGTCAGTGATACAAGAACTGCTTGCTCTGGGAAGATCGTCAACTTGAGTTATGATTTACAGTTGTCTTAAATATGCAGCAGTTTCTCAGATTATTTTTTTCCCCACCAAGTATACT
>KZ505717.1:336634-374228 GCA_002844005.1 Limosa lapponica baueri
GTGATGTGATGCACATTGTTGGCCTACTAATGAGCATGTCTGGTCATGTTACTGGAGAGGGAGAGTGGTCTGCAGTTTCTGTAAGAGCTCATAAGTCTTAAAGAGGAGGAAATTAGGACTACCACTGCTCTAGAATACCAGATGTTAAACTTAAAAACCTGTTTCCACCTGAAACCTGTATCCCCCAAAGTAGGGGTCACATAGGTATCTAATACATGAAAATAGTGCTTACCTCATTCTTTAACCTCAGGTATTTAGTGTAGTGTTAAGAAAACACTTGATGATATTTTAGAGACAGAAATACATCTTGTTAAATTTTAAATATATTTTGTGTACTTGCTTTTATAGAAATAACGTTGTGGGTTTTTTTTCCAGTTTAACTTTGTTGGAAGAATCCTTGGGCCCAGAGGACTAACAGCTAAACAGCTTGAGGCAGAAACAGGATGCAAGATAATGGTCCGAGGGAAGGGCTCAATGAGGGACAAAAAGAAGGTAAGCTTTTGAAAGGTAGTGTAGTTTCAGATGCATAGTTTTATTTCCTAACAGAGGGAAAGCTCATGTCTCTCTTACTCTTATTTGTTGTGTTCTTACTATATGCTTTTTCATTATCTAGTGTTTTTGCAGACTTGGTAATTAACACAACCTACCCTCAAGAAGTTAAATGCGCATGCTCCATAATGGTGCAGTTGGGAGTCTAACTAGCAATTATAAAGTATTCTTCAGTAATAACTAACTTCTAATTGTGTCATGTTTCACAAGGTAAAAGTAAAAATGTAAGTTAAATATAATTTTCTAAGGAAGAGCTGCTAACCTTAAAGGTGTTCTTAATAACTTTCTTGTATTGAAACACCAAGTAGTGATTTGTGCAAGTAGTGTGGATTGGAAAAAAAATGTTTAATGTATTTCTGGCAGTGACTTCTGTCTGAGTGAACCAAGAAGCACTGTGTTTCTGGATTTGTGTTCGGTGGAGTGGCTGTTCCTTGCCCTATCCTGTAATACACATGCTCTGCCCATATTAATAGGGGAAACTATACTTTTCAAGATAGGACCTTCCTGAACGTCAAGTTCCTCTGTTGGTAACTCCTGGAAGTAATTTATTTTTGAAGGTGTATTTTCTAGCTATTTCCCTCCACCTCTGGTTACTACTGCTGAAGTTGCACCAGCATCTCCACTGCAGTTTTGGAATGTGCACCTAACAGTACTCTTTTTTTCCCATAAATATTATTTCTTTTGGTTCTTTCTTTAGAAAACCCTCTCTTATCTGATCAGCCACATAATACGTTCTATTCGTACATATGTAACACATAACAATTAAAATAGAAAGCTAATGTCTGCCTGATTAAAAATCCCGGACTTCCCAGAGCTTGTGACTCTTGTCGCTTTCAAACTTTTTTTGATGCCTCTTGTTTTCATAATCTGCTGTCACCACACTTTCTCTTATTCTACCTATAGCTCTTTTGAATGTTTAGATTGCCAGCTTTTGAGCTAAGATCTGTTCTAATCTAGAGAGTTTTTTGGTTTTTAGGTTCTGTAGAAATAAAAGGGTGATAATGTCTTAAATGCTTGATTTATGACGGTTTCTTTTTTTAAAAACATTGTAGTACGTCCTGAATTCCTTCTACGTCTTGGCTGGAGAAACATTTAACATATAAATGAGCCCTACTGTTATGGAGTTTTAAACTGTAAATAGGTGCATAGAACTTGCCTGGTTGATATTTTTGGACAGGATTTTAAAATACAGATTTCCTATAACTGGGGAGTGGTAGAAGACATTAAAATTTCTGAGCATTGAAATTTCAGCATGCTTCACCTGATACACCAAATTGTCTGGCTGTAGATGCTATATTTTGAAGCGAAGTGTGTGGTTGCCAATATGTGAACAAACTTAATTACATAGCTGTGTTTGTGAATATTAATATAGTAGTCAGATTTTTGCATATTCTATCATATTATTTTTTAAAAAAATAGCTTGGGGAAGGAGATTTAGTGAAAATAATGCCTCCCTTTTAAGAGTTTGCAAACTTCATCTAGTTTTTATTAGAAAAGACTATCAGATCTACTCTTGAAAGCCACCTTAAAAAAAGTGAGTTCTTAAAAATTCATTTAGGTTTTTTGTATTTAAGGATATTTTTTAAAAGACATATTTTTATCAATAATACGATTCTTAATTTTTTGGTAAGTATGTTTTGTATCTGCAAATCTGATTGGCCAGTGCTAGTTATGAAGGAAACACTATTGGATATGGGAAGGAATTAATTACTATATAAGTCTGTAGTGTGACAGCTACATCATACTAAATACCATCTCCTAGAGTAAACTGTCCATGTACTTTTCTCTTCCTACTTTTCTTGTGGTTGCAGAATTCAAGAGAACATAAAAAGACTGACATGCTGAAAAGTAAACCATTCCAATTTGCTCTGTAGAAAACGTTACTCTCCTGTGTGAGCCTATGAACTGAAGTAATGAATTAGAAATCTTTGTCACATGGCCAAATTACTTGAAGTAGCATCAATTCTTGAAACTTGCTGACAGATTTCCCCCAGAAAACAAGGGAAATCCTCAAATCGTTTCTATCTGAGGCTCAGCTGGTAATCAGAACATCTCTCTAGGCAGCTTTAGACAAATTTAAAATCAAAACCTTAATTACTGAGAATATTGTGATTAGAGCCTGGAGGTACTTGAAGGAGATTATTGAGGAGGGGAGAGGGGTTGCAGACATTCATCAAAAGCTAATTAATGTGTAACTTTATTAAGACCAAGGCATTTTTTGCTTAGTCCGAATGCACCTCTCATTAGGTAGTGAGGAAAACTAGCAATTTTCACACCAATCAAAGAATACTGCTTAATAAAAGGGAAGACTGTCCAATGATGGATAAGCGAAACATGGTTTTTTGTCACCTCCCTTGTCTTACATGAATTCCATAAAACAGACATTGACGCACCCATAGGGAGTCAGCTCTATGCTCTTGAACACATTGACTGCCATTATCTCCCTTAGAGGGGTTTGTAGCCTTATGGCATCAGACTGCTGGCTTGTGGCAGTTTTGGTCATCTGCACAGTTTTTTCCCACTTCTTCCTACTTTTAGTGGAGAATCTCCTCTAGAACAGTGTGTGAGGAGAGGACATCATTTGTTTATACTTCATGAGGAAACATCTCATTATGATACACAATTTTTTTTTCTTATGATTGGTTATTTCAAAGAGAAAGGCAGGCAGCTATGCAATTCTAAATTTGAAGAACTCAGTGCCTTTATCCGCTGCAACAGCTTCAAATCTGCTGCACTTCGCTTTGTATTAGATCATTTGAACTGATTTGTGGTTCCTGACCTACAGCTTACTTGTTCCTGTATCACTGTTCACCTTGCAAGCAGAAATTATATAAGGTTTCATGAAAGATAGGCTCTCAGTACCAGTCTTGATCTTTGACTGGTGCAGAGTTGTCACAGTAAATAGATAATTTCATTTCTTTGGAATCTCCAGTTTTGTTTTGCTTTTTTATGGCAATGCTATAAATTAATTAAAAAATCATCTTTGGTACCCACACAAAGCTTGAAGAAAAGATGTAGCTGTTCGATGAAGAAAAATCCTCTAGCTTAGAACCCAAGCCTGTTTAAGAACATACTTGGTGGCTGCTATCATTTTGCTTTCCTAGTGGTTCATTGTAAAACATAACATGTAATGAAAATAATTTTGTAAGGTAGTGGGTTTTTTTCAGTAGTGAGTACTTCAGAAAATAGGCTTTTCTATTCCAATTTTAAAACCTTTATTGCATTTGTTACCACTTATTTTGAATGCAGGAGGAGTTGTAAAGATGGATTTTATTATTTTTTATTAAAGAATTGCTGAAGCATGGCCTTTTTTCCTTTTCACCCACAAAACAGAAGTCTCTTGAGTTATATCTCCAGTAGTCTGGGAGTGATGACCCTCTGAAGAGACAAGAGTTTACACCTATTAGCTAATAGTATAAAAATGAAAGGAAAGTCATCACAGAAAAAAAAAAATTGCTCTTAGCAAGTTACTGATTTAATTACATAATTAAATGCTAAAGGATGACTAGTGGAAACTCTACTTCAGGAAACTCAAAAAGCAGCAATGTTAAAGGTAACAAACATTATTTCTTGAATTACCCCTGACTGAAGGCTGACTGCTCCTTTTAAGCCTGCTTGTGGGGGTTTTGTAGTCCGGATTATCTAGAGTGTCATCTTTGAAATCTTACCTGCATACATTTTTTTATTTTTTTATTTTTTTTAAGTAAAAAATGTTCAGTTCACATTGACAATAGTGAAGAATACAGTGTAGGCACAATTAGCTTAGTTCAGTGACGTGAATTTTACAAGAAGAGAATGTTTCCCTTAAGTTTTACATAAGATTTGACAAACATTTCTTCTTTAAAGTAACTTTGTTGCAAAAGTCTTTTCACTTAGCAGTCTGAGGAATGCTCTTACTTCCAAGAGCAGAATGATTTTATTTTGAAGGACAGAAAAATTTACGTGCCAGAGGGCCTTAATAATTATTGCAAAGCAATATTAGTCTTTTAGAAAATATTACTGATAAGCATCGGATGCAATGCATCTTTTAAATATGCTTATTTCATGCATACTTTTTCTTTTTTATTGGCTACATACTGAATATAGCCAGTATGTATTGGGTATATTTCTGCATGTGCTCAATACAAAGTGCAGCTTTGAGCAGATTTTAACACTATTAAGGCATATTCTCCTATGTAATTTGAAAAATAGCTGAAGCCTTTGACTATGAACAACTTTGATGTCAAAACTCGATTATATTTCATTTTGTTCTGAGAGCAGTTAAATTGGTAAATGTTTAACTGGTTATTGAGCTAATTAGGTATGGAAATAATTAACTTAATGGTATTAAAGAAATATTTTGTTAAAGATGCTGGAAGCTGTAGACTGGAGGAGTGTAATCAAAGCCACGCTAGTAGAAAACAACTTGTGTTACACCTTACTTTCCTTTTATTTGTCTTTCCTGTCAGTTCCCTGTGTTCAAAAATCTGTATGATCAAGAGGCAAGAGAATCTAGATAATCTTGAAATTGGAAAAAAGTAGCATGAAGTGTAGTGGAGAAGGGATATATCAAAGGAATCTTGAATCATTGCTTGAACATCTGTGTATAAACAAGTCTCTATTTTTAAAATTTATATTCTATGTCTGTTGAACGGTAATTGACTCATCTTAATCTGTGCCGTGGCAGAAAATGTTTTTCTGCAAAATTACTCCTAAGCTTTTGTTAGGTGGGAAGCACAGAGAGTGTTAATTGTGTTGTAAAAAGTTGACTAGGCTACAGCTCACAGCTGTTTGTATCTTGCATTTGAATAGAAGTTTTGAAAGGCTTGGAGGACAATTGGTACTGAATTGTATGAGGTATTGACAAAATTCCTCAAACATCTATCTAGATTTTACTTTGTCTAGCAAAGCAGTGAAAGAAGTGAATGGCTTAAACAATTAAAATCTACTGTAACCTGAAAGTTTTTCCACACTTATTCAGCAGAAAAAGATGAGAGACAAGTTATTGAACTAGGTGAGACTTTGATTTAGCAGAGTATGGACATTCTTATGTACAGTCATATGATTTCCTAAAGTTTTAATCTTCTCTTGCAGGGGTGATAGTGCTGAGAATTATCTAATAATACTCAAGTGAGGAATTTGATTCTTGTGAGATTCCACAAACAACAGATGCAGTGATATGTCCCTATTTTCATGATGTGCTGTGAAGGACAACTAGTGGTCTTGCAGACATTCTCATTTATCAGCACCACTAAACTCTTTCTGGGTTCTAGATTTTTCTGCGCTATAACGTTAACATACTGGGCTGCCCTTCAATGGATGATTTAATGTTTGGTATATGGCTGGATTATTTGAACTTTCTTAAGAAGTAATGTTGAGATTGCTTGCTTACCAGAAAAAAAAATGTGTTCAGGGTTGTGTTTTGAGTGTGTTTGCTGAGTATCGTGAAACGTGCTTGGATTTCTCTGTGGGAAAGACTGTACTTTGAGGCTCACAGGTATTTCCCTGTCCTGCGTGAAGATTGAATCTACTTAGATGTGGGAATGGAGGCAGAACCTGTTGATTCAGGGAGGAAAGCAGCATGCCTGTGTGTTTTCTGAGTAGGTATCAGTTCTTGGCAGCTCTTGGTTCTCCATATTTTTTGGAGGGGCTGCCTGCAGGCAGAATACAAGTTGCCTTCCTCGATATGGTTCCTTAGGGTCAGATTTAGCAATTTTATTGAGACTGATAGGAAGGCTCTTTTGCATGGAGAAAAAGAGTAAGCACAAAATAGGATACCACTATTGCTGAAACTAAATACTTAAATTACTAATTGAACATTTAGAAGATAGAGATATTTGACTTTCTGGTACTTTATTGTTTTCCAGATAGCAACAAGTAATCTGTAGTGTTTCATTGCAGCAATATACTGGATTCCTTAGTTGGAAAAGTCTACTGTATGGTAACAATCACAAATTG
Source organism: Limosa lapponica baueri (assembly GCA_002844005.1). Taxonomy (NCBI): domain Eukaryota; kingdom Metazoa; phylum Chordata; class Aves; order Charadriiformes; family Scolopacidae; genus Limosa; species Limosa lapponica. The sequence continues at coordinate 343,121 of KZ505717.1, forward strand.
TAATTCCTAAAATGTATGAGTGGTTTGCCATTTAAACTTGGTTTTAGATGGTGACAGTTTTCCACTTTTCTCAGATCTACTGGCTTTGTGTTAGCCTTTGTCTTGCCTAGACTTGGATTAAAATGGATGTTATTAATCACAGGTTATCCTTTTGCTAGGTATGTCCTACAGTACAGTATACTAAGGATATGAATGAAATTCAAGTAGCTGTGTAGATGTTAATGAGTATGCAGTGGGAAGGTATCCTACTTTGCAGTTTATCTAGCTATAGTTGCAAGGTTTTATTGTTGGTTATACACTTTTCGCATAGAGAGGAATTTATTAACAGACAGCTGCATGTTTTTATTAGCCTTTTCTGAGAATAATTAGCAGCTTCTGTCTGCTAATTATTCACATTTTTCACATCCTTTTGGGCAGTAAATGGGGAATGTTTTGATGAACATAGAGCTCACTGAAGTGCATGCACGCTGCGAATATATCTTAAAAATAAGTGTTTAAAACTCATTACAGCTCAGTTTAAAGTATATGTTGAGCACCTGCATGGAAGGATGAAAACTTACTCAAATGTTTGTTAAGGCCAGGTACACAAATCTGGTTTTCTGTTAAAGAAAACTTGTTGCTCGTAACAGTAGTAGAACACTTAATTTAGCAATGGCCAGTACTGAACTTGCTTGGAGATTAACTTAATAGAATCTGGCATTCTGTGTAAATTACCAGATTTGATTTTAAGTGCCACAGGCTCTCAATGGAACACACACAACACAGTATTTGTGCTTGCTTGACAAATTTGTTAATGTGAGTAATTCTTGATTGTAATTGGGCTCATTAATCAATTCAGTACTATATTCCTACAAGACAACCAAAATCTTGTCCTCTAACCTTAGTAGGCTGAAGTGAAAAAAAACATTGTGTTGAAAGTAAAATCTGCAAAACAGTGACTTCATTCAAGGCAGTAGCTTGTGTGTGCCTGACAGAATGGAAAAACTGGCAGCTGAAATAACAGGAAGACTCTGGCTGTAAGAAAACAATGGGAATATCAAATTCTTGATTAGTTTCATAAGAAGATGTTATAGAATTATGTAGGAAACTTGATGAGAATGGGTTGGAGACAGTACAGGGAGGAGGTGTCTAGTTGGTACAAAAATGTCATGAATTTGCCACAGAGTTGCTGGGAAAAAACAGGATATTTTCATGTGTGAAGAACTAATATTTCCAGGGAATTAACATGTGCACAGTAGTGTAGAGAACAATCCAAAATAATTTCTGGACCAGCTATATTTTCATAGCAAGAGTTATGAGAGATCTTTTCTTCTTGAGATTTTGTAGGATCATGAATATTTTTTTTCCTTTTCGGTCCTCTGTCACGAACTTCTCCTTTATTTCATAAGTTATATTAATTTTCCTTGCTTAGACATATGATTCCTCTTAGTTCTCTAAAGAGATCTTCTCTGGTTATCTTTTTCCATCTTGGTCCTTGCTGACGTCCTTCTGAATGGTCATGTGCTTTATAAATCATTATAATAAAAGGAGGATTAATATTTGCTTCATTTACCCTCTAAAAATATGATGAGACACTGTGAAAGTGCACTAAACTTGTTTTGGTGTCTGGTAGCACTTTGTATTTGCATGAAGGTGGCAGATGATATGAACACTGGAGTTAAAACAGTGTTGCAACTGGGGGACTTGAGTAATTCAAGCAAGGAAGATAAGGCATAAGAAAATCAATGACAGACTTCTCATGCCACTAATTAATTAACAGTTAAAATCATTTAACATGCAGAAGACCATCTGAAGGGGAAGAAAAAATTCCAACAGCAAAAATATAATTAAAAAATACTTCCTAAGAGTCAGGGTGATTGGTGAATTTGCATTATTTACTTGTCTCAAAGTTACTGGAATGTGAACTCTGAATGTAGTAGCTTTTGAAGAGATGTGGAGAGCGTGAAGAGGCACGGAGAGTAGATACCGATGTTGCCCTTAGACTTGGGTAGGTAATTTGTAGATGTGACATGAGGAATGAATAAAAAATTAAAGGTTAAGATTAATTGGTATCTCAACTAGAATTCTTGAAATCCCTTTTGATTCCTGACAGAAGTAAAATAGGCAGTGCAATTATGAACCATGCTGTCCTGACTTTTATACATCATTTTGCAAGTATGCTCGTGGTGTTTTTCCATGCACAACTGGAAGGAATTTTTCTTCAAAAGCAAAGGACAGCCTGTTACTTGAATGCATTGATCTGGCATTTGACTGATGAGTGCAATATAACCTAAATGTTTGATATAATACTTACTATATAAATTATGATAATAAATTTTTCTGTGGTTAGTAAGTCTGGTGCAGGTGTTACTTTTTTCCCCGACCTTTCTTTACTATTCTGACCACGTGTTGTGGCACAGGGTTGGTAGGACTGTTTCCAGTGAGAATAACATTTCATGGAGGCAAAAAGAAATTGGATGTTCTGATGGGGGTGGTTTAATTATTTGGAGGCTTTTTGAAATTACTTTCTTTGAGTGTTGGTATTGTAGTGGTTTTCTTTGTTGGATTTTTTTTTTCTTTTATACTGTTCGTAGCAATTTATGTTAAGAAGACTTCTTCCAGCTTGATAGCCACCAAAATCAGACCCCACTGTTATGAATGAAAAGTTAAAAACTGGTCTTTCTATTCTCCTGTCCTCTCTTGATATAGTCTGAGTGTTGCACATGTATCGTCTCTGCAGTCTGGAGCTCTGGGAACTGTTCCCAAAATTGTGTCCAAAGCACGGATGTGGTCTTCTAGTTTTCAGTATTTTTTCCTTTTCCAGTTCCCATGTTTCTCCATGTCAAAATGCTGGTTCCTTTTCTATGCATAGGATCTTTAAACTCTGGATGACAGATCCTGACTTTTGGGCCTAGATAAACTTGTTTTATTCTTTTTTTTTTTTCTCTCCTTAGTGAGTGTGATCATATACCTTAATTTATTGGTCCTTAGAGTTTCTGCTGTGGTGGTACTTGGAAGTGTAAGGAAAGAAGTGCTGACAGCACCTGGTCCATTCTGTGTTCGCTGCAGTAATTCCATGTTTGTCTTGAATAAGGAAGAAGCATTTTTTTTGAGAAATTGGATGCCCTAGCACATTAATGCCAACTCTGTCACTACTTGTGTACAGTTTGGAGTATTTTTATAAATGGTTATCTGGAATGTTTAGGCCTGCTGCTGTACAAAAACGATTAATGCTTCCCTGGCAATCAGATGTTGCCGAATGGAATGCCAAACCACATTTAGCCAACTGTCTGAATCCACCTGAAGTACCTGAATGATTTAATTGATCCACTTGATGGATTTATTTGGGAGATACTTAAGACACAGTACTATTGATTTCAAATGTCTGAGATATTTACAACCGTAGGTATTTTGGGAATTTAATTTTTAGGTTGCTGGGGGCCTTGGGGGGGGTGTTTTGTTTTAAATAGCTTGTTGAACTGACAAAACATACTGTAATACAGAATTTGAAGAACTAAAAGCTAGTAGTTGACAAAGACATTTAAGATTTAGAATGAATTTTTATAGAGAAAAGTATAGGTTTTATGTTGATAATATATATTGTATTCACTCTCCATAGTGAGTAAGTGAGCTTCAAATGACCGGGCAGTCTTTGAGGTGGCTTTGAAATAATCATTTATGTTTCAAGTTGACAACACTGGAATTGAAAGTTCACTTAAATTTTGACTGATAAAAAGACCTAAAACTTAAATCTGTTAACTCACACTGACTCATAATAGCATTAATCAGAAAAGATCTCAAGATGAGCTGTGTTACAAGCCAAGGTAAAGTGATAAATTTTATATTTATTAATGCAGTTTGAAATACTGACGCTAATCTGGAAATTAGTCAATATGTGGTGAGGAGACAAGGGTATTGCAAATGCCAAATTTGTTTTTTGCAGTATGACTAGTGGAATTTTTCAGTATCCAGCCTTTTAAATAAAAAGTTCAATTTAGCTTGAAATGCACCTTTTTGGAATAGTTATTTTGGTAGTAAAATTAACCTTACCTTAAGCAAACCCCACTTTTCCATTTCTAAGAAAAAATACGTATTTTGGATTTGCCACGTCCTCTACATAAACCTGAAGAAACAAATGTTTTGAAGAGAAAAACACATTTCCTATTGATTATATGTTTCAGTTCTTTTAAGGGAGTCTGATTTTATTTGGTTACTGCAGGCTTCAGGCCTGTTATTTGCTATCTAATCGAATACGTGTTTCCTGACTTATAGTAGAAGAACCTACCAGGTAGAATAAAGTGTAACGGTTTAAAATGAATCATATTTGGCCTTTTACTTGTGATCCTCTTAAACCCGCTTTCAGTTGGCTGGTTTTGCAAGTTGGAGTATTAAATATAGTAAATTTGACTAGATAATGTTGTACCACCAATCTTGCCAGATGCAGAAACTGGCAAGAATCTGGCACTTTGAGTATGCTTTTCAGATCCCGGCCTTTCACAGTAGTAGATCCAGGATTTTTCCAGTGTCTTCCTTGGAGAACCACATAATAGATGTGGGGGAGTGTTTGCAGGGGAGGGAATATTCAGGTTCCCCTGTCAGCAGTATCATTCTTTACGTCAGGCTGTAGTGGGTAGGAGTTCAAATACGCGGGTTCCATTTCCTGCTCAAACAGTTGTTTGTAGTGACCCTTAGGGAAGAAGCAGCAGAAGGAATATAAACATTGCATGGGCAACACCAGCAAGCTGACAGGCAATGAGTTTTGCCTTACTGGCTGGTTAAATAAGGCTCCTTTATTGCAAGAGGAGGGAAAGATAAAATCAAGTTGAACATTTCAAGGAAAAAAAAATGAAGCAAATTTGAAGACCCTCAAAAATGTCAAATAATTTGTCACACGCATTCATCTGTTAGCTCATAAATGTCAGTTCTTGTATAAAGCCTTTCCAGCTTTTTGTTGGATCTGAGTTTCCAGAACATTTCAAGGCCTACAGCTGGGCTTCAGAGTTAAACTGATTTTTTTCAGGTTTTTAAACAGACCTCTGAATCAGGCGTCTCCTATAATTTTTGCTGCTCTCCTGACCTTGAAAAAGGATCCGTGCTCCTGCGAGAGACATCTTGAAAGGTGGTTGGCAATCATGGAATCAACTAGGAAAGCATTTTATTTACTTCAGTTACTTGGCTTGAAAGCTAAGCCTCAGGAAAGAACTGTTTCAGCTTCCTTTGTTAGTGTGCATTTCCTCACGGCTGAGTCACTGAAAACACAGACTTGCTTTTAGGGGATCTTTTTTCCCCTCCCGTTAGCTGTGATTTTGTGATCACTTAGAGAAACAACCGACCAACCCCTGCCCCCATCCCGTTTTGTTCCTGCTTCTTAAGAGTTTCGCAAGAGCAAGCTTTCAAACTGTCAATATTATCATTACCATAGTTGCGGGTAACAATATTTTATCAACCCGTCCATCTAATATTGCAGTAGTTCTGCTTTTCTTGGGTCTTCAGAGCTGCCGCCAAACATCCTTTCCCACCTTTTTAACCTGTCACCAGTGGATCTCTGAAACAGTGGGCTGCTTCTAGAGGCCTCTTGAAGTGTGTCACAAAGAACCAAGCTCATATATATGAATCTAGGTGCATGAAATTCTAACTCTGCACTTCTAATAGAATGCGTCGGTGGGCCCTCAAAAAAGGTGGCGAGGGGGGCTATTCTTGCCAAAATTATTCTAGCCACGTGGTTTCATAGTGACTTTCTTTACATGAACATATTTTCCATATACAATGAAAAAATTACTCAATAATTCTACAGTTTTAGCTGCGAAATGTATTACCAACACAGTATCATTAAATATAGAAACTAATGAGTTTTTGTTAATTTGAAGATGCAGTGAACGTAGGTATTGATAATAACAGCAGTGGGAAAAGTGCCCAAAGATTATGGTACTTAGTTCCAACTTAGTTAACCACTATCATGTATATATTAAATTAATTGTAAGATCATTTTCATTCCCTGATGAGCTGTGTTCCGGGTAATGTGCACTCCTATATTTGCTTCTAAAACCCTGATAAATGCAATCCGTTGGAATGTTTTTAAGACAATAGCTATTTAATGAATAGCTTGTGTGTACAGGAGAAAAGAATAAGCTTGATTGCTTACAATCTGACATTTGGAAAAGCATTTTTTTAGATCTCTTGTATTTGCATATATAATTGCTATGTAATCAAAACTAAGTGAACTGTAGCTACTTGAAACCAAAAAATGAAAGGCAATCATCTTTACAGGGGGAAATATCCCACTCATATGCAAGCCTGTCTGAATATTAGAATTATATTCTTCTTGTGTTTAATTATAGGTGTCTGACTGAGCAGTAAATTTATGCCTGTGTATTAAAGGAGTGAATGTGACCCTGAAACATCAGCTTTCCTTTGTTGAAGCAGAGCATTGGCATTGAGAGAACTTAACAGTGTTGTGTATTTTGGTGATAAGGGATTGTGCCAGAATAGCTGTTAATTACCTGCTTTGTTTGATATGGAAAGTAGTGGTTCCGCACTTTTCTTCCCACCAGTGACAGTACTCAATTAAAACTTGTATTAAACAGTGATAATGCCCTCGTTTATCTGGTGGAGAAGACGTGAGGTGAAGAAAATTAACAGGATTTTTTCAGCTGTTTGGAGGCGGCTTTGTTTTTTTCCATGAACCTAGTGACAGTAAAAAAAAACATCTGAGTTTTGTCTTCTTGGTGTGTGGTGGGGTTTTGTGGGGTTTTTTTTGTTGTTGTTTTAGTTTAGGTTTTTTTATTCTTTATGATTCTTAAATCTTGCACTTCACTGATAGTGGCTACAGTAGAAGTTAAAAAAATCCTTGACTGTAATGTGGAAGTTTTAAATTCGGAAGACACTTGCCCTGTCCCGTTCCATGTCATTCCTCTGTGTGAAGTCTGTTGCAAGGGTCCTTATTTCACTGTTTTTTGAAATTTTATTGCATTGCTCGCATGTCAGAAAAGGAGGTGTTTTAAAAATTAAATTTATTGCCTGAGCGTTTCCATTCCAAGTATTTGAAGCATATTTTCTGATGTAATTGGTTTTCTAATATTCTGTTAATAGTTGTTATTTTATAAAGAAATGTCCTCAGATCTGATTTTGCAAAAATTTGTTACCAGCTTAGTATTTTCCCCTTAGATTTCTTAAGTATGTGACAAAACGGAATGCAGTATTTCGCATGGGAGCCCCTCAGTCTGAGATTGGATTCTCTAACTAGCAGCTCTTCTTTGCATATCTAAACAGAAATAACAAGGCGGGGAGTAAGGCAAGGAGGTTAAGGTAGAAGAAAGTTTTGATAATCTGTGTGGATCTTTGTTTCCTTCAGGTAGCAATGCTGAAGAATATTCTAAAATTGAAAATGTACAAAATACATCAGTAGACAATATGAAAGGGTATAGAATTGCTGCTGCAGCAGTTAAATGCTTTTTATTTTGTTCATCCAAAGAAAATAAGGCCTAGTTGCTTTACTTACGAAGTTTGGAAGGTCTGTGTTCAACAAGCTTGAACAGCTTTATTCTGGAGTGAAAGCTGAATGTTTGATGCTAGACTAATTTGGCCAAAAATGTGAACCAGTAAGTGAAAAGGAGTAATTACAGCTTTAAAGCATGTACATGAAATTCTTTTGAAGATCTCAGTGAATATGGCAATGCGTGGTAATTCAACTAGAACTTCAGAGCTTCAACTGTTAGGTGAATAGAGGTCACGTGCAGAAAGTAAGATTGGTTGCCTGCATTAATTAGGCACAATTCATAAAGTTTGTTCAGAAGGCATATTGCACATACTGAATGGTTAGCAGTACTGACTAGTCTCAGATATAACCTTAGAATTAAACAAAACAAACAAACAAAAAAATCGCAGATAAAACAATACTGTAAAAGGCTTTGTAAGGTGTGGAAAACTTGAAAGATACTTTTTTGTTGAAAACCTAAACAGTGTCATTGTTAAAGAGCAGAAAGCTAGCTTTTATTTAGTGGTGAAACTTTGTAATCTCACAGGGCACAAGCAAACTGCAGTGAAAAGTCAGTTTAAAAAAGAAAAAGTTTTAATTGCGTGAATCTATCATGGTTTACAGAAAGAAAACTGTACAAAGCCTTGCTTAGATGAGATCTCATAAATGTCATGTTTTTGAAGCAGTCTGCTTTTGAAGTAAATGCTTTTGTGGGCATATTAAGCGACATATTTCATGAAATTGTTTAATTGCATATAATTAGCAGTACATTTTCACGTGACTATTGATTGCATTTTCTTTAGATAATTCATAAAGTCGATAAATGTAAACTTGTTCCTACTCACCACACTATTTCCCTTTCATACAAAGTAAACAGTGATAAGCATTAAATAAAAATTTGATAAGGTGTTTTATGATCTGGCATTTTGAAGTGGAATGATCTCTGTTTCTTTAACTGTTTTCTAGTTTTCTTTCTTCTGCACTGTAAGAAAAAGGAAGTGGATTGTGAATTTGAGATGCATTTAGATTAGTAGAATTATTTCATGGCATAGCAGTGCTGCAATACAGTATTAGTATAACTCTGTTAGCTCATCCATGTAGGATTAGGTTCTGCAGTGATTAGATAGCTTCCTATGGTCAGACATGCCCATTGAATAGTCATTTCACTTTATAGGTGAGTGTTGCAACCCACACTGTCCAATCACAGAGAGTTTTTCTAATATCAAAGCTAGTTTGTTGAGACTTCCCTAAACTATCATGTATTTAGTATAAAATCCCAACTTCATCATCTGAAGTGGAGGACCGTGTTCTTCTGGAACAAAGTCTTAAATAGACATAGTGTATGTTTTATTCTCTGTAAAGAAAAAATAATGAGCCTATCGGATTTTTCTGTTGAAATTAAATTGTTCTGATTAGACTTGACTTTGGTCACTTGAAAATAATTTACAAACATTTTTTGAGCATTTTCTTTATTATGCATTTCATTTAGATTTTTGAGGAACTATTTCATATGTTTTCTTTTAGAGAAATTTCCTATTTCCATATACAAAATTTAAAAATAATTTTGTGATACTCAGGTTTGAATCGGTATTACTCTTCTTGTCATATAAGCTCTACATGCAGATCTTCTTGCAGAGTGGAAAATTTCTGTGTTGAAATTATTTTTAGTGTTAAAATGTGGAAAAGTAATGGAACTTTTTCTCCTTTAGCAATTGCCTTTCCTAGACCGTTTTTGCATGAGCAGGCTTTCCCTTATGTTCTTTACTATTCTTCTAGGACTTGCAGTCACTTTTGGGGGGAATTTCAGTATATCTGATTGTGCCCTAGAGTGAGGGTCTTAAGTCTAAGACTGAATGGAAATACTCTTTTCTGGTCTAACTTTCTTTTTTTTTTTTTTCTCATTTGAAAAATGCCAGCTGGAATGAACAAATCAGGTAATTTTCTGCACTCACTCCATGGACAATTTTTCCTGAATTTCATTTTTAAGTTGGACAAAAGTGTTCTGTTAAGTCATATGCTTGTTTAAATACCAAAAGCTCACTATCTTGATAACCTTTGGAAAAAGCCCTCAAATTTTTTCTACCCAAGAAGCCGTAGGACATGAAAAATCTAGAAGCTGAGAGTTGGCTTTCAGGTCTCCAAACAGTCCTCCAGAAGATTCTGTTTGTTAAGCATCCTGGTTACAAGGTTTACATAACACCTGAGGAAAATTCAGACCCCTTGTCTCCTCCCATAATCTGAGTTGATGGTACTTGTCATTTGAAATATATATACACGTGCTAAACATGCTTTTGTCTCTCTGATTAAAGCAGTACTGCTGAAAGCATGTGATAAAACTTGTTTTTATTGCAGAGGTACACAATGAATCATAATTTCCAGCAGGCTCAGATCCTGCCTATGTAGGATCAGCAACTAAAACACTGAAAATGTGAACAATGATTTATTTATGGTTGGGACCTATAGAGCATGTCTCACATTTGTTCTTCTACCTTTTAGCTGCGTAACAATGTACTTCCATGCATCTGGTATTTGAAGTATTCTCTCCGCTGAGGTTGTTCTGAGCACAACTACACTAGATTTTGAAGTAGCTAGTGGTGATATTGATGTTATTTGTCCCATCTCTCCCTTTTCTTAGCCATTTGGACAGTTGAGAGGAGAACGTGGTTCTCTAAGAGGTAAAAATTCAAAAATCTACAGTGAATAAAAGAAAGGAGAATTTACCATGTAGCCCTTGGAGAGTCTGTGCCTCAAAGCTAAGAAATTTTTTTTAAATCAGATTTTGAGTGATTCAGAACTCTCTTCAAGAAAATGTGAAGAATACATCTAGAAACAAACTTGTAATTCCATGTATTAGCAGAGTCAAGTTACGATGACCTTGGATACGCTCTAAACTAATCTGTAATGATTACTGTCAGAGCAGTTCTTTTTCTGTTGAAAAGTAATGGTCTATGATATATTGCAGGCCAGATTAGATCATCCTGACTATTCCTTCTGGTCAAAGTCTCTGAAATTGGAAAAAAATTACTTGGAGTTAAAATAGGTATAAAAAGAGAGATAATGGTAACATGTGAATAAAATTTCAATATAGTATACTGGAACATTTAATTTTATAAATTTTATAAGTTTTATAAAATAACAAAAACTTTCATTCTCCCTATATATATATATTTATGTATATAGTGTGTGTATACTATTGCAGTACGTAACAATTCTACAATCTGGTTGAATTTAAGGGTTTTTTTCCCCATATCCGGCTTTGTGCATCATGGACTTCATACATATATTCCTGTATGCTAAAATGAAAATAGTTTATTGGTGAGGATCAAGCTAAAATTTTCAGGCTCTGGTATGGTTTGGCTACGCGCAGTCTCAGGGACCTCAGATTTTAATTCTGTAGGTTTCGATTTTTTTGTATATAAGGAACTACTGCTTTGGTCAGACTGTGAATAGAGCAGTATAGTAGTCAGTGCCTCATCCTGAATTCAAGAAGAGTATTCGGGAACAAGTTTTAATGATTAGAGTACTCAGCATTTGTTGTGTGTCTTGTTACTGGCCTTAATTTAACTTAGAAAATCTTGTTAGTTTAAAAAGGCTTAGCAGATTTTTTTTGAGATTTGTTTGTTTAAGAAAAGTAGTAAAGTCTGTTCACTTGTGTGACAAATTTGAGACTTTCCTCAAGGATTTTTAAAGAGAGGAAGTGAGGCATGATCTCACTAATAGGCAACAGGACATGAAATTCTGCAGCGAGTTTGATGAGATGAACAAGATCAGACCTGAGAGATCAGGAGGAAACTGAGAACAAGTTGTTAAGTCTCCTCAAAATAGTGACAACAGTAGCAGAAGGCGTTTTTTTTTTCCTGAACTTACTCACAAATGCTGATTTATTTGTGATTTTTACAAATACATTTTCTATGATGATAAACAGCTTCTTGATTTCTGCACCTGAGAAGAGTAATTTTCATATGAATCAAATCAGATATTTTACCATTTCTTAGCTAACAGGGCTGTGTATGGCTGTCTACAGACCACCAAAAAAAAAATGCTCATTCCCATACAGAAGGGAAGCATTTGAAATCCACAAATGAAAAGCTCAGTATGTAGCTGTGCACTAGTTATTTCTGTGCCTGGAGTTTCAGATGTTACATGCTTATTCAGAGTTACTTCAGCTGCTCTTTGGACTCTCAGTGACAATGCACACTTTATTTCTGAGTTTAGTTCTTTATTTTCTTAGTGCCTATACGTATTAGGAAAAAACTGTTTGCATGATGGTGGTTTTGAGTCTTTTTGTGTAGCATTTTTATGTACTATTTGATTATCGGATTTAAGAGTTTATTTGTTGGTATCTTCAGAGTAAAGAATTGGAATAACGCCTCCTGCCCAAGATGGGGCAGTGTTTTAAAACTCTAATAGGTAAGTTATCCTTCATGATGTATTATGTTAGAGAGAGCTGTTAAAACAGTTTGTATATCTTTAAGTGTCCAAATAAAAATATTTCATATCTCACTTCGAGATGCCTCATGTCTCAAAGATGACAGCTTTTTTTTTTTTTAAAAGTGCTCTGGTTTACCTGTGTATTTTATCCTGTTGATCTCTTTTAACTTTTTAGAGAAGACAATCTATGCCTACTTTTTATTTTGCGTGCACTGCAACTGCAATGTATCCCTTTCTTGTCTTGTGGAGCTTGAGTGCTGGTGTGTTGAATAGTTGTATATTGGTCTACTAAGTCAGTAGTCACTAAAATTTTATTGCAGTTGGATTCAGACTTTATTTATCCCCATTACAAGAATGTGACGTTTTACTTACAAAAGTGGGATACATCTCACTAACCCTACCCACAGGGTAAGGGTTGTGGGTGAAACAGGGAACTTATGGAGGTTATACTGATTATGCTCGGCTTGAACTGAACAACTGAACTGAAAATTTGTTTTTTACTCTTTTTTTTTTTCCCCACTCTTATTGAGTATTACTGTAGTTTGTTAAATAGTTAAAATATGCTTTACTAACAGAGGAAAAAAAATCCTATCAGCAACCTTTTCTGGTAGTTTTTTCTGACTTTTCTGAGCACTTTTTATTGAAGGTGCCTTTTCCTGTGAGACTGTTGGTTTTTCAGCAAGTACATTGAATATATGGTCTAGGCATTGTTTCTAAATTGCAGCACAAGATAATTTCTTTCAGATTACTGTATGTTACTGTGGAAAATACTGTGGAGAATGGTGTTGAAACTGGTAGTTGGGATATTTTGATTTAATTCTCAGTTCTTTTGAAAAGTCTTGTAGTCACTTCTTCTTTTCTGTAACATTTAAATGGGATGAAATGCTGTGTATGAAATACCTTTATAGGTAGGAGACAAACAGTGGCATGGGTAGGATGTGTTCCACAGTAAAAAAGGGTATTAAAAACATTGCTTAAAAAAAGGTAAGACATGTTTGTGTCATTGGTATGTTTGGTAGTCTTAATTTGACACAATATAAATACACTTTTGTTGAAGTAGGTGGTATAATGGGTATTGAAATAACCACAGAATCAGAATTTAATCAGAATTTAATTCAAAGGGTCTTTACTTACATTTTTGTCAAATTATGCAGGATTGAAGAGGCTCGCACACTCTGAAGCAGAGTAATGCCTGAGCTCTGTAGTTAATCATATTAGTGGTCCTCAAAGGAAAAAGTCTTCTTGCTATCACAAATTATTGAAGGTTTTCTGTGAGTGGTATGGCACTATGTTTGGATTGATCTAATGGTCAGTTCCCCTTAAAAGCCTTAGGACATCTGTTCCTACTGTTTCGTCTGTATCCTCAGGAGTCAATTGAATTTGTGACTTTCTTAAATTGTCCTCTGTACGATTGTCTAAGCAGCAGGGGCAGCTCAGGGGAAGTAGCAGTCCGGACCGCTATTTTCCATGATAGCTGGTTGTTAAATAAACTTAAGTTGCAGAGTTAAACTTCACCTTCACATTCCACGATATGAGATACATGAGTGTCTGCATTAAAATGGGTTTTAACTCCTAGTTTGCTTTTTCACCATTTATTTCCTCCAGTAAAGTAAGAAGTTTTGATGGAAAGGATTCTTGTTCAACAGAAAGGAGAAAACAGTGTAACTTTGTGAATTTTTTCTTTATAGCTTTGAAACAATCTTGTGTATGATCCCAGAATCTTGATTTTCTTAATTTTGATTTATTTTCAATATTTTAAAGAAAGATTAAATTTCTTGGTTTTATTTTTTTTTTCAATTCCAATATCTGCTTATCGTTCATCTGTAGAAGGAAAAAAAAAATCTACCACCAGACACCCCACTACCCAAAAAACAAACCTTGACCCCAAAAAAAACCCAAAACAACAAAAACCCAAATCAGAACAACCCACCTTTGAATTACAGCACTGGAGCATTTAACTCACTGCTAGTACTGTTTGAATCAGTGCGTGCTGCTTGTTGCAACTGGAGAAGTAATATTATACTTGTTGGTAATACAAAGAGCGCTAAGTTGGGGAATAGATCTAGGGTAAAGATGCCCAGGTCTTTGGCCTACTCTTATGCAGAATTCACATTATCTGAGTAAGTTGCTTAAGCCAGTGCTGTCCCTGAAATAAGTACTTATTAACTGTGCCTTGTGTCACCAGGTGTTCCTATCTGAGTATATCAAGATAAAGTACTCTTTTTGTCAGAGGAGGGTGTTGAAGCTGTCTGATGCTCATTTAGCATTTCAGCAAGATCACATTCCATGTATGCAATATGATCCATGAGGAACTTTAGCCTGTTCACTTATTTGATCTAACTTAAAACATTGACTACAACCCTGTACTGGTTGAGCATAGTTTATCTGTAATACATAATTTTAAGATAAAATAATTTCTCATAATAGTGTATTAAGTATGTACTTTAATGTACTTTGGATATGTTTTTCTTATTTTTAGGCATCTTGCTTTTGGTTTTTTTGGTAATCGCATGTTTTTCATAAGCATTTTTAACTTCCCTATTTACCAAAAAAAATGGGGCTTTAGTCTTTCACATATAGCAATTACGTAGTTGAAGTGTGAGCAGAAGGAATAGGGAAGGGGCTTTAAACCATTTTTGAATGGATTTCATGTTACCACCCCATCTTAACTTAAAATTAATGAGCTATTACAGTTGCCCCAACAATTAACACGTATTATTTAAAATAAACTGTTCCTCTCTGCTCATAAGCTGTCCTCTTTGCTCATTTGCATCTGGTATGAATTTGACTTTTAATTATTTTTTTTTAATTGGCCTCATGCTATCAGATGAGATGTTTTAGAAAAACCATTGCAGTGGCTTTTACATTCTGATAACTGCATCACTGTAGTGTACATTCAAACCATCTTAGAGGCATGTTAGTAGTGGAAGAGAAAGTCATGTTTGTCTCCCTTTTACAGTTAGCCAGCTCATGATTTTTTCACTCTTTCTCATTTGCAAAGAACTTCTAAAAATCGTTTTTCTACTTACTTTGCTATTTTGAAACATAAAGAATCCCTGAAAAGGCCTTGAGCTTTTTTCCAATTGCTTTTTATCTTAAAATTTTAAAATACAGCCTCAATCAAATTTCTAACGGTTGTTTTCTCTCTCTTTTTTTTTATTATGTGTAATGTTAATTTTCAACACTGTGTGCAAATCACCAGTAGTGATAGTGCAGGAATACTTAAGTCTGGAAAGTGATTTTGTGTTATTCATTATTCAAATGAAGGAGAACTTGAAGGAGGCAGGCGTAAGGGAAAGAAAACTGCCTTTTTTTTTTTTCTTTTTTCTGTGACTTAGTTTCTGTTGATTCTTGCATTGTTTTCTCTTAACTAGGTTGTCTTATTTTATGGCTCCTTGGGATTTCAATCCCAAGTGTAAACAAGAAGGAATAAATTGTGTCCACCGCAGGATAAAAGAAAAACCCTAATTCAAACTCTTCATGCCTCTCTTAAACATCTTAAAGAAGCAAAATAGGGCACAAGCCCAATTTTTTTTTGCTTTTCAGGTCTCCTTTAAGAGCAGAGACAACCATGATCCAGCAGTTTTGGAGGTAGAGGCAAGTAAATGTTTTACTTCTTGTAAACATTCCAATAAGTTTTTGCAAATCACAAATTTGCAAAATACAGTTAAGCTTTTATTGCTTATTGACAGGCTTCATATCAGTTACACCCTGTTGCAATACCTAATTGATGTAAAATATACGAGTTTAACATTAGTAAAGTTTTTGTGATAATAGTTGTTGAAGTTTTTTTCTTTTGAACCTATCTTCAAAACGTAAATAGTGTTGAGTGGTTCATCATAGTGATTTTCTTTTTAAAAGAAAAAAAAGAAGTAGCTAATATTTGCTACCTCCAACTGCTGGTGTTCAAATCAGCTCTTTGTCATTCTCACTAAGGAAAATTCAACAATATGTACTGGGTCTAAACCTGTAATTATTTCTGTGCTGGGGACATTTCTGAGCACTCATGTTGAGTTTCTCCTGAAGGTATCACTTTGTTCTTAAATTAGTATTTTTACTCTTTTCTGAAGGCTGTATTGGAGGTGCAGGAAGGGTCTATCCCTCTGTATTGCTGAAGGTTTAAAAATCATCAGCCTCTGAGTGGTGCTACTCATTAGGAAGTATGTCTCCTTCAGGTGTCTCAGGCTGCAGTTCCAGGGCTGCTCTTAAGACAATTTAAGTCAACACTTGCTGTTCAGGTACCAGTTGCACAGCCATGGCTAGGTACGCTTTCTCCCTTCCCTGTGACAGTTACTGGTGATATAAATTACTATGACGACCTGCTTCGGTGCTAAGCCAGCTGGAGACTAAAGCTGGAAACTTCCTGTGGCTTTTGAGAACCATTAACTGGATCGCAAGCACTTTAGTGTGTCAAGGTGGGACTGGCAGCACCAATTTAAACTAGCTTAAACTGTTGTGAGACTACAGGTTTTAAGCAAAGTGTGGTAATCGTTCTGGAATTAGCTGAACTGGATGACCATGTCTTCCTGATACGCTGTGGAGATGATTCTTTTTACATCTTCAGATGATAAATGCAAGGTCCCCAACATGTTTTTTAGACACAAAATATGGACCATGCAGGCTTGAAATAGCTGTTCTCACTAGCACTAATGAACTTTTTGCTGTGTTTAATCTTCTTACTTAAGAATGCAGACATTTGAAACAGACCAGATTTTTTTGACTGTGATTGATACTGAATGGGTGCTAACTGAGAACTAGGAATAGTACACTTGGGTTTTAATTCTTTGAAATGCTAGAGCTGTTTTTTGAGAAGGGCTGAATTGTTCATTGTTTTTGGCATCCTTTTCCCGTTTGAAAGTAGTAAGGTTTATTTGTGACACATCTGGATGAATTCTTAAGTCATAATACAGTGCAAAGATTAAAATGTAATAGCAAATACTACAATTGTAACATGGAGAATATTGATGACAAGTAGCATGCTGACGCTGTTAATTCTTGCCACGTTTCTTTGAATGCTTTGTAAAGAACATTCTTCAAACATATTCAGTTAGGAAACAAGTTTTTGAGGGTTTTTTTGACCTTCCTTTTCCTTATCGTCAATAAAAAGAGACAATTTGCATTGCTTCATAACAATGTAGGAATACATGTATTTGAGACAGTTTTGCTCAACTTTTCTTTAGGGAGGTGAGGAGAAATGTGCCATTCCATGTTAGAGGCTTACAATGGGGACAGGAAAGAAGCTAGATTTTGGTGAACTAAGGTGGCAGTAGTTCAGTGGGCTAAATAATTGTGCTAGTTAAAGATGTACTGACCCAAATTAATACCTGTGCCAGTTTGAGAAGGGACACTGTTGAAAAAGCAGAACTTGAAATTTTGCGTAATTAAATAAATCTTAATTTTTCACATTGCAGTGACTTGCAATGGAGCTGTGATAATTTGGTTAATTGTAGGTTTTGTTCAGTTTGTGCACTCCGTTTTACTAAAATCTTGCAAATGAAAATGTCATCAGATTCACTATTTGATGAGATGATGAGATTTTTTAAAAAATTACATTCCTTTGGTGAATGTTTTTGTACATTTTACCAAAATTTGTGGGATTCAAAAAGTTCATGTGAAACTGGATGTCTTTTTGGAAGGATGATTTTGTCTCCTAAACAGCAGTTGTAGAACTGCTAGTTGACTGGGATCTTTAAAGGTGCATATTTAGACATTCTCTGCTAAGACCGGTATACATGTATGCAATGTAAGTATTGTGATATTTGGCTTTGAATTAAAATTATGAATAGCTTTCACTTTCTTTTGTGTTTATGTAATCATCAAGGGGTTTATTACATTTTATTTTCAAGTTTAAAAAGCAGCCCAAAATAGCTTTTCATAATTACTCCTTTAAAGAAATGTTATTTCAACAATTTAACGTAAAATTACTTTTTCCTATTAAATGTTTTCATAAGGTTTTTATTTTAAATATGTTGCATACATACTGTATAAGGAACTGATGGTAGTATATAGTATTTTAAATGAACTGAAAAATTCATAGTTTTCAGCTCATTAAGTCTAGAAAGTGAATAAAGAATTCCAAACCCTGACCTTAAGGACAGATTCAGTGAAGGACCAGAGAGCTCTCTGTGAAAGCCACCAGAGAGTACTGGGTTGCAATGTTCTAATTCCCGTGAATCATTATAGTACTGCTAAAGGGAACTACCCCACTGGCTTACTGATGTTTTGGAGTTTTTTAATCACTGGATTGATGTCACCTTAGAGATAAGGGAGAGGGATGCTGATCCTGAAGATCCATCATCTCTGTACTGTGGGAAAGGCTTCCCTAATATATTATCAGTAATATTCTCAAGAGCCATTTAATATCATTGCCAAGCTGACGCTATACAGTCTTTAGCTGGTATGACATTTTAATCTAGCCTTGAGAACACGGGCCACATGCTGGATTGTTGCATGAAAATGGTCATAAGGAAGGTTTGGAACAGTGGTCACACTTCGAGTTATCTAGGTGGTGACTTGGGTGTGTCAAATCCCATATAGCAAGGATTTGAGGCAACCGCTGCAATAAAACAATGTAATTGGAGACTGTGGGCAACGTTCCAGTCATAAATACATGGAAAGTTTGTGTGCTGAGATAATTTGAGGCAGTAGTTTTGAATTCTTTCGAGAACTCAACTTCAGTTCATTAGCCAGTATTTATTGTCCGTTCTGTACTCAGTGACAAATTTGGGGAGTTTTCTGTATTCTTTATAACAAAATATTGTTTTATTTTTAAAGTAGAAGTTAGTTTAATTTGCGCTAGTATCTTGCCTGTTACTTTCTGTTTGTCTTGAACTGTTGTCTGGGTTATTTCTTTACAAATAAATTTGATTTGTAATTGTTGCAACTTAGTAAATATGGGAAGAATGGAACTAATTCAGGAGGAGGGAGTAAAATGATTAAAACCCCAAAATAAAAAAAATATATCCTTGTGTAATCACCGTAAGATTAAATTATTGTCGTTTTAGAGTAAACTAGTGTTGTTTTAATAGCTGAGTGAAAAAATAAGAGAATGGAGATAAAACATAAGGCTAGACGGTTATTATTAAATGTGTTAAAATCTGACAGTCTTTAAAGTAGTGCTATATAAAATGCTATAGAAAAGCTATATTGTTTATTCCAGTCAGTACTGTACTACTGGTTGTGGGTCATCATTGAAGAAAAAGTTGATTTAATCATGGACAACAACATAATACACTAATATTTATGCACTGCTTAGAAGTATTACCATAGTGTGAATCCAAAGCAGACAACACAAAGTTCACATAGCCTATTCCTCAAAACAACAATAAAATAAATTAAATAAAAAAAAAAAAGGAAGGGAAGGGAAAACCAAACAAAAAATGCCCTCAGAAAACCTGTATGAATGGAGACTCAACCTGCATAAAAACATTGCAATTAACTGGTGAGCTTTTTAGCTATGGAGCAAATCAGTTAGTATGTGAATTAGAGTCACCCTGAAATTTACCTCTTCAGTTGTTTACAAGTGGTGAAGAACCTCTTACCCTGTCTGGACAGCACAGTGTATTTAGTGACATGCTGTGAATTTATGCCACTTGTAACCTAATGTCTGTTTAACGACAGTATTCTGTAGAAAATGAGTTTGTTACATTAGTCAATGAATTCGACTGTTTATCTTCTCCAAAAGACTCACGGATTGTAGAGGTGGCCACTATTTAGAGCAGAGCAAGCCACCATCTAAGCAGTGGGATAAGAACCACGGGCAATCATCTGCTCAACAGTACAGGCTCACTCAGATAAAGCCCTTCTGTAATAGAGTTTCACGAGGCCTGCTGACTGCAGAATTAACTTTGAGCATCATTTCTGGTCTCATTACTCTCTAATCCAAAATGCAAGGCATCCTTTTAATGCTTCTCTAAGTCTGAAAATTCCAGAACTTAGAACTGTGGCAGAAATCACTGTGTAAAGAAATGAGAGAGAGAATAACTGAGTGACATATTAATTATATAATTCGTTAGTGGAAAGCACTCCTAAGCTATTACAAAAGCTTTTTTTTAAAAAAAAAGAAAAAAGCCTTATGTAATAGGGCGGTATTAGTGCTGCTGTATGATGAGCAGGGACACAGGGCCACCGAAACCTAGCTGGTTTTCTGGGAAATTACACATTTTTAAGAGTATTGAGATTACAAATTCAAATTAAAAGATGCTAGAAGTAAGGTTGCTAATTATGACCTTTTTGTATAAATGAACTTTTCCTTGGAGTTAATCACTGTGCTGTTACAGACTAGGTTTTTTTTTCTTTACCACACTCTTATTTAAATAAATGGGCCATAATATGTTCGTTTCTCAGGTAAGCAACTGAGATATAACATCTGAAGTGGAAAATGTTGATTGTTTTGCACGCCTAACTTGAGGAGAGTGGAAACTGAGTTTTCAGAATACTTAACTTTCAAATAGTAATTTATGTATCCTAGTAATCATTGCCCCATCCCTGGAAATGTGCAAGACCAAGCTGGATGGGGCTTTGAGCAACCTGGTCAAGTGTGAGGTGGCCCTGCCCAGGGCAGGGGGGCTGGAACTCGATGATCTTTAAGGTCCCTTCCAACTCTAACCATTCTACAATTCTATGTGTAAAATTGCATTTGATGTGAACGGCGCTGCTAGGTGCCCAGCATGCCTGCAGAGTGGCAAGTCAGGCAGTCAGAGCGCGGGGCTCCCGTGCTGTCACCCCCTCTGAGTGGCTGGGAGTGATGGGGCTGGCCGTGCAGCCCGCTGAAGGTGCGGCTGACAGCCGGCAGCTTCCCACAAAGGGATATGCCTGTGCCCTCCTTTGTGCTCCGTCTGCTACTTGTGGGATGTGTCACCCAGCCAGTTCAGCTGGATAAACAGGCAAAACCTAATCTGACAGCAGTGGTTTGCTGCTGTCTTAAACTGGCTCTAGAAGGGCCCAGTGAGAGCTGTTGCTGGTGCAAAGAAGAGAGAAGCAGAAAGGAATGGAGCCACTTTTTTTGATGAGAGTGAGCAGTCACCACCATTTCAGCTCTGTTGTTGAACTGAAGTCTACAGAAGAAACGCTTCTATACAAGAAAACTCCAAATAGTTCTGACTTGTGATTTGGGAGAGTTTCTTTCTCTGAGGTGACGCTGAAGATCAGTTTTCTAATTATAAGCACAGACATTGTGTCTAAAGCTGGCAATATTCATTTAAGCAATCACTTATGAAAACATTTGGTTTATGTTTAGTGCTATGTTTTCTTGTTGTCATAAGAGGTGATTTGAATCTCGTTACTCAGGATAGCATTTAGCTGCCTAGGCGCTTGAATCTTCTTACAATCCCTGCAGTCCTACAGGAAGCAGGAGTGATTCAGACACCTTATGCATCTTTGAGGAAATCTTCAAGGCAGATTCATCCCAAGGATTGAAATAAGAAAAATATTAGGTATAATCATATAAATGCTGATATTCATTAATGCTGTTTTTCATTAAGGTCAGGACTCCACAAAGCTTATGCATGAGATCTGTTGTAACATTGATTATTCCTCCCACCTCTGTTTCTTGCAGCCTGACTGTGCATGGTCTTGTCAAAACTCACAGTTATCACTAACTTATCCAGAACACATTTATCACAGAACAGAAAGAGCCATTCCCAAGCAGTGTATTTCCATACAGGCTTTGAGCTCAAGCTCTGGTATTGCAACCATGTCAGCCTGGCCTTGGCAGCAAGAACAGCTTTGCGTTTCTGTGCACGGCCTCTTTCCTGAATTTTGCCGTGTTCTTGTAGCCCAGCAGTAAAGTACTATTGGCAAAGTGTCACTGTTTAAAGTATTAAAGTTACTCGCCTTCCTCTACTCTTTCCCATCCCCAACCTGCCTCTGAACCAATCTAAAAAAACCAGAGGTGATTAATGTTTGTTTTCTCTCTTATAATTTTTTAAATTTCACTGAGCAAAAAGCAGTTTCTGTATGGCTCAGGGAGTTATTTGAAGCTTAACTGCTACCTCGGTATGTTTGGTTTGAGTCACGAGTCCTTTATTTTTGTTGCTTTGACAAATAGTAAAAACTGAAAGATCATAGTGTCCTAAAATAAAGCTAACAACATATTACTATAAAAATATTTTGTTTTACAAGTCATGTGATTTTAAAGAAACAGTAATAACTTCATATTCTTAAGCAAAGATCATTCACCTTTTTTTGTGCATATGAAGAGAACTATGAACCTGTTCTTTTTTACTTTAGTTGGTTTGGGCGGGGAGGAATAGGGAAGAGTTTTCCTTTTGATTTTCTTAAATTTAGCTGGCGGTTCTGTGCAGACTTTTAGAAGTATCTGAAACTCGTCTGTTACATTTCAGGTTAAGAGGTGGTACTTTTCAATTTTCTTGGCACACTGAGGTTATGTTAACATGTTCAATCTGAGTTTCTGTTAAAAATGTTCTGTAGTGACATCTTCATATAGTTTTGTGCAAAGATCTGGAGTGAGTGAAATTTTTTCTTACTAAGTGTTAAGCAGTTTCTGAAAAGATGTTAAGGAGGTTAGTAATCACATGTTACTGTAAATGTTAACAGCGTGAGAAAATGGGGAGGAGTAGTTCTGTCTTCTTTTAAAAGATTACAATTATTTTGTAACTTAAAAATAAGTGACGGGTTGGCGTGACTATATTGTCGTTTTACAAAGTTGTCTTTACAGTATGATCCCTTAAGATCTTCACCAGGATTTATGCAGAGGAATCTCTATCGATATATCTTTTATTTTTCATATATATATACATATGGCATATATGTGCCTCATCCTTAAAAAACTAAAAACAAAATGGCTGTATTTTCAAGCGAAGGCTGAGTCACTGGACTCTGGAAGTGACAGGCAAATTGAGATTAGGAAAGCAGAAGTGTGGATATGTCAGCATTAAAATGCAGGTTGTAAGCAGCTCTATTTATTCTCGTAGCTCCAAAAGGTCACTTAGCTATTACATTTTTTCTCTTTGTATTTCTGTCTCCTCCTTTTCTTTAACAGTGCTGTAAAGTCAGCCTGAAGTAAAAAAAAACCCAAAACAAACCAACCAAACAAAAAACCCCAAACCACAGTCATTTATTCCTAATTATAAAAAAAAAAAATTATGTGTGAATTAATGTAGCTTTGTTTGTTTCTTAGACTTTCAATGTAAATGAGTGAAAACTGCTGGAATCCGTGCTTTGATTAAGCAGGAATATCACCTGAAGAAAAGTGCAGTTTTATTCTGTTATTTCTTGACCCTCACGGTTTATTCAACATCACTTGTGTGGAGCTGTCATAGAAGAGCCAGAGCACAGGTGTTTGAGGGTGAGCTTAACTGAGAAATGGATCAATTTGACACTGAGCTGAAATGATAGAGGAGGGGAGTCCTCGTGCATTGACCAGATTTGCTATGCAAAGCAGCAATCAAATCTAAGCAAGGCAGAGAGGAAATAAAACACAGATTAGAGAAATAAAAGCAGTTGAAATTCAGTCAAGACAGATGCCACAATTATCTGGGGTAGTTACAGTTGATGAAAGTTACATGATAGTACTTCAAAAGAGGAAAGAAAATGTTTCAAAAAGTGTAAAATTACACAACCAGCCTAAACGCTGATCATGTTCTCCATTGAATACAAAAACATCATTTATGTTTTTTACTTTTACAAGTGCTGGTGACTAATACTGCATTGATTGCAGTGTTCAAAACTCAGTATGCTGTAAACGGTAGTCCAGATTGCAGTCAGGAACAGTGTTTGGGGGTTAGTGTTTTTTGGGTTGGTTTGGTTTTTTAACTATTAAAAAAAAAATCTCTAGAGAAGTATTTGGGACTACTATACTGTGTAGACTAGAAGACTGAGAAACCAATGAACGGATGCTTTTACTGCTTTAATACAGTTGAGAAGTAGTGGTAGCAGTTTTAAACAATAGAGTAAGTATTCAGAAATGTGAAACCGCAGCGTAGGTATTTCCCGCAAGTTCCCAAATCATTAAATCACAGGCTCCAATGATGATTTCCATCTTTTGTGTTCGTTGCACAGATGAAAGTAAAAGTTTCATATGAATGGAAAAAGGAAAAACTAAAGGTGCTCACCTTGAAGCTGGAAATAAAGGTTCTCCTCAAATTGCTATTTATATGTTTTTCCCAGTCATTCACAACTGCAAAAACCCTCCAGTCCCAAGTAGAAGAACAGGAACACACCTCCTTGTGAGGTCCTTTATCATTGGGCTAGAGATGCCTCCAGCACTTGATGCTGTTGGTTTTCTTTTTTATTTCTCCTCCTTTCCTGGGCAATGATCTGCCATCTTAAAAGATGAAGTGGAAAGTGCCTTGTTCTGCCTTTCTTTGGCCTGATGTTAGGGCACTCCTTGGAACATCAGTGTGGTGATATTGATGCATTTTTAACTAAGGTGGTACTAGGATCCTAGGTACTAGAGATACTAGGTACCAGGATGTAATTTCCTGGACCAATGTACCAACTGCTGGACCTTTACTTTGCAACTTCTTTCTTAAGCAACTTTCTTGAAGTTGCCATGCCTTGAGTTAGTTTTGGAAAGTATATTAGATTAGATTAGATCCTTTTGGATGTCAACACTTTTCAACTCTCCTGGTTTGAGAATCCCAGATGAAAAACGGGCATCAGACTTTCAGTTTAATCGACTATTTTGTCTTTTAGCACGTAATTTAGCTGAGTTGTAGACACCTTGGTAAGTTTTTGGGTAGAATACAGAGGCATGTGTTAGCAAGGCTAGTATCTTGGTGTATTAGTCTTCCTCCTGGGTAGAAATATAATGATACATTAAAATACATTACAACTAGAATACTGCTTAAGTGAAAACTGATATATACAGAAGAATCTTTATGTATTTAAAAGAGTAAATTAAATAGCATTGCATAGCAAAATATGACATTACTGACATGTTAATCCTACTCTAAGAAATACCTTTTTAGATCATGGGTGGGTAATAACTAGTTCATAAAAACTGGTCTATTGTGGATGTATTTTCTGTTTTGTTTTTAACATCCTGTTAATGACTGGTAAAATAAAACTTCTAAAGTATGTTAAGGCTGTAAACCGAGTAGTTTAATATCTGTGTGTATAAGAGTGCATGGTATGTAGGTGCTGCTTGATAGTAAGGTAGATAATACTTTTTTTAGCTTTTCTCCATCTTAAGGTGAATAGCAGAATCAGCTTTAAACTGATAATAATACTCATAAACTTAGAGGCAGATAGGTTTATGCAGAAGTGATGTTAGAACAGTTGCTCAATTCTCATTCATTCCCTAATGATACCAATGCATACAGAACTAGTTTATTTCATCCCAAAACAGTGAAGTCTTCAGTCTTAGCAGGCTCCTGAGTTTTGATAGCGCTTGACGATACAGCTTGTTCCACAAACCATTGCTCTTATTTTTCACACTGGCACAACTTGAGACAAATATGCAAGAAGAAAATCCTGGAGAGATAGGATCCTGTTGCCTATTTGACAGAAGCTCACCCTTCGACATGGTGAGTTTCTGCCGGCTCTGCTCTCTGGAGCAGTTGACCGTCCAGCTGTAACCGTGCAGAGAGGGGATGAGTGCGCTGGCCTTGGCGGTGGCAGAGCCTTCCTCTTCAGCCAGCAGACCCTGGTTATTGGGCAGGCTCGTCGTGCTGTGAAGCCACAGCTTTGGAAAGATGCAGTGTGGTGTTTCCTCCACATAGGAACCATTTTGACTGCAGGGCAGATCTGAACTTGGGGTGGCTCTTGATTTGA
Source organism: Limosa lapponica baueri (assembly GCA_002844005.1). Lineage (NCBI taxonomy): Eukaryota > Metazoa > Chordata > Aves > Charadriiformes > Scolopacidae > Limosa > Limosa lapponica. The sequence continues at coordinate 368,742 of KZ505717.1, forward strand.
AGTTTCCCGAGCACAAAGTCTGTGTTGACACTGCAGGACAGAGAACAGAATCCTTTTCTGCATGTTTAAACATTAAGTTGTTTTATGCCATCAGATTTTTTTCAGCATAGTTCTTAAAAGATCTTTTAGATACTGCCTTTTGACAATGTTTGACAGCTACTGGCTAGTTTAATGTGAGCTGGAAGATACCACTTCTTAATGCAGAAGTGTCTTGAAGGGGGCTTAGTATACAATAATAATGGATGATTAAAACATACTAAATAATACTAACTTGTCTGACATTTGAAATAGTAAGTGTGTGACTGATAATTTAAGCAGTTGATCTGTAGCTTACCTGTAGGAGAAAACTTCGATCGGAAATTCTAAATGTGAAGTGGGCTAGTGTTCTCCCTGACCAGGTGCCACCCTTTCAGCATTTCTTTTGTTACATTATTTTTTCACCAGCTTTCTGCTTGTGAACTGCTACCATTAGAAGCTCAGTAGGAGCAGAAGTCTATGTTAATTTGCCTGACTGTAACTGCACAATTAAAGCAGTTTATCAGCAGGGGTTAGGACAATCAGTGTGTTCCGATGCTTCATGTTATAAAATTACTTCTGTTGTTCAAACAGATACTGTAATTAGTGCATCATTTTAAACTGGTTTTCTGCAGGGCTGGCTTGAAGTTCCATCTGATAAAAACCTCTATTTTTGCTACTTACCTAAGCCCTTATTTTGTTTGCAGGCTACTTCTGAAGTAACAACTTCTATTGAAATGTTAATGTCAGGAGTACATCTTGTGAATACAGGTTTGGGCAGGGGGTGTTGTTTTTCAGGGGTTTTGTGTTTGTTTGTTTTTCACTGGTCAGTCCTGTCAAGACTTAGATTCACTGGCAAAAATGGAAGGAGAAAACTCCGTGTTTGTATTTGCAATTGTTACTCCATACTAGGATTTAATATCTAGCTCTTGCATTGATGAACAAGTAGCTTCATACTGTTGTTCTGTCCCTCTCACGTACATAATTAGATTTCACTTAGAATAGTTTCATGAGACACGGTAAGCCAGTCTTTAAGTGGCAGTTACGTGTTAAAATATGGTCCCTCATCTTCCCCCTTTCTCAGTTATAGCACTGACCTTGTGTTGGCACTCAACAGCCCCTTATGACCTTACTCAACCCACTGGTCCAGCAGAAAAAGGGGAGGTGAAGGGGGTGTGGTTTTGCTGCATCAGCAAGTTATCCTGGCTCTGAAAAGCTGGCGTGGTGCTGGGGCCAGTCCCAGTGGAGGAATAAGGACTGCCTAGTAATGGGAGTGAACCTTTCAAAGTTGTTAGGCTGGTCACAAAAGCATACAGTATGAGACAACAGTATGAGACAATTCAAGTGATTTTATTTCATTAGGGCTAGAGCACTCATGAATATGTATCAGCTAATGTGGAGATACTTGTGTATCTGGGGCTTTTAAGTGGTTTATTCTTTGCACAATGTGGTACAGAAATCCTCTGGCTTCCAGATGTTTGTTTTCAATGATCTTTGCAGAGCATTGAAAACACCAAAAACTTAAAAATAAAATTCTGTAGCTCGAGTTGGCAGAAAGAACAGTTACAAGAACAAAAGTTAAGTTGAACAGCACAAGATGGACAACGCTTGTGGCCCATGAAAAGTTGGGACTAATGAGTTAGAATGCTCTTTTCCCTAAATTTCTTGGATTCCTCTGGCTTGGTTTTATGAGTTCAACTGTGTCGACAAAAGGCTGTTGAGTAAGGAATAATCTGTATTGAATGGTTGAGTAATATTTCTCTCAGACTCATAATTCAGACCTGACGTTGTTGCATGGTTGCAAATACATATCAACTCTTACTTAAAAATACTTAAGCTAGAGCAAGACTAGAATTTGCTTACAATGACCTTTCTAATATATCACTTTTTAGTTAAATTTAACTTTTGTTTCAAAATTGCTTTAAATCAATATGTTAACTTCTTTAAATTCATACAACTTCTTTTAAACCACTCGTCCAATTATTTTTAAAACATTGATATATATGTGTGAATGTTTTCACTATGGAAAAGAAACATTCACCTAGAACTATTGTCAATTGTAATTGACCTATACCATAATTTATTAGACAAAATATATTGTGGTAGTTTTACAAAATAGCTGAATTTCTTCTCTCCACATCTTAACTCCTCAATTTGATTGTGAGAAGTGGCTATGAGTGATTATTCTGTTTCTTATGTCTTACAATAATTTTAATTAAAGTTCTTAAAATGTACTTGAATTAAACCTTTGTATGGTTTAAAAGACTAAAGCTATTCTGATGCCTTTTAATTTTAGCATTAAGTTTCATTGTGTGAAAACATTCTTTCCATTTACTCTTGCTTTTCTGTGGGTTTTTTTTGGTCGTTCGGTAGGGAGAGTAGCTGGTTGTAATAGGTTGGTGAAAACAGAATTTAGTAACCTGTCACTTCAAGATGAGTGAGGATACAAAGATTCATTCTTAACATTTACTTGAGTCAGTGGCTTTATTTCTTTAAAAGGCCCCTGCTGTTGCTGCTGAACTGTGTTTGTGTTTTCTTGTGGCCAACGTTACTGGAAATTGCATGAGTTAGAATGGAAAAAGTACATAGGATGGGAGTTGCACTTTTTTTAATAGTACAGCCCATAGCTTTGTGAAAAAAATGCCACATGGAAAGCTTCCTTCCTCTCATCACATTGCATTCATTCTTTATTGTCTAACTAATATATCTCTGCCTTTATATAAACAGATACTAGGAAAGGATTTCTTTTCCATGCTTATTTCATTTTCCTTTAATGGCATTCTGACAGCTAGAAATGACTGGATTCTATTTCACCAGTTTTTAATCATCAACTTATTTATAGTTAGTCGGCCATACTGTGAAGGTCCTTGGGCCTTTGTAGTGAGAAATAAAGCTTGAGACTTTTTTGAAAGACTTTTGATAAAATATTTTGTGATGACTTGCTTTCTGAAAATATCTTCCCTTTTCACCATTTGAATCTTTTGAACAATTTCAGTCAAGCTTGACAGGCACTTCTTTCCTTTGGGTTTAAAGTTTTCCAAAAATTATTGGCTAGGTAGAGGAGAGGCCAAACTTAATACCTCTGGTAGAGGGAAGGAATGTACTGAGTTTTCAGTCATCTGCTTTGCGTAGCTTACAGAAGGCTAGTAAGCTGCTGTCTCTTTCTTATTAAGTCAATAGCCATATTAAGAAGGAAGCTTTGGGGTGGGATATGAAGAAGTGGCCTTAAAAGACTAGGGTGCAGGAGATATAAGACCACAACTTGGAATTACTGTGCTAGGGTGAAGTGTATGGAAAATGGAGGACTCAAGTCAACAGAGAGCTCAACTTCTGTAAAATGTACAGATGTGAGTTAATTGCATCTTCTGCCTGCTTTTTGCCTCCCCTCCCCCCCCCCAAATCCCTTCCCAAGAAAACAAAAAATAATTATGAAAAAAAGGCCACAAAAAACCTTCTGCACTTTGTTACTTTTCTTTGTGTTATTTTTGTAATGTTACTTTTTCTTTTATTTTTGTGCAACTAAATTTCAAGTTGTAGCAAAATCTTTTTTTTTTTAAACTACCTGATCCATTGACCTTAATAGCAAGATAAATATTGAGCAGTTTCTTCAAGTCCATTATTGTGTATAGGTACCCTGAGGATAATGAGCGTATACACACAGGCAACAGAATGAAAGCAAAATCTGTTTACAGAATTGGGCTATATTTAAGGATACTGAAATTTCTGCCAAACAAGGAGCACAGTGAAATTTCATCTGCCAGTTATGTTGCTCTTAATGTTCTTTAATTTAGCAGACAAGATAGTTTGGTTGTAATTAAGCTTTTCTAATATTGTTGTTCCCCAAGGTTGTGGCATAAATCATTTTACTCCATAGTTTCCTGAATCTTCACTGCCTTCATTTTTCCTGTATAATTCTTCAATAAACAATCTCTGGGATGCAGGAAAACTTCATGCTATAAATTACTTCTTGTGTATGTAATATAATTTTGAGTCTATGCAATTGAATTTCTTTTTACCAAGTCTTTTATTCAGGTTTTCTGGTTTTCTTGGTGCTGTTTTGTTCTTCTATGTACTTACCCTTCCTGCTGTGGCAACAAATGTTTTTTGCCCAAAATAACAGAAATTGCCATGGGTGTTACTCCTCACTGCTTTTTCTTTAGGTAGACCTGGCAACCAGGCTGAAATGCTCAACAGTTGCTACTGAAGGACAAGAGGCAATGGGCACACAGAAGTAAAAGAAATTACGTTTAAATATAAGAGAAAGCTTTTTTTTTTTTTTGAACTGAACTGGCTACCTGGAGAGGTGGTGGAGTCTCCATGCTTGGAGATACTTAAAACCTGGCACTGAGCAACATGCTCAAGTTGGCCCTGCCCTGAGCAGGGTGTTTGGACTGGACGATGTCCAAGGTCCTTTTCCCACCTCAGCTATTTTCTGGTTCTGTGAAATAATTTGTTTTATTTTAGCTGCAATTCACTTCAATAATGCCACAGTTTGTAGTTTCTTTCTACAAAGTTATGCAGCGGGGCAAACTGTAGTCATTCTCTCCTGCCCATCTTTTCACCATTTTCTCCCCAAACAATTTCAAAAGAAAACCCTAACCAACCTTCTAAGTGTTGAGCCATATTTCATTAGTCTTAAGAAAGACACCTTCCAACTTGAATTTCAGATATATTGAATTTACCCATTCAGCATTTTCTATTATAAAACAGGATTGGGAAAAGATGTTTTCAAGACTTGTTGCACAGAGGACTAGTTTAATTTAAGTAAAGATTTTACCTGGGGGAAAATATGTTTTTCCAAACCATCCTTTCAGAATTTAAAAGGAGAATGAATCAGTATAAAAGATTGCAGCTCTTAACTGCAAGAGGTTACAGGTTATCTCTCCTCCCATGAGCCTAGCCCTGTTGTACATTTTGCATCTGACTTTCTGTTTGAATGAATGGCCTAGTGTAGATCGGAATTTCCCACTTTTGGTAAAGCCAACCAATACATAATTGAACATACATATTGGTTTAACATTCAACTAGCATTTTCAATAAACCAAAAGGCTTTTCTTAGAAAACTTAACCCACTAAGAAAGCAACCTCGGGACAGAATGGAAGCAGTGGAGGAATTTGAAGCCTCAGACTCTTGAGGTAGAGCAGAAGAAATTGGAAGCCCATTCCAAACTCTCTTCTCTTATTTTTTTTTTAATAATTGTTTTTTCAAACATATTATGTGTGGACTTTTATTCTTCTTAACCTTTCTTTCAGTCTTACCATTTGGCTTAAGAAATAGTGCTCTCCACAACAGGACTTTTATTAATGTACTTAATGACCACAGAAGAGCATGTATAAAACTAGTCATATATTAATTCGGTTATCTTACTGGTAAGTATTTGTATGATTGTTAGTGTTGTAAGGTCTGACCTTAATAATATGTGTGCTTATTGACCTTACACACAACATTTTCTACCTAAAAGTAGATTAGAG
>KZ505717.1:375799-465006 GCA_002844005.1 Limosa lapponica baueri
GTTGTTTAAAAATGTTTACATTAAAAAAAAATTTTGTTTAGCATGCCCTACTTTTCTGAAAACATTATTAAGATTTATCTTTGGGATCATTAATGCCATTGTTGTAACAGAGTACCTGTGTAATGATGACCATCTTGTTACGTGCTCTTCTGTGGCTTCAGTAGTAAAGCCTTGTCGTGTCCTCCTCTCTGCCCTTCGTCCAGTAAATGTAGCTCTGCTTTGAAAATTGCAACTTCTATTCCTTTTGTAATGTTTAATTCTCGAACCTTTGCTTTATGAGTATTTAAAAGCAATTTCTAAAACTGAAGAATTGCTCTCTTTTCTTGTCCTTTGGAGTGATTCAGATGGGGTTTCTATGTATGGTGTCTTTTCACTTTTCTTGAAAATGCTACTTTTTTTAACCACCAGTATGTTTTATATGTTTAACCCTTGAAAGGCTGCAAAGAATATTGAAAGCAATACTGTGTTTGTAGTACTTCCTGTTCTTGTTCCTTTGTTCAGTTGGGAAAGGTACTCCAAGAAATCACATTTGTTTTGTAAACAACAAGTACAAGGTTCCAAAACACAATCAAAATCCAAAAAAAAGGTATTTTGTAGCCTAAAGTTCTTGTTAAGTAACCACATAAAACAAAACAGCCTCCACAGTATGAAGAAGTCTTTTCCTATTTTGCTGGACATACAGTTCGTGCTATTAACAGAATTGAGTTTGTCTACTCTTTGCATGATTGTTTTATACGGAATGTAACAATGCTTCATAGATTCCATGTTTTAATTTTTTTTAGGAAGAACAGAACCGAGGCAAGCCCAATTGGGAACACCTGAATGAAGATTTACATGTACTTATCACTGTGGAGGATGCTCAAAACAGAGCAGAAATAAAACTGAAGAGGGCTGTTGAAGAAGTAAAAAAGTTACTGATACCCGCAGTAAGTATTTGTATGCAAGTCTTTGTTTTCCATTTCCAGAAGTTACTTCTGATATAGTTGCAGGAAATCCTTATCACCTTTAAAAGGCAATGCTTAACTGTTACACTAGCTTTCTCTCCTTCTTTCAGTATAAGGATGCTTCACTTTAAGGCTGGGGAAATATGACATGCTTTTATGTTTCACTTTGAGATGATTCTGATTCTTTAAGAAAAGAAGGTATGTTTTCTTAGGTCCTCACATTAGACACCTTCCAAAAAGAACAAAACCCTTCAGGAACACAGTATCAAAAAACTTTGCCATCAACATATGGGGGGAAAATAAGCATAGTGAAGCTGGAAAACGGGTTGTATTTCTCATTTCCTGATAATAAAAACAGCTTTCTGCCCAGCCAGGAGACTTAAAGCATTTTGCAGGGACCAGAATCACCCTGTGAGAGCTCTTCTCTTAGATCTGCTCTGTATTCTCACTCAAAACAAGGTGACTTGACATGGCTGTACAACACATCCCATGCCATTAACTTGCATCTTGTGCTGATTTTTACCACCATTTTTGTGCCATTATTGGATGATAAAAATAAATTAATGTCTTTTTCAGTGGTGGAGAGATTTTCCATAATAAGAGGAAAAATTGAGATTATCTTGTGAGAGAAAGCAGTAGGTGGTATTAAAATGACCTAGTGATTTTGGGTGCTTAGTGAATGCTAATAGATGCTGACTGTCAGGGAGCTTGTGGTGACACACGCTGTATAAGCACATTTATTTAGAAGACATTTTTAAAAGTTACCAAAGATCAGGAGAGACGCTTCATTTTTGAATTAACAAAATGTGGTGGAATATTAAGCAGGAAGTATGACAAAAAAAAAAGTAATTTAGACCTCTTCACATTGTCGGTCTCTGAAGGCTGAAATCAACTAGAGAAAAGTAGATCTTTAGAATTTATTCATTTACTACAGAGATACTGAGCACATTAGGATAGAGTTCGTAGTCAGGACTAGAAATGGCAATAAGAAAAAGACTTTTTATATGGGCAAAACTTGAAACATTTATGTTTATTCTCTAACTACAGTGCACCAAATAGGTTAAAAGACACACAACTCAAAACTTCTGTGGGATGCAGAATTAACGTTGTCAAACGTCTGTTGATTCTTCTGCCTCCCTGTTGTTGCTGAATAATATGACTGAAGGGTCATGTTCAAGATGACCCGATAGGTCACAAGTCCCCAGTATGTCTGAAGTAGTAACGTGTATACCCTGTGTATGTTTGTGTTATGCTTGGTTTCTGGAGCTGGTGTATGGGTGTGTTCTGAGCCTCTAAAAAAAATGAATATGTTAGTGGTTTTTCATTTTGTTAGTGTCGGCTAGGTCTGTCTTGAAAATATTCTGCCTGATTTAGTAACTTTATCAGTTGGGGGAGCTCTATAATCCTGATTACAGATTTTTATTTTTTTTCCCCTCTAGAAATAAACAACAAAGGGCTAAGTATTGTCCAAATATATCATCAGTTGAAAAACACTTTGTCAGTTCAGTTACTTAACATCTTTATGTATTGTGTGTAGGGTTAAGAGATTTGGGCGGTGCTTATTACCTGCGCAAGAGTTAAAGGTCTGTTGGCTCTCATTTCTGAAAGTTATGCCTCGTTGAAACAGGCATCTATAGTACATACTGATGAATTAGTATATAGATGAATTTGGTTTTTGCACTACCTGTTGCATCTGCTCAAGTAGTATCAAAAATGGCTGTTTAATCAAATTATGGTTTCAGGCAGTTTGAGAGTTGAAAAATTCTGCCTTAGGATTAAAAGATATGAATGGAAAACCTCTATGAAGCCAGCCATAAACCCTTAAATAGTCAGGGTAAGCACGAAGAAAAAAAGAAATCCTAGCTAATTATAATAAGATGGGTGAAACTGTGGATGTTGGAAGATTCCAAAGATGCTCCAAAATGTATGAATGTGAAATTGGAAATTCACTTTCACATGGAATACCTGCAACTATTCCTGTTTTCCAAATAAATGTCAGAGGATTAAAATTGATAAAAAATATATTAATGTATTTCTCTTTTATCTCCATTCAACTTGAATAAAAATTGAGATTATGTAGGAGGGGAGACTCAGTTTCATTCTTGTCATGAATGAAATTATTGGCAATGCTTTGGTTTTTCTGAGATACATTTCAGAAAAGCAAGCTGGTGTTAGAGATGGGAATGAGTTACTAATTTCTGGGAATAATCAGTTATTTTTATACTCAAGATACTAAAAAGCCTAATTACTTTTTATAGCAACGGTGCACAAATAGGCACATTTCTAAAATGGATTTCCGTTTGAAGGTACTTGGGTGAACAGAGACTATTTCAGTAGTAGCGTGTATTTCTTCTCATCTTTATGAATCTCGAAAACTAGTGATTTTTTTCCTTGTGGATGTGAATTATTAATTTCCCTTTCCACTTGCTCTTGGATTTTTACCAAGGTGGTAGCATAATCAGACAGTTTATCTTTAGAAATAAAAAGGACAACTTGAGGCAGACTGGCTGAATGAGCCTTTTTTTCTCCCTAAGGAGAGAGGCCAAAACTTTTTTTAAAAAACAAAACAAAAAAAACCACCAACCTGTATTTAATATACATTTCTTTGGTAAGAAACTTTTTTTAATTTTGGCTGTACTTCAAGTTTTATAGTTCTAATTCTTTTCCTCTTCCCATAGTTCAGTGAGATACTGGTCATTATGTGGACCTGCAAGATCATATGGTACTGCTTCTTTCATGTTTTTCTGCAAAGAAAAACAGGAAGAATAAAGTAGCCTACAGGCTTTTGGGATCGCATTGAGCTATACCATCCTTATGTCTCCTTCTAAAGTGAATTCTACAGGTATTGATCTCTCTTCATTGTGGGAGCTTTGAGAGTTTATTTCTTGTTTGCAGGAGTTCAGTAAGGATGGGTGGTTTTCTTGCAAAGGAAAAACAAAAGATGCTCTGGCTTGTGCACTGCAAAACATAAGAAAAATGCAGAGACTGTGTAAAGGGGTGTACGTAATAATTAAGCATAGCATAGTGAATTACAGTGTCCTTAAGGGTTTGGAATTATTCTTTGAGGTCCTGGGCAGTAGGTCTGAATTCCTGTGCTAGAAATATGTAAGGCTTCTACATGTTCTAAGAAGTGTTGAATAAACTCTTCTAGCTGATGTGTTATCTGGATACTCGTTTTGTTATACAGATGTCCAGATCTCTTTAATTAATAATTCACCATTACACTAACTATCTTTATATAGGATGAGGCACACACAACAGAATTAAAATTTCAGGCAAATATTTCTTACCCCTTTTTCCTTTGACTCCACATTCTTCCTTTCTGAGGGAAAGGTAATATTTTGGGCTTCTACTTAACTATGCTAATTTGTTCTGGAATCGGTGTTTTTCAAATTCTTTGTATTGTTCTTCCTGCATTGGGGCAGCTGGAGTTTTACTTTGTTCCTTCCTCCTTGTCTGAAGACAACTACGACATAGTATTAGTCAGTGATGCTCCCTGTCAAACTGTAATTTCAGTTTGTAATCGAATTTCAAAAGTGTGATGGGTAGGAATTAATTTTTCAGTTGAAGATTGTTAAATTCTGTTAGTATATTTGGTTCTTGCCTATATTAGTGATTTTAGACTTTTCACATATCTTCATATGTGTTCATATTTTTAAGTTTAGCTGTATGGTAAACAAATCATTGAGCTTAATTAAAATAAATAACTGTAGCAATATTGATTTCATAATGTCAAAATCCTTAGAGTTAGATGAATATCAATGGCAGTTATTTTCTTCAAAATAATTCAAACACAAATAAAACCATGTTATGTAGTAAGTAAGGTAATTATTCCTTAATCTGGAAAATAATTATAACTTAAAGTATATAGGAGTCAACAAATAACCGATTTTCTAATGGTCATTTTTATGTATTTTGTAGCAGCTTTTTGCATTGGACAACAACTACCATCAGTCTTCGATAGTGTTCCCAAGCATTTAATCCTGTTTTGTAATAGAAGTTTCAGTGTTGTAGTTGAGGAATTTAAAAATGGAGGTAGGAAAGGATGCAAAATAAAGATGTTACTAGAACATTTTCCACACAAGATGATCTGTAACATAAATCCATAGAAGTCCAAAGTACCAAAACCTAATAAACCATGTAATAATAGAGAAAAGTGGATAATTCTTGCTGTATGGAGGAGCTGGTTAGAAATTAATTTTGCCAGTCTTCAGATCAGATTAAAAGAAACAAACAAAACAAAAAACAACACCAAAAACAAAGACCCCAAACAAACAAAAACCCCAACAACTTTGCAAAGCTACAAAACGTCAAAAATCTGGCTTGAAGAATGCTGTATTAACTGTTGTTACTGTGCTTTAGCCATATCATAGTTGCTGCTATGACTGCAATCTGTCTCCAGCAAGCTGTTTGGAAGGCTGAATAAGTCTGAATTAGTGAAACCATGAAATAAAGGCAGTAAAGCATACACTCTCACCTCTAAACATTTTCATAAACAACAGAGAGAAAATAGCTATGCTTAACAAATAATAGAGTAGTAGAAATGAGACTGTGAACAACTGTAGAAATACCTGAAAATTCCCCAAGAGGCTGAAGCAGTTGCTGAAAGTGATTGATTGAATCTTCTTGAGTTAAGGTTTTACTATTGGGTGAATTTATTTTGGCCTGAGGGGCTGGTAAGGTTAAGTGCGAGGCACTACTAGAAAAGTAAAAGTAGGAGCAGCAAACAGAATGCTTAGAAGATGTGTTAACCGGGGCAGTACGATAAGAAATGCTGGCTGTTTTCAGAGGAAAAGAAGCAACTTAACACCATGAGATCTTGTATTCCGCATTACGTATAGTGCAATAAAAACAGCCTCACCAAGTTGCAACTGAATTCTCATGGAGACCATGGAGAAAATGGGGAAAGCCTGTGCTGATGATGGCTGCCTTCAGTATCAGCTGTGACAAAGGATGGGACTGGGAAAAACATTAAGAATTATTTTTTATGTCAAAAGATTAAAACACATAACATACACTGTTTGTAAAACAAAGGATTATTATATTCTGTACCGCAGAAGGCAGGAGAATTAAGAATAAAGTAAATAGTGAAAGGAAATCTGGGGAAGTAGGATTTGATTTTCACCTTGAAGGTAATATTCGCTGTCTTCTTGCTATGAAGAAAAAAATAATTGAAAAAATGAATCAAATAGCAAACTATTCATTACAAGTGTCGTAGAGCATGATACTCGTCTTAACGTTCAGTGTTTTGAAACAGCATGCCAACAAAAATACCAGCAAAGATTTGTGTGACGATGTAACGCAGACAGCTACAACAAATGTTTGTGACCCTATGGCTAAAGAAGAGTATGTGTGTTAAATGGGATACAGTCTCTTCTTCGGTATCTGTTGCTTTAAATTGTGAGGAGATGTTAGCAAAATACAGTACAAGCATTTAGTGGTTACAGTGAATAGCTTGCTTTCTAAAGAAGTGAGTCTTTTCCTTGGTAGTCCAGCTAACGTGCAAGGATTTTACTCACAGACTTTCTTCTTGCAAATGCTTACTGTGCTCATTATCAAAGCAGCAGCAGAAAATGACATTTCTAGTGTTTCATCCAGTTTAATGTGCTGTATGTATCCTGCATGATTTTTTACAAATTGGAACGTTCTTTATAGTGATGCTTGGTATGTAAGCACTCAGTAACTGTCCTCCTTCTGTTTACTCTGTTACTGGAGATCTTATTTTGTTGGTATTTCTATTTTTAGTGACTCTTACATACAACACATTTTCTTTATATAACAGGAGAAGCTATAATGAAGGGACAATAGTATTGGCTGAAGGTTTTATTTTTCAGTTGGATAACTTAAAAGCATTTTTTTCCCAAAGACTGCCTTCAGTAAGTGTGTTGAGGTGGGGCTTCTTTATGAGTTAAAGTAAATTTCTAATACTCTTTTTCTAAGTGTAGTTGTAAATTTCCATTGTGGTTTATTTTCAACTTAAACTGAAGGATGGCTTCATTTTTACCCTGAGAACTTTGTGTGCTGTGAATTCTATAGCAAAAACCTGATACAGTTGAAAAAATTTCAGTTTAAGAATTTTTAATTGTGCGTTAGCTTTAGTAAAAAAAAAAAGTGGATATTGTAGTAATGCTGTACATAATTTGTTGCCCTGTAGCTAAAGCTAGCAAAAGCTTGAAATTGAAAGGTATTAGAAGAGGAGAAGATTTCATTTGTTTTAGCTATCTAAAAAGCCACTATAAATTCTGCATGCAAGTCTGACTTCCCTGAATAGCTCTTTCTAACTCATTCCTGCGTGGTGTGCTAGTTTTGCCTTTTTGCTTTCACAAGAGAGAATCTAGTGCCGCCTTCTATAGTCTCCCTGTTGAAATGCTGGTCATGCTGTGCAATCCATTGTTTGCTGCTTGTTCAATTAAAGTTATGAAATGAATAAGTGATACAGCAGCCGCAAAAGGACACTGCTGTCCTTAAAAGCTTTTGAGGAAATTCCTGCGTTACATCTGTTTTGTCAGTTCAGATGCAAGTCTCTCACCGTGCACATCATGTAAGTGATCAAAAGGGAAGTTCTGTAGGTAGGGTAATGAAGCAGCCCAAACGGCTTGGGAGTGACTGCTAGATAGCGTGGTAAACTTTTTGATGTGGAGGAGAGGTGACAGTGTATTATTTTTAGTAGTGTGAAGCAGACTTAATATTTCCATGACAGTACGAACCAAGGCCTGCTGCAGTCCTGCCATTCCTTCATGATTTGCTGTTCCTGCTTCCTGTTTTGCACCACAAAGTACTGGCCTTCATCTGAGTGGGCACCCAGTCCGTTTGGTGGAGCGCTTAACCTTGGATCAGCTGACTTGCTATGGAGTCAGTTCTGGTTTAGCAGTGACAGAAGTGACGCAATGAGAATACCCAGCTAGGGAAAAACGGGAGCGCAGCAGACCACCCTTAAAGAAACTTCAGCTTCTGTAGAACTGCGAGTGAGTATGTTCACCTGCAGATAATATGAGAACAAAATAATCACAAACTTAATGTAGCAGAATATGACAGTGGAAAACAAAAGAGGAAAGCCTGCTAGTATGTAGGTTTTCCACTGTCCTGTATGTCTGGTACTGGTAATTTCGGTAGCTTATTCAAAAGCTGAATAAAGAATTAGTTATGTTGAGCAGTCCTTAAGTAAATTCTGGTATCCATTTTAACAGTCTTATTCTGCTGAAAGTTTTTGCTGTAATGCAAGTCTGAGTTTTAAAATAAGGACAAGAATCCCTTACACCAGTTCACATAGGAAGTGTTTACATATCATACTTGATATGTTACTGCAGTGTTAAATTTTTGAGTTTACAGTAGTATTGACTATTAACAAAATTATTTCAGGCCCGCTGCAAGTGTGAAGCAGCTCTCTCCATCATTGTGTACTGTGGTGAGAACTCTAGACCAGTGGTTCATTACCACCAAAATAACGTCTTTTGATGGAAATGATTTTTTGAGACCATATTTGCTGCAAGATATGTAGGTGATTTGTAACTTGATTGAATTAAACCTTGTTTAAACTGTTAAATTCCTCAACTCTCCTGAAATTATCTTTGTAGTGCTAAAGAGAAAACCAGTATTGCTCATCAGAATATCGTTCATGAGAATCATTTTGAAAGGGAATATAACATTTCGTCTTATTAATGATTATAAATTTGTTTTCAACTTTCCATTTTCAGAAAGTTGGCAAATAATTAAAGGTTGAATACAAATTTATGATGATCTGTGCCCTCACGTATTTCAGTTGCTGATTTTACCAATTTGAACACGTAGTCATAATCAGATATAATTATGTAAGTATGTTTATTTTTATTAGCTTATAACTTAGGTAGCAGTTCATATTGATTCTTGTTCTCCCTAAGCTTTTGTTATATTAATGGGAGAAAGAAGCTCCTCTAATAGTTATTTCTAAGCACTTTAATCCAGCTGTTACTCTGAATCTTTGATGGCTTCTAGAACCCAGGGAAAACAGTTAATTGTGCCTGCATACAGTTACTGTTGAATACTCTATGTCTTTTCCCCTTTTCCTTCTTCTAAGTATTTATTGGAGGTGTATACCACCCTACCACCCTCCTCTGTATTCATTTATTTAAGATGTTGCAGCTGTATAACTGGAAAAGTAGTAGATGGTAATTTCTGAAAAAGACCTTGGGAAACTTAGAAAATAGTCTCTTCTCAAAGAGAAACAAAGAATCTCTGTTGCCTGAAACTCAGTAGGCACATGCCCTTCCAAAGCAGGATTATGCATTGATTAGGAGCTCTAATTAGGTTCTACATGGGTTTTGTCTGTCTTCCAGAAATGCGCTTAATCTATTTGTTTTTTGGTAGACATAGTTGTGGAAGAAAAAATGACATTGACCTATTCTAGTAATTCATTTTGTGGTATCTGTAACTTTTTTCATTTTTCATCCCATTTTTTAAAGTTTCTTCCTCTACTCTTGGCTATTTTTTCTGTTCTTACAGTAGTCTTTTTCTTTGTTTTCTTCTGCATCTTTGTTCTTTTTCTGTTGATGGCCCTGGAGCAGAACATGGTAAGCTGGGATCTTTATATAAAATCTTGTTAAAGTATTTCTGTCCTTACGTAAGAAGTAGATAATGAAGCTATGATTCTCCTTGCCTGTCCATCTTGATGAAGATGACAAGAAAAATGCAACAAATTACCCATGCATTATTTTCCTTATTGTTCATTTCCAGTTACAGTTGTTTTTTGTTTGGGCGGCTAGTTTACTTTTTGAAATCACAGCCTTAGGTGGAAAAAATGCGAATTGTAGAATTGTGATTTCTGGGGAGTCATAGTATAAAGACTAGAAATTTGTTGTCCTGTGCTTTTAACACATTTTTATACTAAATATTAACCAGACTATAATAAGGAGGTCAGATCACTTTATGAAAAAGTCATCTTGGCAGTGGTTTCCAAAGGGCTCTTGGCAATTACAAAGGTTTTTGTGTGAAGTTGTAGTAAACTAACCAGTAAACATTTCCCTTTTCCAGCTATTTAAAGCATTCTTTATTGCTAGTGTTAGTTTTGAAAACTAGATTTCTAATTATGCGAAAATAAAATTTGTCATACAGACATCTGTGGCTTAATGCTGACTGATGATTTATAGCCATCAAGTTGCTCTACATTATGCTATTTTGATGTCAGAACACAGAAAATTCTAACCGTTGGAAAAGCGCCCAGGGTTTTTCACCTACTATTCAGTACAAAACTTAAGTGTTTCTTTTTTAAAACAGTGCAGAAATGTTTGAGCTTCAGTGGAATACTAATAAGATTTCTCTTCCTTTTTCTTTCTTAAGTTTTTTATTGGCTAAGGCTTTAATATGGGAATGTTCTGGACCCTGTTATCAGGAGAAATGATACAAAAAATTGGGGCTGACTATTTCAAATAGTTTACATTATTTTGGCCTAGGCCATTTGTAAAATGCTTTAGATTAAACCGGAGACCGGTAAACTGTCCTGGAAAGTGAAAAACTAGATGAGATGTTACTGGAAAGTTGCATTGCTTGAAACACAGTTATTAATGAGAAGCATTTAAGACTCTGTGAAGTAGTACATTTTTTTTGTGTTGTTGGGAATGGTATGGTTTTTCATGTTTTTTTCTTATATCTTAGTATTTTAATAAATCTCTTAAAAGTTCTGCATTATTTTCAAACACTATTAATAGGGATAATTTAATGTCAACAGAACTGCCTTCTAAGTCTTCAGTATTACCATTGTCAGCTAATTTTTAATATTTCTATAACATTTATGTACATAGTAAGTTATGTTCATCATATTAAACTTGTGTTGGAAAATGAAGTGTGTTTTTAAATTTCAAAACACTTGCAATTGTTGCATAGAAGGAAATCTGAACAGCAGCAAAAAGGGAAAAAGTCAGGGGTCTCTAACACTATATCCAGTCCTTTGATATTGTACCCTCTTATAAATGGATTGGAAGATGTGAATTTTTCTTGTCGACCAAACGTAGCTGTAGATACTAAGAATTTCAATTTTTTTTGTTTTTAAATAAATAAATCCAGCCTTTGATAGATACTTTCTACATTCTTCAGAACTGTACATTGTAAATCCTTCTCCATAAGACTAAAAAAAATCAACCCACCAAAACCACCATTTGCAGTTGACTGTCTTAAGATCATTTGTAGCAATTTTGATGAAAACTAATTTCAGTTGTGTAGTTGCATGCACCACTGTTGTATTCTCTAATCTTTGAAGTAGCTTCTTTGGGATTTTTTCACTCTATAGCTTATGTGTCCTAGTTTGAAAACAAAATCTAAACTTTGACTACCTTGGCTTTCTTGGAATCATAGTTACTATATAGTTGTACTAATGCAAGCAAATGACAGGTCTGGAAAGGTGAAATGAAACTAGAAATAGAGATACATCATATGTACGTGCAGTAGTGATGAAAGTTATGCGAGTAGGTATTTCTAGTTTTTGCTAAGCCTTTTGGCTATGTTAGGCACCCAGTGGCCTTATTTTTCTGGTCTGAGCTTTTAGTTTTTAATGAGCAGACCTATAGCTGCTAGAGTCTTAAAGAAAAGTTTTAAAGTTTTAGAACGAGAGGTTGCTTGATAATTTTGTTAGAATTTATAATCAAAAACAGTGCTATCAACAGAGATGTGTTGAGTAATAAAATCTTCATGTCATATTGTGCAGGAAAGCTGTTTGAGAGAGTATAACCACTTGTTTTGCTTTGGAAGATAAATTGTGAAAGACAAAGGGAGCTAAGAGGAATGTCTGAATTTCTCCCACATTTTTAACCCACTGTAGTACGTATGGTAATAATGTACTAATCTAATTTTACAGTTGATGGTAATTCTTGTCATTTGGAACAGATAGACTGTTGCTGTAGTGTTGAGAAGAATACTTAAGCCTGCAAAAGCAAGCCCTGTATTTGCCTTTCAGTAGTCATTCCTGAAATTACTGGTTGATTTCCAAAGAGCGTGGGCTGTAGAGAGGGACTCCTGTAGTGATCCTTGCAGTATGAGCTCCTGTCTTAGTGGATGGTGGAGAACTCTGCAAAAAGAGGCTTTAATTCTCAGCAGTGAGAAAAGCTTTGGGGAAATCTCTTACTTTTGAAGGTACAAAGGTCAGTCAGATTCAAGATAGGTAGACAAAAAAAAATCAGGCTTTTAAAATTCCTCTGGTCACAGAAACACTTGTTTTCCCCCATACTAGCAAAGACACTCTCTAAATAAATGTTAACTTTCTCATCTGTAAAGTGTGATAGCTCCTTGCTGATTTGTAAAATACTCTGATGGGTAAATGTTTACTTTTTAAAAAAAAAAATATATATATATGAAAGGTCATTACTGGAATGCTAATTTTTGTGTAGCAATCTGTAGTTTTGCTGGTGGTCCTGGAAACAGAAGAATGAGCAAAGTTTATGTTATCCTATAAGATTAGAAATAGTGGGAGGAAACTCTGAAGGGTTCTTGGTGTTCATGCAGAAAGTCGTGCTAATAAGAAATAGATTCGTTGATTTCAGCTTAGAATTACTTTAAAATTTTCTTGGAAATTGATTTGTTGCATAAGCCATCATGTAAATTCTATGTATTACTGAAATATTTTTGTGGAGGAACTTTAAAAATTAAATACATATATATATATATATCTCCACCTATGTAGCCTATGTATAGCCTTTGTGCTTTAAGGATTTAGTAAACCAGGTATTAAATAAATGATATTTCTTGTGGTCCTTAGAAAGTAAACGGGAAGATTAGCAGTTTTGCAGAGTCACCTAGGAGTCGTGCTGAACTGGGCCTGAAAGGGACTCTAATAGTAACGTTTGAGAAAATGTCATCTCTTGTTCCTGTGTAAATCATATTGCAGTGCTTGAAAAATAAAGTAAAGCATGTAAGACATTAAAACTGATAAATAGTGCAATTTGTTCTTGTTATGCCATGCTTTACATTCTATATATTTTGCAGCTGTTGGAAGTAATCTGTTTGTAGCAGTCACAACACATAAATGTTAATCATAATTAAATAATACTTTCTTTCACTACTTACTGTAGCTGGGATTTTTTTAGAAGACCCTAAATGAGTCCAGTAAGTAGATCTCATTAAAATTAATAGTACTTTGTAAATCTGAGGTATACAGGCTCTTCTAAAAGGCTAGGTTACTTCTAGGAACTTGAAAGTAAGATGCAACGTTATGTGAATATGAAAGTAATGATCAATGGTTTAGGTTTGAAATCTAGGAATTTATATTTACGAAAAGTCTCAAATTGATTTGGAAACTTTAGAAATCTTTGCTAAGACAACTTTTATGATGATTTAATTCCCAACATACTCTAGGTGCTGTTTTTATTTATTTTTGCTGCATTTTAATCCATTTAATCAGTTTCCTTCAAATGTCAATCACACATACCCTTTCAGCCCAGTTTTAAGGTTTGGGGGGAACCAAGGCAAGTAGATATACGATTAAATGTCACTTAATGAAAAGCACCCGTGGTTTAAGGCATGGCTTCTCTTACTGGATTCAGTAAACTGTTTCTGATTGAGGTAGCTCTAGTAGCTCGTATGGAAAAAAACCAAACCACTTAACGCCTTTTGGTGTTCCAATATCAGTTTGGTTTTCTATAAGCTTTAAAAATTTCTTTCATAGGAGTGTCCGAGTAGAGTCCTGTCTAATTAAAACAGTTTATTAGCAGGGAACTTTAACTGGCATAACAGCACTAAATACCTCTCTTTTGTGACTTCTGTAAACAGCTTGTATTTCAAGGAAAGCTTATGTAAAAAGTAGAAAAATGGTTTTTTTTCCTTAAAGGTCTTTAGAACATCAGCCTGTTACTTAGGATTTTTTTTAAAAAAAAGTAATCTCAGAAAAAGGTCTTAGTTTGAGAGACTAAGAAAATACATATAGAAATTAAACTGTGCAAACATGTCTGTGTTCCTCTAAAGCACTACTATTATTAGCATGTATTACCAATCCCAAAAAGTTAAGTAGCACACTTAAAAACATAGAAATAATGGTTTACTGTGGATCATTTTGCGGAGCAGAATAATTTTTTCAAATTATCCTTTCAGTGCTCCTCAGTACATACCTTCACACTTTGCTATCGGGGCATCCTTTGTACCAGTTGTTTTCCTGGCTTTGACCTCAGGCATATGTTTACACTTCCATCACTTTGTCAGGAGCATTTTTGTGTTTCTGGTGATAAAGGTTTCTTTTCCTCAAAAGAACCTGAATGCATTGCATTTCTGGCAGAGAACATCATCTGTCCTGTGTGGCGCACAATCCACAGTTAAGAGGGACAAAAAACGGCACCATCTAGAAAGTGTGGTTGAGCTTAAAGTGTTTTTCTGTTGACTTCTTTTGAAAAGAGAGATTGATACAGGTGACTATTCCTATGCTTTTTTTAGTGGTTGTTGATCTAGAAGAATAAAAAAAATCTGATCATGATTACAGTCTCGGTTCCTTTTCCTACAAGAAGTACTTGATGTTATAGAGCAGGGCTCTCTGTTTCTCTTGATACCGAAAGTGTGGCATCTTAGGTATGCTAACCTGAGCATGGCTTTCCTGTCCTTTTTTTGTTGCATAAAGGAGGAGAGGAACGTCTTTAAACCGGAGTATCATCCTGCTTGGAGAGTGCTCATAATCCCGAAGGATCTGATGTGAGCAAAATTGCCTCTCGTCTCAGTAATTAAGCACCTTCCTCAAGCACAGTTCTTTGGTACATAAATCTATCAACACTTGCTTTTGGAAGTAGTCTCCTAGGTCTTCTGTAGACTCTCCATGACCTTCCAGAATCTTTGCCATACATTGTGTTCTGCTGCCTCATCTCAAATACATTGCTTTTGGAAAGCAATGGTAGCAACTAGTGTTTCTGAATCCTTGCTGAGTTCTCCAAAAGATGTTATGCGAAAAGAATTAGTAAAATGGTATATGAACCAGTCTGTCGCTTAGACCTCTGCAGTTAACATCCAGACCTCGCATTCATAACTATGAGAAGATGGGCAAAGAGTAGCTTTTGTTGCTTCTATATTCTATGCACACTCAACAGTTTTATGTACTGACTTGCACAACAGCCTCTTCTATGTTTGTTGCTGGTTACCTTATCTTCCGTCTTAGGTAAACCAGGTTGGGTTTTCTTACTCTTGAGATACACCTTACTCTCCCTAGTAAGACTGACAGTCTGTTGTACCATTCTGCTGCTCTCTAATGTAGAACACATAAATCTTTGTTCTTACTATGATTTCAGGATTGGTTCCTGGTTTCAAGAGTCTTGGTACCAACAGCATTTTCATGTCTGGGCACATAATGATGAATATATCTATGGATCTTGAAAAGACTCGCACCTTTAGTAACTATACTTCTCACTTGTGAAAGTATTCTTATCTGGACTCTGGCATCCATGGGTCTACTGCTTTGGGAAGGAGTTAAGAACCATATTTAAAACAGATTTGGGATTTGGATACATTTTAATTCTTCCCAGTAGGCCAGAGACACTGTCAGCTCGGTGCAGACTTTTGTCTGTCCATATGTCCAAAGATCCTCGGAGAAGCACTGTCTCCAGACAAAGATAAAGCATCACTTTTTTTCCTTATTTGAATGATGAACTTGTAGAAGATGAGCTTGTAGCTTTTTGCAAAGGATGTAGTTGATCCTGCTTTTAACACTATATGTCCACTAAATTTCAGGTTGAAATTTACAAAAGTAATGTCCATTTCCTACTTATCATGCAGAATTCACAGAGCAATGTTGGACTTCTCACAGGTTATGCCACTTCTTCCTCAGAGCTGATTTCGTCCATTGAACATAAATGCAATCTTTTAGTAACACCCGTAGCTGCTTTGACTCTGAGACCCAGGTCTCATGGCACCTGTGTGCTTAAATGACCTCAGATGCCACATTTTGAATGATTTATGAAGGAGCAGTCAGCGTTCCAAGTTTTCACATCTGTTAAAAATCCTGGACAGTGTTTGTAAAAGGATGCTAATTTGTCTTTCCTCCTTATACAAAGGATAATTATTGCCTCTGATAGGTGAGCCTCACTCAAGATCAAGTAATAACAGGTCTGTAGATTGCAAAGCGGTACAGGGTGTACATCCAGATCCTGGAACTGGGGATTGTCATGGATATCTTCCAGCTGCTTTCCCTGGGCAATATATACTGGCAGTAATGGAAAGTGTGGCAATGGTGGTTTCATGTCAGGAATAATTAGATAGTGGAAGATCCTTCAAAATATGCAAATGATCAGTCAGCACCAGTTGTCCTGACTGTACTGTTAATTTCTCAACAGTCCTTTGGAAGCTAAAAAGAAAAGCCACTCAATGGCCACTCAATACTCTTCTCCATTGCCAGTTAGGTTCATGTCTGATTCAGTTTTTCTAATACTGAATCTCTTGCTCTTAAGAATGACTTGGGCATTTAAGATAAAGGTGGCTTTTCTTGCTGCAGTATAGTGCAGCTGATTTTGGTTTCTGAAGTATCGTATTAACCGGAGAATGGAGGTGGCCTTTTACGCAGAAAAAAGAAATGTACCATAATTGATTTATTGTTTTGACTTTCATTCCTAAAAGAATTATGTCTTGTAGGACTTGTGAAGATTTTCCTGACTGTTCTAAAAAATGGAGATGGCTCTAAATGTATTCTGGAGCTTGTAGTTCTCAAGACCATATGTCTCTTCTGCATCACATAATTAATAAAAAGTTACAAGTAGTGTTCTTTGGAGGAGATAATTCATTAGGAGCATTAGTATACTTCATCCTTATGCTATTTAACTTTCGTTTCTGGAGGTTACATGAGAGTTTTCCTTTGCAGATAATTTTCTAAAGACAACTTCCTAGAGAAAGTTTCTCTATTGCATAATAGAATTTTCAAAATAGTTTATGTTAATGTCAGTAGATTCAGATTCTTGAGCAAATATCTTTATCAAATGTTTTTTCTGTGATGATTCCATGGAGAACTTTTCTGGGAAATGACCAATTAAGCATTATCTTACCATGAAGTGTTTTCAGATTTTGGATTCTGAGTCTTTAAACTGTGGAGGGATAGTTAATTTATCTTACAATATCAGTACTGCTAAGTATATCTCTGTAACAAAACTCTTTATTATAAATTCTTATTAATCCATCTGAATTTCTTTGTATGGCAAGAGTTTGAGTTCACATGTACTCTACTGTAAAACATACCCAAAAATGTTTGTGGTAGGGAACAGAGTAAGTGGCATTTCTCATGGTATGGTACATGTTTGTACTTAATTTAATACGTATTTTGCAATGCAATGAAGATTTAGGCCAATGCACTCTCCCGTGAATCAGGAAGTAGTTTCATGGCCGCCTTTATAGCAGATGTTTCTACCCTCCAAAATTAGTCTTTGTAAGGTATTGGAAGAAGCAGCGCGAAACCTTCCAGGTATGCAAGTATAAATAGGTTCAAACTAAAAAGAGCAAAGAGACCTATTGAATACCACCTTTGAAGATCTTTCTTATTTAGAATGCTTAATTATATTTTTAGACACTGATTTCTTTTTGCAGTTACACTTTTCTGAAGGTTATCCACATAAGTCATAGACTGTTCAAATAAGAGCTTCCAGAAGGGTTAAAACTGGGGACACAGATGATAAAGGTGACTTGAACCTTTTTAATAAATGTCTAATCTATTTTCATCATCAGAACTAAACCAGATTTTTTGGTTGTTTGTTGGCTCATGGGTAACCAAAGAAAAAAGAATGAACTTACTGTAATACTAGATACGAAGCCATATAGTGATTTCAGACACCGTCCAGGTGGGCCGATAAGGTATTTACAAATACTTAAAAATGATGAAGCAACATGAGGAAGTGTGGGTGGTAATCTGTGTTTTAATGTCACAGTAAGGCAAACGGAGCTTTCTGTTCATAAGCTGCCAAATGTAAGCGTATAGTGTAGTCTTCAACGTAGAAAATGATCAGAAACTCCAAAATGAAATTGCATCCTTATTAAAATACTAAGTAATAACACCAGGTACTAATTCTTACTTGGTTTAAATGAAGACAAACGATATTTCTATAGATGAAGCTTGATGTTGAGCTGTTCTTTGGGAGGGTGGAAGTGGCACTCACTCATCTGTAGAAGAATTTGTATGTACAACTTGGGAACATACTACACTTAATATACGTAATTGGTGTCTCACATTACATGCTTGTAAACTTCAATGTCTGTCTAACGTGCTGAAGAGAAATTCCATACAAAATACGTAACAGAGCTGCTTTCTTGTATGGGCTTCTGCACTGTTCCTCCTGTTTGGAAGAGCTGATCTTTTATTCTGGTTGTAATACTTACACTGTATGTAGGGGAATATGTGCAGTGTTTGATGCTACAGTAAAGGTGCGCATTGAATGTTTTACAGGCATATGAAGATATGTAACAGACCTCTAGAACACCAGCAGGCACTTAAGAAAAAATGAATATAATTGGGCAAGAATAATTAATGAGTCAATATGGTTTTATCTCAAATGCTCCTTGCATCTCAGATTAATGCACGTTGCTTTAGATTGTTTTCCCCTATTCTTTGGTACTAGTCCTGCCTTCACTAACATCCTTATAAACCACTGAATGAATTGCATGTAGAGGTCAGATGGAGTAATATATTGGAGTAACCTTTTTTTTTTCTTTTCTGTTGTTAGAAGTTGTAGACTCTGCTTCACTAATTGGACCAGATGGGTCTGACTGCTTTCTTAGATGAGTCAGCCTACACTTCAAAGATGTTTTGAACAATACGGCTGTATTTCATTAGAAATGTTTCATGATAAAATTGTCTTTGGGATTCTTGTTTGCCATTGCAAATAGGATTTTAGAACTAAATCTGTTCTTAAAACAAAAGTGCAGTAAGTTTAGAATATCTCAGTAATTTTTTAAATGAAAGTTACTGGTAGTTTAACTTTCTGAAATGTTATGAATCGAGCTAATATGGAATTTAAAATCATATTTTGAGAAGCAAATACGAAATGTTAGCTATTATGACATTTTAGATGAAAAGGAAAAGCAGACAACGTGTTTTGAAATTAAATGGCATCGCTTGATGTCTCTCTGCCATTTGAAAAGTTGTCTTTGCACCCATTTTGTGTAGTTTTCTAAGAATGTGTCTTATTTTTGTACATCTAGTTCTTTACTAGTTCTGGTAAGTTTTCAGCTGGAGAAAGGAAGAAAAGTTGTTGTGGTGTTTGTGATAGGTGTTCTTACCCTAAAAGAAATGGCGATACAACCAAAACTCAGTAGTTTGCAGAACAAAGTTCATTCTTTTACTTCAGTTTCATGAACAAAATGATAGTTGTTCTTAGTCCTGTATTTTACATAAAAGGTCTGTCTTTTTCGAGCTACGTTTCAGTTTTTTCCCTTTCCTAACACTGTCTTCACCAATGATCTTAACTTTTCTGCAACAGTTCATTGTGTTTTTCCTACAACAGCATATTATGTCAGTGTAACTCTGTTAGACTCACACCTGTTGTTGCCTTCCTTGCTCTCATCTTGTCCTGGGCATGTGTCTGAAACAGCTTTTAGACTGATGTTCTATGCTCCTTGAAATGACTCAGAAAGCATCGAGTCTAATTGATTTCATCTCATCAGTGAAATATTTAGTGATGCTAGACCATTCTTTTCAAATAGCTTTGATTTGGTGCTTCTACATTTTCTTAAGCTTTTAGGAGACATATTTCTGTTGTTTGTCTTGTTTGCCATACAGCCCTAGATATGCTGGGCATATTACAGTTATCTTTCTTTTGATGAATACCTATTGAACTTACACATCTACAGCCACGTTTAAGAAGATGGAAATATTTAATAGAAATATTCAATTTATGTTTCTTCTGTGACACCTCAGCTCATTGTTCCAAAATTGCAATGCTTTTGTTTTAAAAAAGACAATAGATGTATACATGCATTCTGAGGATTTAAAAGCTAATACAGTAGTTACAGTACGAAAATATTTCATTTCACTGCAACAATGTTTTCTGATGTGAAAATGTCAAAACACTTTGAATTGTAAGCGTATATTCTTTGCTTATGGCAGTAAATGGAGGCTTCTGAGTGGAAGCTGACAACACATTTTTTCAGCTGAAGTGTATGAACAAAATGTGATGATAAATACAAGAATAGCCAGCATTGTGTAAGCAAAGCTTAACTACGTTTTTTTTTATATATATATATATATAATAAGTCTGAAAGCTTATTTCTAATGAAGAGTGTTGCAAGAGAGAGTCAAATTTTCAGAGCAAATGTGGAAAGCTTGTGTGACAGATTGGCCACCTCAGTGAGAAGCCAGTGGCAGCCATTTGAAGTTAAAATTGTACTTTAATTCTGAGCATTTAAAATATTGTTCATGTAAACAGATTATTTTTAAATTATTTAAGTGAATTAACTATGACTAGAAACAAAAGCTTTTCAGGTCGGGGTCAATGTGGAAAACATAAACTGACTGAAGGTGGTATTCAACAGTTTGTTCTTTTTTCTTACTGACTGACTTGCTTTTTAGAAATGTTAATTAAATGCTTAGCTTAATAAACATGTAAGTGAAGCAAATGAGAAAGTTGAGTGTAAATGGGGAAAAAATGGCAAGAATACAGCATTGAAATAAATTTCTTGAATCTAGTGGATCTTTAGCATTCAGGAAAAGAGATAAAAAACTACAACTGAGAGGTCACCTAGCTGCACCAGTTCGGGTTCTGGATGGACCAACAGATAACATCCTGATAACAGATTGTGCTGAGCATACTATATCATATGAAAGGCACAACAGTATGCCTCATTATTAATATTTCTTCATAAAAGTTTTAAATAAAGTGATGGGGTGATTTATAAACTTCCTTGATATCTGTGGCGTCATTGTTTGGTTTTACCAAGCTGATAAAGAGATGGAGTTTAGAACAAAAATGACTTCGTAGGCATGAGCATTTTTGGATAATGTGGGAGGAACATTGATATTCATGTCTCTAAACCTTGCAGAAAAGTTTTAGCAATCCATTTATGACAATAACATCCATGTCTTTTTAGAAAAGTGAAGTCAGTTTCACAAGGCACATCAATAAATGGTCTTCTTCTGTGGGTTATAAACGAGAGGAAGTAGAATCTTTATAAACTTACAGAAGTAGTAGACTTTATCAAATCTTAAGACTGTACAGGTGAA
Organism: Limosa lapponica baueri; assembly: GCA_002844005.1. Classification (NCBI taxonomy): domain Eukaryota; kingdom Metazoa; phylum Chordata; class Aves; order Charadriiformes; family Scolopacidae; genus Limosa; species Limosa lapponica. Next base: position 396,869 of record KZ505717.1, read on the forward strand.
AGGAAGTGAAGAAAAGTCATTCAAGATAGGTCAGCTATTAAATCTAGTATTGAGAAAGAGGAAGGTAGGTTTGTATCAAAAGCATTCCTGGCTTTTGCAGTGTCTTGGAAGCAACTATCGGAGCTTGGAAGCAACTATCGGAGCCAGCGCTGCCAACCCTAAGTTAGTACCCCTAACCTTCTAATGTATCTCCGCCTGATTCTTAGGCAAAAGGGGAGAGGCTTTCCTGAAAAAATTAACAGGTTGTTGCTTAGAGAAAACCTATTTTGAGGTTGATATTTACCTTCCTGAAAAGGGTTATGAGATAATTTCGCAACCATGGCCATACCACGTAGTTTATGATTCCTTAAAATGCATGTTTGGTTAACATCACTGCTGCAAGTGTTTTCACTGATGAAAAATTCTCGTGCAAACCAGCGACATGCATTATGAAGTGCAGCTCACTGGCATGGATTTTGTTCTTCAAGTTAAATGCCATAAATAAATTCTCAAATTCAGTGCCAAAATGGTCTCGCAGTACTTAGACAAATATCTTTCCTTATGCTGTCTGTCTAACTGCTTCACTGGGTAGAGATACAATATTTAGTGGAACCTGAAATGCAGTCTGATCAAAACTAATCATGATTCATTAATACAGTCCATCAGTAGTTAACTAAGATAGATTGTTAAAACAGGTTTTTGAGAGATAATCCCATAACACTGAGGAGTTGTAAGTTATTTATAAAGGAACTATGGAATATTTAAAAATAGAGAAAAACATACAAACCTATTTTCATGTGCTGAGAACTCTTGGTAAAGAGGTCATTGCCTCCAGTGGAAAAACTATTTAACAGTTCATAGGTTGGTAATCACTCTGATCCTAGTGATTTGCTCTCTTCGTAGCTTTCTTTTGCATAACTCCTGTTTTTGGTGTCCATGCTAAACCATTGAGGTAGGGTCGTTAGTTCTGCCACATTAAGGAGGGAAGATGGTAGTATGTATAGGAGAGCACACTCAAATTTTATCTGAAGATTTAGTTGTTGTTTTTATAATTGCTTGTATAAGATGCTAATGTATTTTAAGATTTTTTCCAAGAGCATTTCTTCAAATGAAATGGAAGTTGCTAGTCTAGGGAGAATCTTGTTTAATTGTTTTATTCTTGTTTAATTCATTTCAGGGAGGATATTCTCTTGTCTGATTTTCCAGCTGCTGTACACATTTGTAATACCCATGCCTTCCCTTTTCCCACTTAAAAAAAACAAAGTTACCTACCACTTCTTCAGAGTACTAAGAAAATAAATTTTCTGGGAGGACAGTGAGACCACCATCTTCATTCTTACTAGAAGACAAAATTAAGCCGGTGTTTAGGCTTTTCTAATACAATAAGTGTTTGTCCAGAGACTGCAAATGTTTATTCTCTTCAGCACTGAGCTGCTGTTTACATTTCAATGGACGAGGGAACAGCTGGGGCAGAAGAGCAAGGGAGCAGTCATTAGTTTCCATCACATTTTCTTGATTAAAAATGACGGGGGAAAAAAGCATTGTCACAAAAAAAAACCCCACGCCGTTCTCAAAACAAATAATGCTGTAAAGGTACCTGGGTGGCTTTTTAAAAATTGAAATGTTCTGGTGACAATGAGACAGCGGGCGCTTAGACATTCAGTATAATGACATCATATTCAGTAGCGTTTTATGTAATTCGTTGATCTGTAGTTTAGACTATTACATGCAGTATATAATAGCAATAACAGAAGATGAATTAATTTCATTTGAGAGGTGACTAAATCTCTTCAGTAGTCAAGACGCGTAAGTTAGTGTTCAGTTGTCTACTTTGCTGTCCTGCTCCTTGGTTTTTCTCTTCCTCGATGTTTGTTCTGCACAACTTAGAAGATGCCTTGTCTTTGCAGTCATGGAGCCTCTTTTGTACAAAGCCATAATGTGAGAGTACATCCCTTCCTGTACACAAAGGTGTTGCTACTGTTCTCTGCCGTGCACAGCCATTTTAATCTGAATGGGAAATCTGTCTGGGGACCCGAGTACAGTAATTAGCAGTCTCTTCAGAGTGTCAGAGCAGAATTACCATTGTAATGGTTTAGCTGGAGGATAAAGGGATTGAATTTGGGTCTGCCTTCCTGCCAAACTAAATGAGTTGCCATGGGAATTTTCAAATATAAGAGGCGTTTACTTAAAGCAATTTGGCGGGTTTGAATAAACTCATAAATTACGGGTTTAGAGGAGAGATCCCTGCTTTCTCTGGCATAGGCTGAACAGCAAAGAAGGCTGTTAGAAAGCTGCTTACATTCTTAATGAGAATAAGTTGATCCATGCTCCCGTGCAGACTATCAGCTTATTAAGGCTAAACTGTTTCTGCTAAATACAGTACAGTAAGCACATTTTGAGAGACAGAGTTTGCAACAAATCCCTGGAGTAAAAAACAAAATCTGATTGCTCTAAACATAAATTGAATTTCCTTTGCTAGATTAGATCTATTTTCAAGTAATGCTATTAAAAATGGTTCTCTGTATTGTTTCAATAAACATTAACCTGCTATTGATTTCAACTTTCCTCTGTGCATGTAATATTTATTACAACACTTGTCAAATCTGCTTCTGAAAGGGGAGGAGGGCGTTGAAGGTTTCTTTCGAAAACAAATAAGGTGCTATGGCCCTTCGAACTGTTTTTTTTCGGGTCACATGTAAATGTTTTCCTAGCTCAGGCCTGCCTTCTCTCTGAAGGGAGTTGGGCTTTGACCTGCTGACTTCTTTGTCAGCACCAATGCTATTGAAATGTGAGAAGATGGACTTGGTGCTTTCACAAATGCCTCAAGTGATGAACATCACTTATGCTTGTTTAACCTTCAGTTGTGCTCAAGAAGTCAGCTGTAGCAGTAAGAACTGATGACCAGTGTTTGCGCTGCTTGTTTGGGAGCATGTATTAATGTTCTGAGAGCCACTTAGATAACTTACAGAAAGAGATAGGGAAGCTTATACATGCTTGAATACTTTGATGCTAGATTTAAAAATATATATTCAAGGACATGTCATATTTGGAATAGCATGCAGTATTTTCCCCTAAAATAATTTGTATTGAATACATAGCTTAAGGCTTAAATGTTTCCTGCTGATCCTTTTTAGTATGTATCTCAAATCTTTACTCATCGTAACTATTAGGATATGGTGGAGGAACTAATTAGAAAGAGAGCAGTACTCCCGTAAGTGCAGTAATTTAGACTTTTGTTTAAAGCAGTAAAAATATGCTTAGAACTCCTTGATATAATCTTACATCACTAGCAGGAATCCTGTAAATTAGCAAAGGAAAATAGTAAATTTGTGCTGGTGATTCAGTAGTTGAACAGCTGCTAAGTTCTAACAAATTCCTGAACTGTTACTAATGATGCAGCTGAAACTGAGTTTTGTAGCCTCAGGGTACTGTTTCTGGGAAATGTTAGAACTATCTCCAAAGAAATTAGATGAAGACAAGAGCAGCATTTACTATTACTAATAGTCAGAATTTTAGCTGTTCATTTAAAGTTACTTTGAGAAGCATTGGTTCCTCATAGATTGTGTATATATTGGTTCCTCCAGAGTGTGTGTGCTTAAAATTGCCGGCAAATTTATTTCATCAGACTTATCCCCACCCCCATACTTTCTTAGTTGAGTTAGTAGATGGGGACAGCAAAATTTAAAGGTATTATCAAAGTGTGAAGTGGCTTGTGAACCTGAAACTGTGAATACTTCTACACTCTGTATTACAAGAGGGATGCTAAATGATTAGAGGAAGGCAGTAATACAGAGAACTGTTTGGGATACTGGATTGAACTGAGTATATCACTTAGATCCGTAGTACCAATAGCTTACAGCAGCTCTGCAAATCAACACTATTTACAGAAACCAAGCAGTAAGAAAAAGTGGGGTTATTGGTATTACAGTTTTCAAATTTCATACTCTGGGATTTTTTTCTGCATTTCAGAGTTTTGGTTCCATATGTTGGGGGGTTTAACTGGGACCTATCTTAGTTCAAGTCTTGTGCTCTCTTCCTGTCTTCCCCTCTGCTTGACTTGCACAGCTGAGGTGGAAATAAGTGACAATGGGAGCACAGGAATAGCTTAAACTGTTTTTTTCTGCCAGATCAGATGTTGGGATAGGGTTATTTCATAATTACTGATAATTGAATCTCAGCTACATAGTATGATCTTAGTTATGCAATACCTGGGAGGAAAGGCAGGGGGAGGAAGTGGAATTGCTACCTAATATTTCACTTAATTTTTTATGAAGGATTTTCGTAAACTGAAAATTATTGATCAGCCACATCAGAAATATCTTTCTCCAGAGTGAATGAAAACATGCATCAGACAGGTTACCTGATAAAAGATGGATGTTTTCTTTGAAGGATATTCTGTCTTTTACCTCATGAGCAGTGCAGAGAGAAACCTTATGGTTTCATGATCCAAAAGTATGACATATTAAAAAAAAAAATCTGGATAGGAGTCAATTTACCTATTGTGTTGTCTTAGGTAAAACTGAATTGCACCTGCTGAGATCTGAATCTGATTCCGGCTACGGTAGGTTTTCATGAGATGTGATGAACCTGTTTAACAGTTAAAAGCAAAAGTCCCCTTTCTGCTTCACTGCTGAATACAACTGCAGACTATTTATTTTGTGGATGGACATACTAAAATGTATCAGGCCTTTCCATGAGCTGATTTTATTTGCTAAATGGTACAAAAGTAACCCACAAAATTTTCTGGTGATTTTTGAGAGGTAAATCACCTTGCTGAATGTCTCACAAGCACCAGAGCACACAGAGGAAGTGTCAGTGGCATGGCCACAGAGAAGGTGGAAATACCATAGCGGAGAGGAAGTGGAAAGCTATGCACGTATACTTGTTCTCTCTCTTTAATTCATTTTATTTCTAGGGTTCTTGGCTCCTGCTAGTCCAGGAATCCAGAGAATCAAAGAAATGTGCATTCTACTAGACCAGTAGGGGTAGCAGCTGTTTCTTCTCAAGGGACTCCCCCTTTTCTGATAAATTCTCTTGAAGTATTTTTATCCATTCTCCATTTAATTTTGCTTGTGCTGGGGCATTGTTACATTGGCCTCTGATCTTTAGATTCCAGCAGTTTGTTTCTTTCTGCAATTCTTTTCACTTAATCACTAACTTATAAGCTTTTGAGAGCAGAAGCTATGTATGTGTATTGCTGGTATCTGAACTCAATAGTGTTTGTATACTTTATACTAAAATTAACATTGTACACAGAGGCATGAGAATAAAATGCATCATCTGAAGTCATGGAATTCTTGGCTAAAGAAAATCAACAGTTCTCATTTTGGCTAGTTCTACAGAAGAATATAATACAGAAAAAAAATTTAAAAATATTAATAAGGAAGCTGATTTTTGTTGGGTTCTCACATTATCAAATCACACATTATTTTCAGTTTGTTTATTTATCATGGAGCTCTTTAAGTATTGGTTATACTATTTAACTGGTATGGACTATGGTCATCTAAGCTGTAAAAATTACCAGTTGAGACTTATGGTGTTTTAGAAGAGATTTAAAATTAATTTTTTTCCAGTGTTTTTAGAACATGGAATGCAAATACTGAGGAAGCTCAAAGGTCTCTGCAAAACATGAATGGATAAAGATATTTAGAGTAGTAAGTAAATTGTTGAGATTGTAGCCTTTGCTTTTGATGAGCAAATCTACAAATAGAGAAAGCATACTTCTCATAGTTTAAGATAACCACCAGAGGAGAGTGATTAGTGCAGTTGTTCAAGGAGGGTATAATGGTATTCCTCCGCTGAAGGTCAGCATCAAGAGAAAAAAAAATCAGAAAGTATAATGATTTTAAGTAAAGAGAAATAGGCAGAAACTGATTAAAATAAAAAGATATATTATAGGAGAAACATGAGTAAGAAAAAATGAAAATAAATATTTTAATATGAAAACAATTCAGTTGGTTGTCTGGTGGACAGACAACCAACTTTCTTTTCTAACTAGTGGATTCCAGTTAGAAGAGAAAAATCCATTCTTCTAGTTTGGGAATTGGACTGCCAGGCTTCAGAATTAGCAAGACTAAGACTCTAATTCCACATGCAGCTGAGTCAATTGACAGCTCTGCACAGGGGAGGTCTCAGCTCCCCTCAATCTCTCCTTCCTTATGCTGGCACACATTGGAGCCTGGTGAGCTCTTTCAGTTTCGTAATCTGTCAGAAAACTATTCATTTTTAAATAAATATAAAAATTGTCTTGCCAGATTAGCAGGTTGACATGGCTCAGGCAAGAATACAGTGATGGACACAAGAGAGCAACAGTGAGGAAAGAGTGTGATTGTGACCACCACCAGTTAAATTGGCTTAAAGTACCACAGGAGTGCTAGCTGAGAGGCTTTTTACATCTTCAAAAATAATTTTTGACTCTTTGATAGCAGTGTAAAACCTCAGCCTAATCGTCCAGAACTAATTTGTAGCCTGGGAAAAAGTCTTAAGATAGCATTTTAATTTTTTACGTTGTAGCATCAGCTGTTGTATTTTCTAGGTAAACTTGTCTGAACATGTTTCCTCTGAAATTATTCTCTGTAAATTTTCCATCTGATTGATTCCCATTCCATTCTCTGTTTTTTAAGGGCTCAGCTTTCTGAACTCAATCATGTGCAGATACGCAACAACTTATTTTTACACACATTTTATTTGTTCCGAAAACAAAATTCCATTCATTTTTCCATTTATTTGAATCACTTCAGAATTGCCCTAGCTTTTCAGGCCTTTTGGGCCTTTGTTGTCTGTATTTTCCTTGATTTACGGAAAAGGACTTAATTTGTCTCTTCCCATTGGTGATGAGTGAATGAACATTCTTCAGTTACTCTCAGATAGTGTACAAAATTTGCATTCCTCTTTAGGTATGCTTCTTAACTTTTCAGCCACATCTTGTAACTGAAAGTTTTAATTGTAGTTTTTCTGGGTTTGGATTTGTTTTTTTTTATTTCTGTGTATAATTTTTACACACATTAAAGGAGGTCTTTAGTGCAACATAGTATGTATAAGTATATTGTCCAGAAAGTTAGAGAATATGTGAATTTAGGTATTCATTTGAAATATTCATGAAATTCTGGAGTTCAGGAGATTAGGAGGGACTAAGGTGATTTATCCTGTTATAGAAAATGTATTTTAAGCTGCTTTTGCTTATGGGTGTGCACCTTGTCTACTGGAATATGAAATTATAATTCTACAGTCTCTGAGAGACAGTTTAATTGTACATATTTCAAATATGTAAATAGAAAGAGTTGGTTTCTCCTAATGATTGGATTAGAACAATAAGTGTTTAGAGAACCAGAGTGTCTGGACAATATCTAAACAGATTTATACACAAAGATATGGAAAAAAATTGAGAATGAAATCTAGAAATGTTTTACTTGTTTAATTTTGAGTTTTACTTGTATAACAAGGACACCAGGATCCCCTAGACCTGGTCTAGTGGGAGGAGTCCCTGCCTGTGGCAGGGGAGTTGGAATTCGGTGATCTTGAAGGTCCCTTCCAACCTGAACCATTCTATGATTCTGAAAACAGGTATCAATATGCAGATGAAAATACAATATGGAGTGGGAATGATGGGCAAGGCACGGGTAGCGAATGTGTAGGAAGAAAGTAAATTCCCACTTGAACAGTTTGGCATTATTAGGGTGGATTCATTTTTTTTAATACTAATATTGCTTGTTCTCTGCAAAGCTGATACAATATGCATTTGGCATTTAAGGTTCATTGTAAGGCTATAAGGGAGAGCCTACATACAAATATTGTAGGATTATCCTATCAAGAACTGTTTCCTGAGCATGACGTGCATTGATCCAGGGTGGCTCGGTGATTGCAGTTTGTTTCAGCCACAGTTCAGGTACTCAGCTGCTTAGAAAATGAAAAAAGAAAACCATTAAATGAAGTTCTGATGTGATATCTGATCCAGAGTCTCTAGCAAGCTGTTCAGATATAACACTATAAAATATGCAAAGATCAGCAACAAATAGAAGCAAAGAATTCTTGATTATTTCTGTCCCAGTATAGCCTTTAATTTGCAGTGAAATTTGATCAAATTTATACTGTGAGTCCTGCTAAATGGTTACTTAAGTGTAGTGTCTGTGTTTCTGCTGAGGCGGCAGATTTTTCAATTAGTGTGTAGTCCAGCAGGGAAGGATGGTGAAATTAATTATTTAAGATAGGCCTGATACATACTTCTTTCATTCTAGGACAGAAAATTAGACTTAAAGGCCTTAATTGTCTTATCATGTAGGTTCATTTAATAATTGTATAGAAAAATAATGCTAATTAGGTGATTCTGGTAATGTAGCATTTTAGGAAAGAAGACGTGAAATAATTTTGGTCAGTAATTTCTTTGGGGACTTTCCAATAGGTTACCCAGTCCTTTATTTTGGCAAGTCTTTTGTTGATACTCAGATACCTCATGATCCCAGTCCCTTCTGGGTAGAAGACTACATGGTGTTTGTTATACTGCAGTCTCTTTTCTGTATGTGAACTGTCGTTACCTATAATTGCTGGTGGAAGATACAGTTCTGAAGCATGGCCCCCATGCAAAAATGGTAGATTCTCTTATTTATGCAGGGCATCTGAATGCTCTTGGGCAGGGGATGCCAGAAAGTGTTTTTTATGGAAACTGTTGTTTTAATGTATTAGGGTTTTTTGTTGTTGTTGTGGGGTTTAGTTTTGGGGTTTTTTTAATTAAACAACAGTTTTAGGAAAGTTTCTCAAACTGTGCTTTATATATAAATGGCTGAAACATATTTCTTGTGCAAATTGGAAAAGTATTTTTATTGCAATTGAGTAACTTCTTCTGTAAGTTTTTTTTCTTAAAGTGTTAGTGATACTTTCAAAACTAAATTACGGTTACTGTTAGTGTCTCCTAATTTTAATATTAAGGATTTATAATCTTCCCTTAAAACATGCAGCAGAATAAGATTTCATATACAAAGTTGAATATTGTAAGGAACTTCTTTGGTCTGACTACATTATAAAAAATAGGTGGTTCTTATTTGTCAAAATCTGGATGTTAAACACTGACCTTTAAAGATGTGATAAATTCCAATGCCAGAGGTGAATATCCTGAAATAAGAAGCTGGTTTAATTTTCTTTAACACAACCAGTGTGTCTTACTCCAGCTTCCAAGTTCCATTTTTTTTCCCAAGAACTATAATGAATAATTAAAAAAAGACTTGTGCATGTTTGAACTAATTTGGATGATTACACTGGAAAATTATGTGACTGCCTTAAAAAAAAAAGTCAAATTATTATCACTTCTGCTATTCTGGAGTAGTTACAAGAAACTGAAGTATGTTGCATGATTTTTAATGATTTACTAAGAATCCACTAATCTTTTATAACTAAAGTTGCTAAGATTAAAGGAATTGATAACAAAATGAAAATCTGATGCATGTATATTTGTTTTTCTGTAATACTTAAAGATGCCAGAAGTCTTCTGGCTAAATATATGAGACTTTGTCTTATAGGGCTTTTAAAATTATTTTTAATGCTAAAACTATGTTTCGTAGAAATAAAATAATGACACAAACTGAAACTTTCATGCCTTCCCTTGGCTCCTATGTGACAGCATGAATTCAGGACTACCTGGAGTCCAAGCCTCCTTTTTTCAGTTTATCATCAAACGTTTGTGTTACAGGTGATGCTCTTACCTGATGGACAACTAACAGTACACACATACGGTTGCTCCTCTGCAGCATACGCTCCTACTAACAGCCTTCAGCATCAAGAATCACTCCCCTTTCATTCTTGGGGCAGGAAGGGTTACTTGCCCCTGAGTTAACCACAGGTTACAGCTCTATTTGTGAAGAGGGGAATGTGGTTCCTTGGTCAGGTGGGTCCAGTGGTGTGGCTCCCTGGGGAAGAGGTGGTCCTCAAAGGCCCTTTGTGCCAGCCTCCGCCAGGCAGTGCTGAGTTCTCCCTCCTGTCTCTGGAAAATAAGCATTGGCTGGTCTCTAAAAGCTGAAAAGAAAGCTCAATAAATAGCAAAGAAAGCTTTCTTCCTAGCAACACGCTGTCTTGAGCAGCTTGAGCCTTCAAACAGAAGGTCATATGATTGACATATTTGTCCCCTAAAGAGAGTGCACACAATTCGTTTTTTCACTGCTCTGTGTTTTTAAGCTGTGTGAAAGTGGGTTTTAGCCAGCCGTAGGAGAAAGCAGACTAGCCAGTTGGAATACTACCACCCCCTCCTTCTGGACTTCATCAGTTCTGAGAGTTCAGGAAGAACAGGAGAGGTGTCTGCGGTGTTTATGGAAGAGTTAACTTCAAACAGTAATATTTATATTAGAGTACCAGGAAAATGCACATAAGACATATATGTGGTATTATACTCAATAGAGCTATGGGTAAGCAGCTGGAAGTAATTGTGAGCTTTTAGTACTCATTCACTTTTTAGCAGCTGCTGAGAATTACTGAAAGTATATACTGACTGCATAGGTCCTTTTAAACTTTTGATGTTGTGTTTCATCAGTTGGACTAGAAATTTAAAACTTTGGTCAGTTGAATTTTTGGGCATCTTACATAAAAAAAATCTGGATGGTAGCCTTATACAGAGTTCTAAATTAAACAGTCATTAGACGACTCCACCTTAGGGGTTGTGTTTGTGTAGAAGAAGACAGTATCAACAAAACTGTGCCATTGCACTTCCTGTCATCTTGAAAATAAAACAATTTATGCAAACATTTTACAAAAGGGAGCATAGGTGAAATCCAGAAAATTCTTTTAATCATCTTGAGCCATCATGATTCTTGTTGAAAATGTGACTACAGCAGTGTGACAGTCTAAGAAGCAATTGGGAGACCACTGCTCCCTGAATACTAACATTTTATAATTAGATAAGCCTGAACATTCGTGGGTTTACTCTGTATTGTAATACATGAATTTATTTTAATTAGTCAGTATTACCTTTTCATGACATTTCAAGCTGAAGATTAAAACTGTCTTAAAAGTTACTTCTGTGGCTCGAGTTCCTATGTGGTAGTCTGCAGCACTGAATTAAGTGTTTAATGAAACACTTAAGAGCAGGCACAGTTAAAAGACGCATAGTAATTCACAGCAACAGTCTTTGTACTCCTCATCACCAGCAGTTGGTTTTCTTTTGTTGCTCTAAAGAGAGAGACTTTCTATGTTCTTTCTAGGTTACTAAATTTGATATTAAATGCCATTTTTTTTACAATTTTTTTTTTGGGTAGCAACAGGTGAAAAACATAATGGACATGTTTTCCATATGAAAACATGGGGTCATATTTTACTACCATTTTAAGAATGAAAGGCTTTGTTTATGTACTAAAACATTAGCATAGCTGGAAGCAAAATTAGCTGGCATTGGCATCTCTAGAGTTTGAACAAAATACTAGTTTTGAAACCCCTTAATGGGGTTTGTACCTGCCCCCCACCCCCCCGTGATACCCGAATTCAGTGTCTTTGCACTTAAGGGAAGTTTACAGCCACTCAGAGTGTATAAACTCAAACTTTTAATAGAAACTTTTTGTGGGATGACAGAGGAAAAATAAATGTTACTGGTCAGGCCAGCCTTATTTACAAGTATTTTAACTAATCATTCCATTGTTATGTTTCTAACAACTGCCTCTAATTTGTACCTGTTAGAACAATCATGTTTATCGTAAGTAGCTGTGTAGCGTAAATAGGTTAAATTATTTTTATAATTTACTTAAAGCTTAGGGTGGGATTAAAGCATTTGTCCTGATAAAAGTGGAGTGCGTCAACGCAGTCTCAGAGTGTTTTGGCACCATTCAGTCTGTTTGAAAGGCTACAGCAGGAATAAAGAGCTGCATAGTATAGATCGTGTTTGATTTCTGCTCTGTTCAGATTCCTAGGGTGTTCATAGTACTTGGGATGTTGCTGGTAGAGCCGTGTGTAGGAAATTTGTACGAGGCTTGCCTGGTGGTATCTCATTCAGTGTGCTTATGGTTTAGCTCATTCTTTCAGAATTAAGCTAACCAGTGAGGAGGAATTTTGAATATCTGGCATTCCAAAATTGGAAATTCCAAAAATAAAATGTTAGCTCTGAAAGTTTTTCAACTGGGCTTGCATGTTGCTAAGAATAGATCTAATGCCTTAGATTGCATTATTGACAGCTATTTCATTTGAATCTTAATACAAATGTTAGCAAAAGTCTATGCTAACAAATAAATCTTAAAGTATTTCAGTATAATTCTGTCTCGTTGAAAACGTTTTCAAAGGCACTTCATAAGTGTTTTTTCCTTTCAGGATTTTTGGGCGTTTGGTGTATATATATGTCATGAAAGATACATTCCTGTTCAGTAGCTTTATGAATTACTGAAGCTGTTAGGTGTGGTATATAGAGATTCTTGTCATTTATTTTATTAACACCATTAAAAGATTGAGGTGCGAGGGAAAGAGGAATGATAATTAAAAAAAAAAATAAGGCTAAGCAAAAAGCAAATTCTGGAATTAAGTATTTCTGTGTCTAGTATAACTGACCTGAGGAATCTTATTTTCTTGAAAGCCCAAAACCCTGTGATTTAAATACAAGCCCATCACCTCTGTCCTAAGGAAATGGTCGGACAGACATAAAAATCTGTTAAGGTCAAGCAGAATGCTGCTGGTGGTTTCCCAAACTCTCCTTACCCACCCACCCAACTGGTATTCAGAGGGTGTATGGTGAAGCAAACCTTTAAGTTCCACTGGTGCTGTATTTGAGTCTGGCTTATAAAATGCACTTCATGCTGATTTTTCTGAACCTTATCTGTATTTTCTTCTTGCACAAATGGAAAGTGGGGGAGGGAGGGCATAAGGACTCTCGAAAATATTACTGGTAAGCCAAGTATCATGATTAAACAGGGATACGTCAGATAAGGTGATGGGAAGTGTAAAAAGATACGCTGCCTTTTCCCCCTTGTGTATCTTTAACATTATGACCAATGAATTTGTCAAGTCAAACAGCACAGTCGTCTTTGCATATCATTTGAACTGAGAGCTTGCTTTGAAGAAGATAAGCAGACTGTGTTGCCCAGAAGAAATAATGATGCTAATTTATCTTTGCCTGTCCTCATAGGCATAGTACTGTGCATCAGTATTGAAAAGGAAATAGAGAAATTACTGAGCTACAGTATGCCACCTCTGCAATGCCACAGTGTCGTTGATGGCTTACAGGGCTCTAAGAAATACGGCTTGTCTTAAAGTAGTGCTTTATTTTGTTTCAAAATTATTTGGAAAAGTTTCCTCTGATATAGGAATAGCTGCCAAATTATGGCCGAAAAGAGCTCTTTGGCAAATTCTCCTCAGCACGAACAAAGTGATGTTGTAGGCTTTCTGCTCCGTCACCATCAGAAGTGTATCACCAAGAATGAGAAAGTCTAAGTTAACAGTTTACCAACAACTCCTAACTGTCAATATTTACATTCTGGGCCTGGGAAACTTGGAAGTCTTTGTCATTTTTTTTTTGAGGGGAAGGGATGATGGGATGTTTTCCTTAACACTGAGTAATAGAGTAGCTTGCCAGAAGTAAAAGTTAGCCTTTACAAAAGGGAAATCTTGCAGCAGGTAATTGATTAATAGTTTAGGTACTCGCATTCAGATTCTTTTAAAAAGCTCTTTTGTGTTTTACATCTGATTACCTGTCATCTTGGTGAGAATTCCATTGCCATTGCCTTCAGTCTTTTAACAACTATAAAAAAAAGACTTTCCAAACATAAAATAGATTTTAAGTGTGTATACCTTCACTTCAAGGACTCCAATGTGGTTTAGCCCTGTGACATTTTATAATATATTTTACAATATATATTGATGTCTGAGATCTGTTTTTTGTTTTAATACGTGTATGTCTAGGAATTTGTAGTATATTGTTTGTGAGGTTTTTTGTTTATAGATTATGAATGGAAGGTTTTTATCCCTGAATGGAGACATTCATGTGTAAAGGCTGTTTGACTGGCGCATGGTATGTTAGGAATACTTACTGATCTACAAGTGAATTGCAGTGGAACATTTTTCTTTGTCAGGGAGATAAAAGCATTCCAGAGCCCCGAGAGAGTCCTGCGAGTGTCACAGCACAAGCCTCCAAGCTGCAGCTGTGCGGCTATATAGCAGCTGGGGGACTGCAGCAAGGCAGGGTGACAGACTCCTGAGGGGCAGCAGCGCTTCCTGGATAAGAAGGATAAGATCAGTAACAGTAAAATGTTTCAGTGGTGCCACTGGGTTTTATCAAATTCGTATTAAATTAATACATTGCAGGTGGCTTATGCTATGCAGAGGTGCAGTTTAAGGAGTAATATAAGTCTTTGTATTTAACGTGTGTATTTTTGAGCTACGGTGGTAGAAGTTAGATTTCTTGTATGTGGCGACTATAAATGATACTAGTATAGTGTTCTTCCAGAACTGCCACGTTCTCCGCACTTCTGTTTGGAGTGTGTGTAAAATAATTTAATGCCTTACCTGTGTACTAAAAAAATATAATGTGTTATTGGCAAAATTCTCTGCCTGAAGTAAATGTGGAGAAAAGCATGTGGACTTAGACAAAATGTGGTGGCTGGAAGAGGCCTCTCCGAGGGTGGAGGGAAAGGTTGCCAAGCTGCTGTTGAGTATTGCTGTTTAACCAGAGGTGGCGTGGGGCAGGCAGGAGAAGTTGCTGAAGTGGTTGGAAGGTAAGTGCTGCTCTTTGGTGCTCATGTGTTGCTGAGACTGCCTGCTTGTTCTTTCCCTGAGCTTGGTGGGACAAGCCCACTGGAGAAAAGGTCAAGACTGACTTTTGCCCTCTGTATTTGCAGTTGATTTATCCATCATTTTGCTTCACCATCATTTCTTCTTCCCATTTGCTGCTCCTGCTCTGATCCTGAGAGTCCTGAAACAGTTTACAAAGGACTGTTCCCTTAACCAAAACCAGACTTGACTGCATTTGGTGCAAGATTAAACTGACAGCAGCCTTTCCTAGGGTTGGGCTCAGTTCAGTTCATGAGGATTCAGCTGAAGTGTGGGGTTGTGTGACAGGATTGCAAAAATGTCATCCAAACTGCTTGACGTTTGGAAGCTAGACTGTCAATGAACATCACCTTAATAAGCATATCTATAGTATTATGAATGTAGGAAAGAAGTATATTTGTTATATTTTCCAAAGTAGTTACTTTAAAAGGAAAATGAGCATTATACAGGGGAAGTAGGTAAGTTTGTACAGCAGTGCTGAAAGCCGCCTCTGTCCGCGATGGTAACAATGAGAATAGAGATACATTCTGAGATTTAGCCAGGTAAGACTGTGAGGCTCAAGGAGCTGTGTCAGGATAAGGTATCCCTGCTGACCTACGAGAGAGTGGATTGTTTGGTTTGTGAATTAACTCAGCTGCTGTCACCTTCCACGTGGGTCAGTTTGGGTCCGGCAGCAGTATGGCAGGGCACTATGGGCTCCACTGGATGCTAGCTCATGGATCTCTGCTCTGTAGTATACATTGCTACTTGATGCTTCTTTTCTTTTAAGATAGTATCTTTCTTTCCTGCTCTATTGTGTAATCTATTATAGGCTTCTCAGAGTTGACTGTACACAGAATCTTGTCACCTCTGAAGACTGTTGTTAACTTCTGAAGTCTTCATGGACAGTGCACATTGACATAGCGCAGTGGATGCGCTTCCTTTTGGAGTCTCTATGCCTGTCTGTCTGCCACCTCGATACCAGATCTATCTAGTGTGTGTATGTTTTGTGTATAAATAAGAAGTTAAACTGTATGATACTCTTAAAGGCACACTGTATGCGTATGAGAATCTGAGGCATTTAAGTGCCTAATAATAATTTCAGAAGCATTAGTTAAAAGAATTCCCTGAGGATCTTGGGGTTTCTGAGGTTGAAGTATAGCTTGGACATTGATGAAAAGAAGTCATTAAAAAAATTAAATGGAGTGCTTTATCTGAGCTCCCTGTTTCATGACATGAAACAAGCTCCTACTAATAGCAGTTTATTACATAACTGCGTTCCTCTTTTTTTTTTTTTTTTAGACAGACAGTATTGCCCAATGTAGAAGACAGAATTGTGGTTTTAACTGGGCATCAGTATGGTCAGCATTGTGTATTTCATTTGAAATTGTTTTATTTTGGGAAGTGTTTCCCCAGAGACTTCGTGTAGGTGGCACTTGCAGTTGTTACTAGCATTTCGAACCTTGTGACTATTAATCCTACTCTGATAAAGTTTAGAAAACAAGTTACTTAAAAAGATAGTGATCACTGGCATTTGGTCTCCTTCAGGTCTTTTTATTGCCATCCCAAATAGAGTGGAGCTACTGTGAGGAGTATTGGCTGTGTGTTCTCAGAACGGTAACTGCTGTTTTCTGTGCACAGTTGGCTTTGTCAGGATTTACTGCTCGTGTCTCTTCAGTATTTGTATTCAGTGAGCAGTTGCAAGTGCTTACATTTACAGAATTATGTTTCAAGATACCGTTTAAGGTTTTTTCTTAATCTGCATGTTATTTTGTACATGAGAAATACAAGGAAAGCACTGGAGATTTAAGGGGATGAGAGGTTTGAGTCAATCACTTGAGCTTCAACTTAGTAATGCAAATCTGGCTTTCAGTGACCTTATTGATGTTTGCTCAAAGTAGCTTCCTCTTGGTACAAATGACTGAGCTTTGTTGTAGCTATTGTACAGGTAATGTGCTGTCCCTTTAGAGATTGCCTTTGTATCCCTGATGCAACCTCTCTTTGCTTTACCAGAGAGTGCCTGCAGAAATGCCCGGAGCTAAGATAGATTGCATCGGTGTGCCTCATTTGATCATCTGTCAGCAAGGAAGGGAGAGGATAGGGCAGGCAAAAACATGTGCCCATTGCTCTATCCCAGCTCTTGGAAACTTGAGGGCTTGGCTATTGATGAATGATGTTCACCAACACGCGGAGAGCTTGATACCAGAGAATGAAGGACGTGACAGCATATTTGAAAGGGTCCTGACCACTTGATGGCAAGTGACTGTTCCAGGTGTAGGGTGTGAGGGGTGGCAGGATTTTGAGCAGTACTAGTAGGGTGGTGCAAATAGTGCTAGCACCCATGTCTTGAGGAGATAGTATTGTATAATAAACAGTGCCATCTTCTGGGAGGAGTCGGAATGATGCCCTTGTGGTGAGCGTTAAAGATGTTTTTGAAGTGGGAGGGGGGTTGTTTGCATTGGGTTTTTTTCTCTGTCTAATGCTTTAAAAAACAAAATACCAGAAATTGAAAGACAGCATTAATGTCTGGTAAAGTCCACATCTGGCATCTGGGAATTATCACTGATACAGTCTTAAAAGTTTTAATCTATGTTTTAGAGACTGTTTAAAAGAGCAAGTTTATCAACTGCTGAGCAGTACTCCGGAGAAGTAAATCTCAAAAGCAAAAGTTAAGGACTTGGTCTGCTTTGTTTGTTGAAGGACATTATTATTTTTGTAAACATACTTTGTAAATCTAGATAATTGCATCATCTTTTCTCATAGGAAGCATAGTGACATATAGGAAAATGTAAGAACAATTACTTTGTCTGTCTTTTACTGCCTTTAAGTTGTTGTAACTACTTCTTTTGGGGATGTCAGAAGGGAAAAATGTTTTCTGCCAAAAAATTATTATCCTATAAATAGTTACATTTGGGAAATATTCACTGCAGTGCAAAATCTGGGATTAGAGTTTCTAAAATTATCCTAGCAAGTGGAATGTAAGATTCAGCATTTACTGAGACTCATTAATGGTGTCAGATCAATCACCTGAACTCTTATTTGAAGGAAGTGAGCAATTTTAGTAACATTAATGGAACTATGTGGGGGATGTAGCTGACATTGTGAGGAGGTTTTTTTGTTACACGCTTTCAAATAAATAAATAAATAAAGGAACCCAAGCAAAAAGCCAATAACAAAGCATAGCCATTATGGGGAGAGGGGAAAAGAGGGATCAATGTGTTAAAAATCTTTATTGCTAAAATAAATTAGATAAGGTATATCCAGAATGACAAGAATTTGTGAGCTCTGGGTAGGCAGATAGATTTGGAATTGTTTTTGTTGTATCATGATTGTCTAGGTAATTTATCAGCAAAGACGCAATAGAATAATAGTTTTCATGTAAGTTGTAAGTCTATTCTGAGTATGTCATATTAAGCATGCTATAATCAGTACATTTTGTATTCCAGAGGATCTCATTTTAATGACTATGCAGTCTGAGGTTTCTGGATATTACAGTACTTAACTGTACAATTAATTTGCAGTTAAAATGATAATTGAATGTGTGTTTACTTTTTCAATTTTAACGTTAGCTTGGTCTGTCACACAGTATTTAATACATAAAGAAGATGTCTAACTTTCAGTATATTCTGAATGTGTAACAACAACATAAATTGTTACTGTGTGTAATCTTTGTGTTTATGCAAGTCGTCAGTATTACAATTAGGACTTTCATTTCTGACATCTGAAAGTAATTTAGTGTTGACCCATCTTAGTATGTTGATTTTAAGTTGTTGATAAAAATCAGATGTTAGTTTCCATTGCAAGGGGTGGTGGTCCTTGAGCATACCTCACACTAAGTACTATATTTGCTTAGATGCAATTTAAATAGGTCTTTTGTCTTGTAATTTAGTAAATTACTTCTTCGTAGGTTGGGAGTTTAAAGTATGTATAACAATATTTTGCTGCAAAGTATCTTGAAAAATATTTCCCTATGCATTCCGAACAGTGCATGTAGATAATCCTATGAACTCTTACCTAGTTTGAGAGGATGTTTCACTGGTGCAGTGCTGTAATGGACGCAAAGTTATTTAATAGAATTTTCTTTATTATTGGTGGTGATCGCTGTTCTTTGTGGCTTTTAATTCCATTTTTTTGTAATCACTCATGCTCTTGGAAGTCCTAGTTCAAACCATCTGTAAGAGTTGTAGTTTAAGACAAGCGAACAACTTTCTGAAATCAGACTTTAAGATTTTCAGAGAGGGTGACAGAGTATGTTATTATCCAGGTTTCCATTAACTTGGAAAATGCTGTTCCAAATATCTGGAAAACATTGTGTGCATAGACAAGATAAATAAACACATAAGAAATCCTGCTTAGCAAAGGAAGAATGCAATGCAGCTGACACTCAAGTTGCCCTCTTTTCCATCTGACTTAGAATTTCACCAGTGTCATTCAATACAAGCTTAACATTAAAGTACACGCTGACCATCCCTCTTGGGTTTCCTATATCATAATCTTGTTTTCTGGTTGATAGGATGTAGAATAAACAAACGGTAGTATTTCTAGAAAGACAGATCAGAAAATGTCTGGTCTTAAAACTAAAATTGTACTAATTAGAATTTGTTAGTAACTGAAAAAAAGTGAGCTTTTTTACTGAATCTGGTATAATATTTATGCAAGCTGCACGATACCAATGGAGTAGGTAACTTCAGGGAAGTCAGTTATATTGAGGCAAAACCAAGAACAATGTATATTATGTAGATAGTAGTTATATCCCTATGAGAATACAACTACATGTGCCAGAATTATGAATTCTGCCTTACAGCAGTTGTTCATGTCCTGTTTGGAAAGCTACTCAAAGTTTGTTGTTTATTTTTTTATTTGACTCCCCCTCCTGAAGCAGTCAGTATCAACTTCAGTGGAGCAAGTTACAATAAGTTGGAAGCTGCTAAAAATTTGTGGTGGCCATTCCTCCTCTAGCCCAATAATACAATTTTTTAGAAGATCCCATTAGGAGCACATGAAAATGTTTACTAAAACGTGAGAAAAAAATTTATAATTTACGGTGTGAGCCTTTTTCAAAACTAAAGATATTTATCAACTATCAAAACTAAAGACATTTATTAATGATAGACAACAGGCAACTTGCACTTAATTTTAAGGACAAGGTAACAAAGGTTACTGTTTTTGTGCCTGATGGTAAGCAGGTATTTTGCTTGGTTAAAACTTGAAAGCATTTTATTCTGCATCACTTAGATCTTCTGCATTGGTGAGTTAATAACACTGACGTTCTTCTCATCTTTTCACACGCAGGCAGAAGGAGAAGACAGCCTTAAAAAGATGCAGCTGATGGAGCTTGCAATTCTGAATGGCACCTACAGAGATGCCAACATCAAATCACGTAAGCATGTCATAAGCTCGAGGGTCAATGCCATTGTAATATTTGCAGGTTTTGATTCCTAAAGCTACTTTTTGGCAAATGTGCAGTACAACTGTGTTGGAGGTTGGAGGGAAGTAAGAAACCAACAGAACAGTTGGTAGCCATTGCAAAGGTCTTCTGGAGACAAGTTATGTCAGTTTGGGGTTTCTTTTGTTTGGGTTTCCCCCCAGGAGCCCCTCCTTTTTTAAACAGTATGTCTGGGTTGAAATATTTACAAATACACAGTTAAAGAAAATTCAACCCATAAGCCTTATTATTCTATTTTATAGTCATTCTTTCCTTAGTGTGTATAAAGGACAATGGACTGCTTTTCAATTTTATTTTTAGAGATTTAATTTGAAAGCATTACAGATGTTCAGGATACTGTGAATACATTTTTCTGTATTATATCCCTTTCTTTCATCTTGCTTGCATGTGTCCCCCCAATGTTATGTTTTTCCAACAATTCATCAACTGATTTCACAGCTGAGTTCACAGGGATCAGTGATGTAATGAGCCATTTTTACGATTTCTTCCATTACATTTGTGCGAGAATGCTTTTGCAAATGCATGTATGCATAGGTTTACACTTGAAAATTAATTACATACACCTACTAATGAGAGCATATAGCTATTATGTGTGATACAAATTACTTTCTCTAGTTGAAAATCTTATTTCTCCTCCTGAAAATGTAGTTGCTGACACTGTTCCAAAGTAAATTTTTGCTGTAACTGTGATACAGATATCAAATGTAAGCACAGTTAAATCAATCTTTTCACTAAGGGCCTACTGATATTTGCAAATTTGTTTCTCCACACAGTCACCATTTCAATGTTGAATGTGTTCAAAGGTTGGAATGCAGTTAGGTCAATTTGAGAGTGCTTACACCAGTGCAATTACTCTGATTTGAAAAGAGACATAAGCAAGGGCTTTTACCATTACAATGGTAGTGGTAAATCTTTCAGCTCTAATGAACACCATAACATTTAAAGCTAGATCAGTTTTAAATATATTTTAGTCTCTAAAGTGTTGCAAATGTATGTGTAAAATAGCTTTCAGATTAGCTTAAATTGATGAAAGTGTTGCATAGAAACCTTTATATTATTTGAGCAATTTATTTGTCTGAGCTATTCCCATTGGTCTATTGTATCAGTATAAGTGGGATGATGGATTATTTTTTTTTCGTTTTTTGACTAGAGATTTCCACACTAATACTCACTTTTTGATAATAAGACAATTTCACTGATTATGTTTTGATTTTACTGAAAACTTGAAGATGTAGAAGCCATACTGGTTTATTTCCCTTTAAGAAAGGAAATTAAAATGTTTGGGGGTTTGGTTTTTTTTAATTATACGCTAAGTCTGAGCACTTTTGTTTAAAAAATAATTAAAAAACTACAACAGCCTCAAATCTGAAAAACTTCCCCCACATTTGTCTTTTCAGACCACCTGTAAGTTAATTAAATAAATGTAGATCAACAGTAGTGCTCAGAAATCTATAAGAATCTAAGCCTTTAAGATTGCCTGTTACCAGCTGATGTGTTAGTGCTTAAGAAGTTGTTCATCTTGTGTGCCAACAGGCTTCAAATAACATTTAATGAAATGTGCTAGCACCCTTTTTAAAAAAAAAAAAAAGCACCTTTTTTCTTTAGCCTGAGCAAGACCACAGTGAACTTCTAATACCAAGAAAGTATTTTATTTTGGGGAATTTTATATAGAAATCACTTTTGAGTCTATTTTATTCATGCTAGTGTAGGAAAGGAGATGCACTGTGTATCCAGGTCATCTTTAACTTCACTAATCCTGGAAACTGGAATTGTGTATATGTTTAAATACAGTTTTAGGATGTATAGAAACTGTAGACTCATACGACAGCTCTGCATAACTGAGTATCTGTGGACTCTATGGTTGCACTAAATTTTGTACTCTGTATTTGATTATGACAGTATTTTCCTTGTATCTCCTGCATGCATCTCAGTCTCATGCAGTCTTGATAGCATAAATGAAGAATTATGGTCTAAATGGAGCTTTTGTGCTGTGTAACCTGTTTGAGAAATCTACCTCACTGTTTTACAATGGCTTTTTTATTTTGCATGTTCATACTTAATCACACTGGAAAATGGAAAGCTGTTTGCATTTGAATGGTGTGCTTTGGCACTGTGTGATCAGCGCATGTACTAATGATTTCCTTTTATTTTTCTTCTTTCCTACTTTTCCCCTTTTTTCCCATTCTTTCCACGTTTTGTACTGCTATCTCCATACTTTCCTCTGAATTTCTTTGCTTACTGTAGCAGCCCTTGCCTTTTCTCTTGCAGCAACAGCCCAGGCTCCAAGGATTATTACTGGGCCTGCGCCTGTTCTCCCACCAGCTGCCCTGCGTACTCCTACGCCAGCTGGCCCTACCATAATGCCTTTGATCAGACAAATACAAACCGCTGTCATGCCAAACGGAACTCCTCATCCCACCGCTGCAATAGTTCCACCTGGACCCGAAGCTGGTTTAATTTACACACCATACGAATACCCCTACACGCTGGCACCAGCTACATCAATCCTTGAGTATCCTATTGAACCTAGTGGTGTATTAGGTAAGATCTTTGCACGCGGATGACTGGAGACTGTGTCGCTTATGCTTTTGTTGTATTTGCAAGGTAGAGGTCATGGGGCTCAAAGAAAAGAATTTGAAGCAACAGTCTTATCTCAGGTGTATCAGAGCTGCCTAGGAAAGCTGCTCAAATGGTGTAGCTCTAAAACATTTTCAACATGTTTTGCATTTATTAAATATGTGTGTTCAGTATATTAGTAAGAGTACTGAAAATGAAATCTTAATGGTTGTGTCACACTAGATGGTGGATACATAGGCAAGGGGAGAAAAAACCAAATAGAAGTTGACATCTGTTATATGTCATTTGGGCTCCCATAAATACCAGATTTGTTTGTGCTCGCTTTAACGCGAATTAATTTCCAGTCATCATTGGAAGAGAGAACTTCCTATTTTGCTATACCATTTTAGTAGAAAACTGAAGAGAATAGAAAGGTCTTTTCTCAGTTTATTGGGGTTTTTGCTTCTTTATTTTGTACGCAACTGATAAATCTCTCCTCAGTGTCAGAAAGCTGTAAATCATTTTGTGAGCAGAAAATAATTTCAGTGAACTCATATAAAGCAAGCTAAATTCTGACCAAAGGATGATACAATTAGCAGCTTTACCGATGACTTCTTTTAAATACATTGGATTGAAATGCCCATCATTCCTAATATTTCAGACCATTTACTTGCTGTGTGAGGTGAGAATGATAAAGCAACCGTGACAATTTGGTTAACTGGTCAGTATGGAAGAAGCAGTTCCAATAGTTTCTTCCTTCCCTACCCTCTACAGAATCTAAATATTTTTTTCTTTTCAGCTTGTTCTGAATTGCATATGACCTTGGTGCTGCATAGTATTGATTTTATAGGACTTTGATCTTAGTTTGTTCAGTTGCAGTTATTGATTTACACAAATTCTGAACATCTCTAATGAACACTGGACAATAAGGTTCAAAGTCAATATTTTGTTGAAAGTATTGCAAAAATATCAATGTTCTACTTACATGACAAATACTCGTTATCTGTATGTGTGCATGTTCCCACATTATATTTTATACAGTAAAAAAGAAAATGTATTTCAAACTTCTGCCTTTCAGGATTAGTGAATCAATAATAAAAAATTTTAGTAGGACAAAGGTATGCAGTAGGTCTGTCTCTGAGCGGCTCACGGTTATTTTCCATTACCCCATACCAAAATTCAGTGAGCATATGATAATATCATCATTTATTAATTTCCCACAAACATGTAAATGTTCTCCCCAGCTCTTCCACCCCCAGTCTGTGAGTCTACTTGCAATACATCCTGGGGTAAAATCACTGTAACAGACATCGTCTCAGTAGCTATCAGTTGCTGGTTAGTGGCAAACCCCCCTCCTGAATTCAGTTAATAGCAAGTAAAGAAATACATCATTCCATAGTATTAATTTAATACAATGCAGGGAACTTTAATTTCTTACAGACAGAGTTTTCTATAAAGAGAGAAGAAGGGAAAATTATTCCTAAAATGGCATCTGAAAATATTGCACACTTTTTGGGCTTAGTACAGATGTATTACCCTAAATTCACCAAATAATCTTATTTGAAAAAGGAAAAAGAAGGGGAGGAATAAAAATACCACACCCCCACTTAGGTAGCATAGACTCAGTATCTCTTAATATCTGCTCTACTATCTGAGCAATTGTATAGAGTTAATTGAATTAAATGAATTTTATTTCGTAACACATTCATTATCATTAATAGTTTGCTATATTTTGTCCATTTTTGTGGCGGACCTTTAAGGTGTTTGAAAACAATTCTGTTTAAAATGGCAGAGGAATGCACCCCTATTAGTGTTTTTGGGGATATTGGTGTCGGGATCAAATTTTAGTTGGTGACTAACTTTTAATTCCCTTCCTTTTATCTTCAGGTATGGCTTTCCCAACGAAAGGCTAAGAATTCAAGAACGGTCTTAACTGATCCTTCATCAGATCTGAATTTTAACAAATGCTTAGTTTCAGCAGCCTTGAAAAAAGCTTGGCCTAGCAGTCAGTGACTTACTTGCACTTTTTTGCACATAGATTTAAAATAAAATAGTGCTATTAATTTGGATTAGCTCCTATTATTACAGAGTAGCTGTAATTTATGAGTGTATAGTAGTATACTGACTGCTAAGTGTTCTATATAGTGTTTGCTTTACTAATCACCTAATTCATTGCAGTTCATACTTATTGACTTAAAGTTTAAAATCACAATCTGTAGGCTTGAAGAATTGCTTTAAAACTTTTTTTTTTTTGTGGTAGAACTGGAAGTGATCTTAAGGTTAGCAAATAATTGTCAGTATTAAAAGATGGCATTATTTAAAATAGTCCTGCTGCAAGAAAGGCACTTCAGTGAATATGTGACTAGTAAAGCTTAAATGTGCTTGGGTCTAATAGATTTCATGAAATACTGTAATTTTGGGATTGTAAATGAATGGATTAAACAGGTTAAGGCCAGGATGTTTAAAATAAATGCAATATTAATCTGCACAGATAAACTTCTTTTTTAAGATTAAGATTTGAAACTACTGTGCCTTAACTTGTTGCTTTTCTTAAAATGAACTTTTGTAGTTAATGATCATTTAAGTCCATTTTGATAAACCTGCTGTTAATGTTTTCTTTGAATGTTTTCTAACTTTGTCTTGGTAATTGCAATTTAACTAGGTGCGGTGGCTACTAAAGTTCGAAGGCACGATATGCGTGTCCATCCTTACCAAAGGATTGTGACCGCAGACCGAGGTTAGTTTAGTTCTGCAGTTCTTGTTTGTAAGAAGTGCTTTGAGTGTACATGAGATTTGCAACACCATAGCTGGTTAACCAAATACCATATTTTGACCCATTTGTTATTTTTCTCAAAAATTTGAATAGTTAATATTTCATTAGCTTTTTGGGAATGCTTGCTGTTTTAAAAACATTTTGTGAACTTGGCTTTCCCAGCTCAATTAAATATATACACTTCGTGATCTATTCAATATAAACGCTATAACTGATTCCCTTTTAAAAACTATTTGAAGATCCATCTGCTTCAGGAAACACTATTAATTCAGTGCTGCAATAATTAATTTGGTCACGTGTCCCCCACTCTCCCCAATTTGTTCTTTTAATTGGTGTGGAAATATCAGATTGGTGTTGCAAAATAAAATGAATGGATGGTTGCTTAATGAGAAAGAAGTAAAGGAATAAATGCCTCCTGTCTGTGTCTGGAGAAATCTGAAGATTTAGATTCCTTTTTTTTTCCAATAAACTTTTGAGCCACTGTACTGTATATTATAAGGAGGATGCATGTTCTCAGATACCTGACTGAATTCAGAAAGGTAAGGGCTGTGAAGATAATACTTCAAAAGTTGTCTGAGTTTGAATTACTAAGGGTGGGGGAAGGAAGGGTGTTTTGGTTTTTTGCCAAAATCTATTTCTTGGTATTTGCCTTTTGCTGCTAAAATGTGTAACCTGAAGGAGAAGCAACTTTTGAAGTCCTGTTGGTGAGATGACATCCAATATTTGGGCATCTCTCTTTAACCCTTGAATGGAAAGTAAATCTTCATTTTTCTCCTGTTCCTCAAGTGTAATGCCTTTGGACCCCTGAATGAAGTATTTAAGCTTATTGAGAAAAGTGATATTTTCGGTTTATTGACATTGGCTAGGAAGCAGTGTGTGGGCTGAATTCTTATCCCATCCCTGCTGCTGACTCACTGTGGGTTTCGGCAAGTCATTTAATCTCTCTGTATATATTTTCCCATCTGTAAAATAAGGATAATAATACTTCCCTACCTCACAGGGGTGTTGTGGGGGTTCTTCTTTTATACAGGGCTTTGAGGATGCAAAGCGTTACGTGCCAAGTATTATTATTCTGCTCTCATCAAAATGAGTGTTGTGCAGGCTGCCATGATATTGTAATATTCAAAAGTCAAATTCAGGTGACAGATCTGACATCTCCTAACGTTGACTACACTTCACTTCTCACAGCCTGCCATAAATTAACTACAAGAAACAATACAGATTTCAGTCAATATAGTAAAAAGGGCACTCCTGGGTATTTGCTATATTTATGTAACACTTTTATCTTTCATATGTAAGGATCTTGTGCTTTACAGAAAGTGTAAAGCTGATAACAAGACACTACTTAAGTTTTCTAGAAGATTGCTTCTTCTTTTATATCACTGCACACTATTTACAGCCCATTGGCTTGTTCTCATTGCTTGAGAACTCTTCAATGGGCAACAGGGTATAACCAGAATAAGGTCATAGCCCATATTTACCAAAAAAAAAAGAAGGAAAAAAAGAAATGGAAAAAAGAGTAAAACCTATCTCTGTCAAGAGTAGTAGGTGGTAAGGATTTGGTTATCTTTGAAAGTTGGACCTGAGGCTGCAAAATTCAGTTTTTGCTAATGGTCTTTCATGATCTGCAGTGGTAGTTTCAGGTGACAGGCGAGACTGCCTTTTTGTTTAATTAGATATTTGCCTGAGACAACTAGGAAATACACTGATTGATAAAGCACTGGGGGAAGAGGGTGGCGGCAATACCAATTTGTAGTTTAAGTTCATCACTGCAGTGTTGACTCAACATAGATTTTTAATATTTTGCAAAGGGCCTAGATGTTTCGTCTGGGTCACTTATAAGTGATTGAAATTAATAATTGGTGTCATTCACCTTTGTTTAAAATACAGCCATTTTCTGATAATTGAGTGTTCATATCTAGACATATTGGAAGCCCACTATCTTAAGTAAATAAATACATACACATGGCTTATCTCCTGTGGAATAAGTCATTCATACCTCTCTGTTTTAGCATGAAAACCATGCTGATATTTCAGGAGAACATTATTTTAAAGTTTTATCTAAGTAATCCCAGTGTGTATTAAGAAACTTACACAACGTTCATTTTACAACTGTACTTCATTGTATTTTGAATTTGAAATCCTAGATTATCACTGCACAGATTTAAGTTTCACAAAAGGTTTTGAAGATAACTTTGTTCAGCAATAAAACAGTTTCTTTTACTGTGTTAAAATTATGTTATAGAATTAAAATATTATCAGTATTTACCATATTCACCTATTTGGTTGTTCTGTCACCAATATACTCCTATACCTGTAGCCATAAAAAACAATGTCAGCAAACCGAAATACTTTTTTTTTCAATGCGGAAACTTTTTTTATGTCACTAAATCTATATTCGCATTCATTGGGTCTAAAGTTTTTTTAAAAAAATTCTAAATCGACTCTCAAATGACTTTGTAGTACTACTGCATTCACTTTTTACGTAGGTTTTTATTCTTTGCATAGGTTTTTTTCTTTTTTTAGAGATAAGCACTGCATTTAAAGCAAGAATCCCCAAATGTGTAAATGTTTTACTCTTACAACTAAGCATTTAGAATTGGTGAAGGGTTGAAAAATATAGCTCCTTTTAACTCAGAATAAAACCCCAGTTTATAAATAATACAAAATTGAATTTGATGCATATAACAGAGAGACTGACTGATTTAATTGTAATAAACTGTAAATGGTTTTGCACAGTTGACAAACCTGTGTGTACTGTAGAAGGCCAGAGGCTTGGCAGAGGATGTATCACAGGTGTACTGGTATTTTACAAGGTAGCTTGCTTTGATTATAAACTCCACAAGAAATATTAATGCTGAGAATTTTCTTGAATGTTTTATCCAAACCGTCACATAATTTATATATAAATTTTAATACCATTTAATCAAAATTGTAATCAGTCTCAAAATGCTTTAAGACTCTGTTTCTAGTATACCTGTAAAGTGGTGAGATTGTGCCACATAAAATATTTATTTTTATTTTTGCTTGTTTTTGAAAGAGCCGTTTTAATTTAAACAAATCCCACTTAGCATGATTCTGAAAAAATTCAGGGAGCATGTGGTCTCATTTATGTTACAGTAGTAATTTTTCATAGTATTATGAACTGTATCCTAAATGATAGGCCATTTTTATTATGTGAAAGTAAATCAGCCCACAAGAAAGATTGCTAAATCGATGCTATCTGTGAATATTACACCTACTGGACTTCACTTCATGTAATGGCACAAATCTGACTTTGCACTGAATACCTTTCTCACTTTCATCTCCTCTGCCTTAGTCAAAATGGCAACAGTACAAAAACTTTATCAACCTCAGAATTTATTAGCTATAATTAAGCTGTTGAATGAGTCTTAAAAAAGTCTATAAAAAAAAAATCATACTACTGTTAAGTGGACCAAGTTTGGTGAAGGAGAATGTGAGAGAATGATTAAAGAAGGAACAGCTCAAGAACATTGGGAATGATAACTTTCCACTTGAGAACTTTTTTATGTTTTACTGTAATTTGTTTGTGGTTTTGGGTTTTATTTTTTGTTTTGGTTTTTTGTTGTTGTTGTTTTTGTTTTGTTTTTTTTTTTTTTGCAAAAGAAAATAGTATTTACAGGTGGCTTCTTTTAAAATATAAAAATATAAAGCAGGAATGTATATGAAATGTCAGATTTTATTGTATTTGCAGAGTATTAGCTTTGAAAATGAATAAAGAGAGCTGTTTGTAGTTTTAAAATGCCTTATTAGTATCAATTAGATATTTTCTCTATTTTTTGATGTACTTAGAGCTTTTTAAGTATAGACTTTAAAATGGCAGGACTTTTACAGTGTTTACATGCAAGTGCATTTTATAAGTGTCCTATATGTGTAAAATAGTATTTCGAACGGGAAAATGCTGGCTAAAGTAGCAGGCTGAGCGTTTTCCTGGTTCCCACGATGATGCCTACATTGCTAGACTACAGTTTAGTATTGCTTTGTATCATGAGGCCAAGAAATTCCATGTTGTTTGTAAATAGAATAAATGAAAGGCAATAAAAAATTTATTGAACAAAAACCCTTTGTTTGGCCCATAGTTTGTTGAACCAAATTGTTTCTCTAAGTCCAGAATTCCTTAGATGACTCCATTCTTTTAACAACCAGTTATTAATAATCACATCCATCATTAATAGTTGCTTTAATGCTTGCACCTGGGGAGGTACTAATGCTTAATAGCAGTCAGATACTGATGCTGCGCACTGACTGTTGTTCCAGAAATCTTCTACCCAGTTCCAAAACTGTTCATTGTTTTTTGTTTTCCAATTTCCTTCATCGACTGCTACTAACCATTAGTCGTTAGTTGTATTTTATCTCTATTTCTCCTGTTAACCGGTTTTGTGGGAGCGGGCTTCTCCTTCACGTGTCCAAATCATGATGGAGGGCTGTCATGATTTTATTGCATTCTGTAGGTGGTGTCGATCAGTATGTCAGAATTAAACATGCTTGTTTTTTTTATTAGTTGTGATTAGTTTTCATGTTGTCATTAAGCCGTCACTAGCTGGAACTAATCTCTTCTCTATCTTTTCTTTCTTTTTTTTGTTTTGTTTTTTTTTTGTTTCTAACCACCCAGCCGCCACCGGCAACTAACCTATGACCTTCTGACCTCTGAACTCTTCACCCAATGATGACCTGACCATGCCTGCCTGCTGATCAGTTAACTGGTAAACGCCTTTGCTTGCCTGTCTTCAGTGCAGCGAGCTGGGGCACTTGTCCGTTCGTCTTACCATCTAACAAAACAGACAAAGAAATTGTTGTCCTCCAACTCCGCTTTTTGTTGTTCTCCTGTTTGGGTGAAAGTGGTTCTAGAACCTGCACTGAATAGTAGTAAAGCAATAAGGTCCAACTCATCCCTCCGCACTGATCATCCTCTAGTGTCCTGCCCCAAGCGAACGGTAAGGAGGCCTCGCACGAGATGGAGACAGATGTCCCTTAACTACCCGATGACAGAGGCAGTTACTGTGAGAGACTTCTAGGAATATTTTTCTTCTCAAAAAAAAAAAAAAAAAAAAAGAAAAAAAAAAGAAGTCAAAGCTCTCTCTGAATGTACTGTGTGATGATGCATCATGCATGAACCTTTGGTCAGGGATGTCATTGGGGAAGGGATTCCAAAAAGTATTCAAAATTTGATACGCTCTTTAGTCACTACCGGTGCCCTCAAAGGGCAGACGTTGCAGCCTTTTTTCTATTGCCTGCCAAATTGGACGTTTTAAAGGAAAGTGTGCCATGAAATGCAGATTCCGATGACTTTTCAGAACTACGTTAATGCCGAGAAGAAAACAGCAACACTATTAAAGCAAAATCTGAGTTTAAATTATTTTAACCATATTTTAATCTCCTCGGAAGAATACATGAGAACAAGGTACATGCATTATGTGTCACATTACTGGGCAAACTGTTCAAATATTTTTTTTAAACCTCCCTGTATAGAAAAAAATTTCATTAAGGATGTAAAAGCCATGCTTGCCTATTTGCTGTATACATGTAATGAAATTGTAGATAAAGTGTAGTGCATTGAAACAAAATGAACAAAAAAGTAGATACTTTTACTATACAAGGGTGCTGGTGCAGAAAAAAAATATATTTTTGGAAATGTAGCATTTTATACTTTCAAGTGTTATAAAAAAAGAAAAAAAGAACAAAGAAACCCTTTATTTCATTAAATGATTTTTTCTGGTGGTTGTCAAGAAACAAAAGACCAAAAGAGCCTTTTAGTCTTTCTTTTTTATTTTTTAAGTATTGGAATAAGTCTAAAGAAAAGGAAGTGCCTTATTTTCTTCATGGTCATTTAGTCAAATGTCTTGTATAATCAGCTTCTCCCTCAGACAAGTTACTGCATGCCACTCAGTCGCCCAGTATGTGAAAGAAGCTGTGAGGAAAGACAAATGATGAGTTGACCATATTAATTACCTGATTTTTGCCATACTAGTGTGACGTGACTTTGCCAAAATCTCATTACCTAAAACTATTTGCTAAGTTTTTGTCAAACCAGCCCATCGTTATTTCAGCCACTCTACTTTTTAAATCCCAGCAACTGCCGTACTTGTGCAATGTAAACCAAAGGGTTCTGTGATACAGACCGCCTCACGCTAAATGAGACTATTAGCTGACAAATGTTTGTAGAGCTGGAAGTATGTCATTTTTGTTCAGGGATGGAGAGGAGTTTTCTTGATTTTTGGTTGGAATAAATACACATCAAATATAGAAGGCTTCGGCGTCGCCCAGAAAACTGATGTTCTGTGGATAATGACATTGAAAGCACTTAGCTAGTTTTCAGTTACAGTCTGAGTGTGTCCCAGGTTTTTACAAGCAGCTCCTGTGGTGGCAAACAGCATGCAAGTTACTTATTTTCCAGCTCTTCTTTGACTATTGTTAGATCCGCCCGCTGGCTTTTCTTCATAAGATAAGCAGGAGAGGGACACCAGCTAATTGATTGACGTCCAGCTATACTTTATTTTTAACCTTTATTTCCACTTGAGATTCATATAGCTGGGCAATTGCAAGAGCTGAAGCTGTTGAACGCACAGTATTTAATTCTGAAAACATTAAGTATTACTTCGTGTGGGGCTCAGTACTAAACTTGGCAAATATCAGGTGATAACTTTATTCCCCTCTTGTCAACTTATTCTCCTCCTGCAAGTCTTCACAGCTTCCAAATGAAAGGTCAATAGTAAGCTAAGAGGGCTTACATTTTTAAGCACCTGCATGGTGACCTCATCTAACATCTTGTCTCACCTGGAAATAATTATCAGTTTATTTACTATGCAATAGACATTCATCCTTTCGTATTCAGCTAGCTTTTTGTTTATTGTGCCACCGGCTTTGTCTTCCTGTTACACATACAGTTGTGTTGATTTTACTTACAGTATATGCTGTGCCATTTTGATTTTATTTTGGTTGGTTGGTTGAATAAACTTGCGACACTCGAACATTTGAAGAGAGATTTGCTAAAACAATACCAGTATTTGATCCAGTTTCATCTCAACTATGATAAAACCTGGACATTTTAGATGTTTATCAAAGGTCTTTTACTGGGGGGGAGGGGAAGTGTATGAAATAGATGTGTGACATGTGAAAGTAACGTTTGCTCTGAACAAACTTCTGAAAACTTAGTTGACAAAATTTTGGATCAACTTAAAAAAAAAAAGCATGACTTTTGAAATCTCTGAATGCCTTGGTTCTCAGTATTATCATTCTTTAATGACTTTTTCTTTATTAAAATAAGTAGTTTTAAGACTTCTTTCTGACAGTATTATGTAATTTTTTTAGAGTGGGTAGATGGGAGTGTCGCTTGTATGTAACCGTACAGATGACATGTATTTGTCTATTCTTTATTATCTTAGTAGTTTCATGCTATGTATGTACCATAACCAACCTATTGCCTATGAGAAACATGTAAGATAATGTATTTACAGCCATTGTTACAAGTTTATAATGTATTTTTCTATCTTGTTTTATATGTATGTTATATAACATTCAAAAGAATTTTTTTCCTGATTGAGAAAAAAAGGATACAAAATGCAAAACCCACAATTTTGATAACTGAAAAATTGCCAATTGTTTTGCAGTACTTTATTATATTGGGAGTGTTGTCTTTCTTGGGCTTTTAGTTAGCTACTGGATGAATACATTAGACATATTTGGGTTTTAGTTGGGTTTTTACATAGCTTGCATTTTAATTCTTTGGTTCTTTGCTGTTTCTATTAACCCATAGCATTATTTTAATAAATGTTATAATACCAACCTACTAACTCTGGACTATGTCTGTTTATTAACCATTACATGTTTAATTAAAATAAGCAAATAAAGACGGAAGAATGTAAAGTCTTGAGTTACTGGACTAACCCTGAAGAACGTGACCACAGATAACACAACGTGACTTGTTTTTATGTTGTTTGTCGGCTGACATTCTGCACACTACTATTAAGTTGGCTTTGGTCATTCTGGCCTTTTACCTTGGGGAATAGGTGCCAGTAGAAATGGGAACAAAGTAGCATTTTTTGAGGCATTCTTCTTGTAGAGTCTTGCCACTTGCCTTTCAGCATCTGCATTACTAATTCCACACTTTCTTTTCTTTCTCTAAAATAATTACTGTCGGCTCACAGCGAAAGAGCAAAGATGCCAGTGTATCGGTGAATCGTGACGGTGTACAGAAACCAGTTTGATTCTTTGTTGAACCATTCAGAGGTTGCAGTTAATCTCATAGGAGTTTGTGATTTGTTGTTTTTGGCACCTGAATCACTGTTGCATCATGTGACATTTCTAAGTACAAAATACTTCTAGATAGAATTACTGTACATCGAAACACAAAATCTGGGGGTTTTCCTTGCCAAAAGTGCCTTATTTTCTTCATGCCATGCTATTTTTAAAAGTAACTTTTAATTTTTTGTACTTCTGCCAGAGTCTATCAGTATTGCCTAGCTCAGGGGAGTACAGTTTCTGTAAGCCAAGGGTCAAACTGGATCGTTTCCTACTGACTGCAGAAAGTACGAAAATACACCTTTCAGTAAATTACCAAGCAACAGCCATTTCGAATTCCAGGGCTGCCTTTACGTGATCTTCATCCCTGTGAATGACTGTAGCAACATGAGCGCAGGGAATTGAAATGGTGAAAATGCTGTTTTGAATGTACACTATGCAAATATTTTTACAGAAATGTTTCTCTTTCTTAAAGCTTCTGCTGTTTGAGGCTCCTTTACATATCCTAGGTTGTCCTCCTAGATTTGTAAGCTTAAGTGGACAGTAATTACAGCTAATGTCAAGGGAGATCCTCGATGTAGATAACTTCAGATATCAACAGTTTTTGTGAAAGCCCATTTTTTTCCTGTAGATAATAAGAATTCAGATGAGGCGTCTGTGCATCCGTTCAAATGCCTTCTTTAATTTATGATGTTTCAAAACTACATATCTTGAAATCCATGTAATATAAAACTTAAATTTTAAAAAGTTTTCACAGTATTGGTAGTAATTAAAATAGAATGCATCTTTATTTTATGGAGAAAAATAGTGTAGCTCTGATGAAGATGTTTTTTAATGGCATGTTGCTCTTTGCTTTACAAAGATGTATAGGTACAGCTGAAATATCAGTGCATCTAGAATAGTTTCACTTGTACAGAAATCTTTTTAATTTAACAGATCATGAATATGTTACTATCCTAAAAGTCAGCCACAGGCAGATGATAAAAAAACTGGATATTTACAATATATCCATGGACATGAGGATATCCATGGATATCCTCAGGGCATGAGGACCTTTTGATTGGATTGTCACAAGTGTCATTTCAGAGCCAATAATTTATATTCCTAAAGAATTTTACTAGAGGCACACATTTAAACTTGGTACTCTCTCCAGTTTAGGTGAGACTATTTAGATGAGACAAAAGATTAGTATTTTATATTTAAGAATACTTCTATTCCCAGAACTACTGCTCTTCTGTAATATTTTTATTATTTTGTATTTTTATCAGATATGAACTACTGTCATACTTTTTCCACAGTGCATTTTCATCTCATTCTTCATTATATGCAGAAGTGAAAGTTGCTGTGAGATTTGAACTACTTTAAAGCTGAAGGACAGCAAAAAAAGGAAAAATCTAAAATCAAAATTTTACACTAATTGCTGTTTTCCACCAAGTGCATTTCTCAGTTTACCTAAGTGCCTGTCTGAAAATTTAACTATTTTATACCTTGCCTGCTTGTAGGAAAGAAACAAGCTATTTTTAGTACTGCATTGGAGGGTGGCTTCAGTATTGCTACGTCACTGAAGCTAGGTTGTTCTCTTTATTATTATTGTGGGGTTAAATTGTCCTAACGTTTGGAAGATCTTACATTCAAGTCAAATAGAAAGTTGCTGTTCCAGTGAGATTTATCTTAGGGTAAATCTATTTATTTTTTTTTAGTAGGTCAGAATATAAACAAAAATATGATAAAGCCTTTCAAAGTAAAATCTGAGCAATGCTACTCGCTTCTGAGGAGTGAACTGTTGTACCAAAGTACAACAAATTGGTTTCTCTGAGAGTATTTTTTGTGTGTTACCAATCAGAATATATTTTATAGAGTCTTCAGGGATATCTTTCAAGTGCATATGTTCACTGTATACTGACAATACTGATATTTTATTTGAACATATCTTTTAAAAGTATGTCCAAAATCTACATGTAACAAATGGTTTATTCCCAGATTATACTCTTTGAGGGGGACCACTAAAAAGTTTTCTGCCCTGAAAATGCAGGGAAACATTGAAGTGTGTTGCCAGCCATTAAGAAGTTGATTTAACTTGGGGGAAATGTACTTACGAGTATATGAAACTTACTTCTTTGTGTCTGGGTAAAAATAGCAGTCATCATAAATAGCACATTGTACAGAATGGAATCTGAGTAACACATTCCTAGGGTCAAAAGTACATAATTGTTATTGGAATTTCTATTTTGTTTTGAATATATTTGATATATTTTTCTAAAACACTATTAATGGAACACTGCCCAAATAACACATGAACCATAACATTAACACATGGTAATCAATGTTGAATCAAACTGGTTAACGAAAGCTCTTCCTTCTATGTGCCTGTGCACTAATTGCA
Organism: Limosa lapponica baueri; assembly: GCA_002844005.1. NCBI lineage: Eukaryota > Metazoa > Chordata > Aves > Charadriiformes > Scolopacidae > Limosa > Limosa lapponica. The sequence continues at coordinate 432,965 of KZ505717.1, forward strand.
GGTGGTATGGTTCTGCATAGGCGGTGGGTGTTAGGCACAGCAGGTTGCGGTGCTAATTTCTTGGTGCCCGCGTTTCGGATGCCCGTCTTTTGACAGCAGACTAACTGGGAGGAATCTGACTCCCGAGGCAAAGATTAACTGAGATCTGAAAATCGTAGAAGAATTAATTGAAAAGACAGCAGCAACAAAACAACATATATACATATATGCTTTGACTTGTATTATGGCAGTTTGTGTGAAACATTTAAGGTTTTGTTTGTGCAAAATAATGTATTCTGAGGGGAAAAACAAACATGGACATTGCCAAAACACATGTAAATAAAACACCATTTATTACTGTACATTATGTGCAATAAAGTAACTGGAAAAAAGTGCATGTACTTTATCCTCAAAAGCAAACTGACAGCTCTCAAAGCTGTAGCTATAGTTTTATTTTCTGAAAAGTTAAATTTTATTCTGTATCTAAACAGCAGAATAAAGAATGTACATTTTTCACACTTCAATTTTCATTAATGCTTTTAGCAGTGTTATGAAAGTTGTTAATTGTTGAAGAGGCTTAAGTTTTCATGGTCATCTGATTACCAGGGTATTTTTTGCTTCACACTTTCTTATGGCATATGCTGTTGTTGTCGTTTGTAACTGTAAATGAAGCAAGTATGCATTACGTACCATAAACATGCAATACACATTTTAAATATAGGTTGTGGATGCTCGGATCCTATAAACTTCTTAAAGATGAACAAGTGATTTTGATGTTATTGTACTTCTGTAAGCATCACTGTTACAATTGTTTTGAGCAAATAAGGAAGAGGAGTGCTACTTTGTAGTAAAGCCTAACATACTGGTTTGGGAAGAGGTTCTGGTCACTATAGAAAATGAAGATAATATATCTGTCACTGCCTAGTATGAATGCAATGAGAAACACACTTTGGAGAAGAAATAGATTATGGTGTTTTAACATTTTCATTAATACTTATGTGATGATACCTGGTTATAGTTTAAGACAATTTCTTTACCAAGCTTTTCTTTGCTAAAAAGTCCTTCTGTTTTATACAGTTTAAATAGAAAATGGTTTGCTTCAGTAGTTAGTGTACAGTAGATAAGGTTAAATGTGGTGTCTTTAGGAGTCTGGTGGAATAGGGGAGAGGAGGCTAAACGCCACGGTTTAGGTACACTTCCTCTCCTGTGCTCTTCTAGGCAGGAAGAAGAATTTGGCATAACTAGCATTCTAAGATACCTTCCTTGATGAGACTCAACAAAGTGGTGGCATGTAGTCCTATCTGATCTAGCTTTAATCTCTGTAGCCATAGAATGTGGAGATGCTATTTGGCGTGTGCCAGTTGAGGCGGTAAAGCAGCCCTTGCCATCTTTGCTGTTACTCTGGATGCCAACCCAAGCGCGTCTGTGCGCCGCAGTCCTGGCTTGAAGTGTGGGCACAGCCCCACCTTCCATGTTGTCTTTGGCTGCAAACCCCCTCCTTCATCCATCCAGACCCCTAGAGAATGAATTGAGATGATCTTCCTTATCTCTTGCCCCAAGTCAGTAATATCTGTTTATGATCACGTTCATGCTAGGAATTGCGTTTATTGGTATACAAATTAAAGTTAGATGTGGAATTTGATGACTGGAAAATTTCTATCAACAGGCTTTACTGCTGTTCTACCAATACTTTCTGCATCAGTGTTTTGGTATGTTTATGGAGGATGGCCTAATGTTACTAGATGTCTCCTGAATGTTTTTACTACAGTTACTGTGGTTCCCTTGAGGAAATACAAACTGAACCATTATCTATGTCAAAATAATGAGAGGCATTCATACCAAAAACTGCAAAATGCAGTGTCTGAAATGAATGTCTTTCACTTTGACATTCAGGTCTACCAGCAAAAGTAGAAAGAGATACTATCCAATTGTTTTCTCAGTATCCATGTCAAGTTCTCAAACAGTTAAAAAAGAGACAACTGACAGCTACTGCCTGTTAAGTTGAACGCTTCTAAAAATTGTCAGCCACAAATAAGCAGTGGCTCCCCAAACTATACATTTTAAAATCTTTGTAACAAAATAGCATAGCATATATTTGCCTTTTTTAATTTCTGTGCATTTTCAAAGTGTTTTCATCCTCAGCAGCAAACAAGGTTGACTATTTGAATAGCAAACTGGGATAAACTCAGATGTGAGGAAAAAACGCCAAATAATGGCACAGCTCTCAACGTTGCATCATTTCAGCAGCTCATCGATAAATGAAGGTGCTTTCTCTACATTTTTCTCTAAATTTGTAAACCCCTTCTGCAGACGAGACTAAGCAAAGAAGTGACTTTCGTTAGTGGGACCTTTTCAGAAAGAATTCTGTTGATTTTCAGTTCACTGAGGGTGGCTTTTCTGAAAGAGGTGGTACTTCAGTTGCCTGAAGCTAGGAAGATCCCAGGTCCTCTTGCCATGGGTCAGTTGTTCAGCAAGCAGTTGTCTCAGTGTTACTTCTGGTTTGCTTTCATAGTCTCTTAAATTAAGAAAATTAAACCCTATCTTTTGTAACATGAAAGATGTATCAGTCCTACCTTGTAGGGCAGTGTTTTAAAAGGGTATTTTTTTTAATTGAAGTTATCACAGTAAAAAGGCGGGTTGTGTGAATAAGAGTATTATGGGAAACATGTTACTGTACAATAAAGATACTAGGATTGCTATTTTGGAGTCTCACTTTATTCTGTACATTAGCAATGCACAATGTAATAATAGCGTAATATTTACTTGTTAGTTGTGTACACCTTTCCAACTACGATTTCCAGATTCTGTTGTTAGAGATATATATATATATTCTGTTGTTGATAATTTATAGCAATGAGCAAGGTTTTTTTCATTGGGCTGAGAATGTATCTTGTACAGTTCAGAGGTAGTGAAATGACAAGATATTGCAAATCACTCCTATGTATGTGACTTTTCAGGAAGGACAGCCTTTTTCAAAGGAAGGTTTTAAGGTCTGGCCTCAGATGTTAGTTAATAGGTGGTAAAATGGCGATGCAGTGAGCATAGTTTATTTTCTAGCCTACGTGCTAATCTCTGAAAATTTAAACATCTGTTACCAATTCTGAGATGTTACTGCATGTTAATTGCCATGGCAAAATCCATGGTTTATTTTTAACATGGGTGCAATCTGGAGAGCTTCACATGCATACTACTCTAGTAAATCTCTGGATTGTTTCATAGAGAGTGGAGCCAGTACTGCACTGGGGACCACAGGGCCATTACTTGCATGCTCTTGTGTGACTTTTCCCATATAACCTTAGTGATGAGACAATTTTGATTCTTTCCCTGAAAGGCAATGAATGAAGCAGATCTGCAGCTTTGTTTCTGAGAGAAAATAGGAAATGTATCCCTATCTGGACTGAAAGAAGATAAAACCAGTAATGTCAGAGCTTTGAATCTGTCCTGAACAGATGAATAAAATTACTTCGGACTTTATATAAGCCAGGAGGAGACAAAGTTAAACAAGACCAGCATTGTCAAGAAGCCTGTGTTATGTTGACAAGAAGTTCATCAGAGACTGTAGGCTGGAATTTAAAGTGAAGAAAATTGAAATTATCTCAGTCCTTGAAGAGCTGGTTTGCCATATCTCCCTGTTATCTTAAGCAAACTTGTTAATTTCTCTGCTGGAAATCTTTTCCTTCTTCAGCCTAATTTGAATTTCATGTTCTTGTCTTCTAAGGTTCTGCCCTGCCCCCTTCTGTGCTGTCTTACATTTCATAGACAAATTCTCCCTTCATTAGGATGGCCCGGTGGCATGGTTTGGTCTTGGTATAGAAAGACTACAAGCAAGACTTCAGGTCTAAATCAGGATGTGCAAGTGTGACATTATTTAGAAAGCCTGCTTTAAATATACATGACTCTGTCCAAGCAGCTGGAAGAAGAATGTCTTGATGGAGAGGGCACAAATCTAACACTTGGAACACCTGGGTTTGAGATGCTTCTTTCAATGCTGATGATTTGTGCAATTTTGAGCAAGACCCTAGCATCGAAGTCCACAAAAAACCCACAGTCACCTGCACTGGGAATTAGGCCTTATTCAGGTGTCGAAATACGGAGTGTGATTATCCAGGTTTTCAACATAAAAGTCTTTTTATGTTATTCTATAAAAGAAGACACTATTGCCTTATCTTCTTTTGTCTGTTTTTAGCAACAACATCAACAAAAAAAGGAAATCCCTGGTCCGCAGAGACAACATACCTGCTCGAGTGCAGAGGGGAAAAGTACTGGTCAATAAATCCCTGTCTTTCCACTACACCCATAGCAACTGGCTTAGCAGCTCGGCTGCCTGCGTACGTTTCTCTCCCCGTTTTCATGTGCACAGTGTGTATGGTCACAACTTAGCCTTTTGCATTCCCCAGCTACCCATAAAGAACTGTTTCACTCAAGTACCTTTGTTGCTCTTGTTTGGAATCTTTGTACCTCAGTTCCCTGTCAGTGAAATGAGGTTAATGGGAGTACCCCAGTAGAGTGTCAGCTGTGGATGACTGCATTCAAGACTGCAGAGTGCTCAGACAGTACAATGCTGAGTGCTGTCTAGTATCATCAGAGTATCCAAGTGTCTTACAATGTCGAATGTACTTAAAAATAAAGCATGTAAGCAAAAAAAAAAAAAAACACCACCTTTGATTTCTTACTTAGTCAAGCCCACAGTATAAAAAGGTTGCACGATCTCCTAGACCAGCTGAGTCCTAGTCTCAGACCAGATTACCTCCGTGGGTAGCAGCAGTGCCAGAAATGACTGTCTCTTGCTTTGGCTTGATTTGCATTCATAACTTTCTCCGTCCTGCAGGCTCACTGTGGATGGACTGAGCTGCCTTCCAGTTTTTCACAGTCTGGAAGTCCAAGGAGAGGCGAAGAGACACAGATGCAGCTGCAGGGAACCGCACTGCTTTGCCTCTTCACCAGTGGAAGGTAGAAGCAGGGAGTGCCGATTGCACTTGAGACCCAGCAGGACAGGCAAGACGGGATTGAATTGCAAACCTGCTTGGTGGAAGTCAGATTTTCCCAGGACAACACAGGAGACAGGCATGATGATAGTACTAGTGTATCTAACTCACCACTTTTTACTTGTTGGATTGTTAGTATTGTCAGACAACAAAATACTGAGGTTGCTCAAATTTTCTGCTGCCTTTTGGGAAAATGCCTATCTGCTCCAAGACCATTTTGTTGTTCACAGAGCCCACTGAAGAGTCCGGCACACAGATAGTTTCACTGATCTTTGTGTGCTGAGGTTGAACATCTTTGAGCTTTTGACTAAAGCAATCCTGATACTGTTACAACACAGTGATGGTTTAACACATGATGACCTTTACAAATCTGTGTCTGTTATAATACACAGTAAATTCAAGGGGTCGGAAAAAAGTGCAGCAAGGCAGCATTCTGCATTAGCATTAAACAAAGGTCCGCGAGTGTTACTGGATGTAGGAGAGGATACCTGTGACATACACACCATCTCCATTTGACAGTTGAACTTAAAAATTGTGTGGCTTTTTTAAAACTCACATCTGGGTACTGGATGTTGCCTTTTATTTCGTTAGTATTGCTCTTCTTTGACCACATGTGGGAACTAAAGTTAGCATAAAACCACCAGGTCTCCTCTGCAGTCATGTGAGGTTCTGATTGTTCAGCTCTTAGGCTACCATATGATTTTTGAAACTGAAATGCCTTAAAATAATTAACTTTGATGCAAGAACAACAATGTTTGCAGCCTCAGGCTTGTAGCTGTGCATGGTTACATTTGGGATGCCAATTTTGCAGTGAGCTTTCTACTTGCTTCTGAAGGAAAGTGATAAATGCTGTTTGTGAGAGACAGAACTTTGGGTTTCTAAAGCAACAGCCAACGTTAGCAGGTAGGTATCAAACAGAATCACCTCATCAGCCATACCACTACTCCCACCAAAGCCCAATATTAGCTGATTTATCCTTGGTCACACTCAACCACAAGTCAGCTGGCAACTAAACACTTTTGGTCAGCCCCAGTAGGTGGAAGGTGGAGAAGTGGGGATTCAGCTCCTCAGTCAAGACTCTTCTAATCTTGGTGAAAGTAAACAATTGCCTTTCATTTGTTGTCATGTATGTCATAGTGACAAAAATGAATTCTATCAATGAAGTAGAACTTTCACCTGCTCTGGATTTGTCTTGTGACTTCCCTGCATGAGGGAACCTTGAAATAAATTATTTCCACTCTGGCAAACGCCTAGTTTAAAACATAAGTGAAACCAATGAATGAAATAGTCAAACTTCTGACTTTTTTTAGGAGGGAGGGAAGTGGTAAATAAAGTTGCGTTAGAGCAATTTCTCCCTTGTCATCCCTTTTCCCCTTGCAGTTTGCTGTCACTAATCACTGTGAGCCAGACTGCGCACCTCGAAGAATCCTTCAGACGGAGTCAGTGGGGCTGCTCATGTGAGTAATTTGCGATGCACGCAGACAGGGCCATCAGGCCCAGTGCCATTAGACTCATTTCCGCTATAAATTCTCTGGGCAAGGACTTATATTTCTTGTCAGTAAAACACTGGGAGCAATTCTGGTGCTGTACTTTTTTTTTGCTTTTCTACAACTTCTGGTTTTCTCTCACTATTTTCTTCACACACACAGAGAGCACTACCAGAACGCGAGTAGCAGCAGCTCTGAGGAGTGATGCTGATGTGCCTGGTTCCTCTGAGGGACCCCTTCGGACGACTTAGCAACGTCACTCTGGCTCTACACGTTCCCTTTGAGTCAGGAGCCTCACCGCCGATAGCAGGTTGGGAAAGGCAGAGCCCAGTTGCAAACGCAGGGAAAAAAGTTTCCTCAGTGGCTGGCGGCAGCAGGAGAGGCCGGTTGTGCTGGGGAGCCAGCCCAACCACTCGCTCCGCTTGCTTATTCCTGCCGCATACAGGCATGTGCAGGCAGGGAAAATTCCTAGCTTTGATTGCGGGTGAGGAAAGGACCTGCTTCTGCTGCCACAGTAAACTCTGTTCGCTGGGAATAAAATCTCACAAAGCGTAATTGCTAAAATCCTGGGATGAAATGCTTCTCTGCTTAATCCCTGACACTTCTTGCTCTTTTCACTGGGAGAAAAGTAGTCATTCATGGGGTTTTTTTCTCCCACTTTAATTACCAGCTTTGATGTGTCTATAATGGGAATAATGGCAGCGAATTCAAGGTCTTCTGTCTGCACTGCTACCTATACACTTGCATATAAATAGCAAATAGGTTGGAATAATGGCTGAAGAGACATACCAATGGTGCAGTAACTCTTTTCCTTTGTACCGGATCTAATAGGCTCGCAGTAAGAAAAAAACCACTTAGGCTTTGCTTTTAGGCTGAAACTCACCCTGTGCAGAGGTCTAGCCCAGGGCAGAGGCCCCACTTAAATCCTGCTAAGCCCTCAGACAGGCCTTACAGGTTCCCCTCTGATGGATACAGGGATCCAGAGGGGTTTGCGTTCTGTTCATGGGTAAAGGCACGTAAATAATACTTTTATGACTCAGGTATGTCTTCAAATATGCAACCTGATGACAGACAATTCTACTTTATTGTGCAGATACTTGTTCTGAACCACGAAGCTGGTAAGTCATGAAATATTAATGGCCATGCAAATCTTCTCTTCTATATCACAAGCTTTTCTGTGTTCCTGACCCCTGACTTCCTTTAATCATCTCCTGGGTGTGTGGTCTGTTACTATTCTGAGATATCTAGTGAACAGGGGCAAAGTAATTACTTGATCCCTGCCTGCTGCAAGAATCTTTTTGAAAAGAAAATGGATAACTTCAGAGTTGCTTCCTTCTTGTATTAAAATCAGCCCCACCTGCTTGCTTCACAGGGCTTCTCTTTTGGTGGCCTGAATGCAGATCTACAATGTTTGGTGTTATTTTCATGACTATAAAAACAGCATTCTTGGATCTCCTAAGTCATCACCTGCTCCTCCATAGATTAAATACAATTTCTAGTCAGATGTCTTCTCCCCTCCTCTCCCTCTCCTACGGATTTTGCTTAAGGCATCCATATAAATAAGCTATAACTCCAACCACCAGGCGTTTTACTGTGGTTTGTTATAGGAAGGCCCAAAGATCTTTCAACCAGCAGCTGTAGTGCTTGTTACTGAAAGGATTATCTTATTCGTCTCCCTAATTAATTGGGCTGAATTAATGCCTGAAACATGAAGTGCTTTTAAGAACCAGGGCATGTATTTTTTGCCGAAATCTCCTTTTCTTTCTCTACTTATTCTCTACCATCCCAAATACTGAAAATAATGATGTTACCATTGCGGGAAAGTAAGGAAATACTTCCTAACTCCCTGCCAAACATAGGAGAGGTCAGTGGTTTGGTGCCATATGGGTCTGACGACCAAAGGAGAAGCAGCTGTACAAGCAATATGGCTGGAGAGAGAGAGAGAAGTAATCATGGAAGAGCGTTTGCCATACGGGAGCTATTTTAGTAAGCCAGCATGATGAAAGTATAGACGTGAGGAGGTATTTTTACAAGTGAGCTTGTAATGACTGCCAAGAGCATAGTGTAACACGAGGACAATAATGACCACACAGTTTAATAAAAGGTTATTAAATATTGACCTACAAGTGGTTTCTGATTTCTGGAGCAATTTTGCCCAAGTGCAGGAGTCGGCAATGCAGCACCAAAGCCAATGCTTTTAAAATGGCAGTTTCATATAGATAAGGAAGTGGGGGAGACTAGCTAAGGTCAAAGCATTCATTATCAGAGCAGAGAAAAAAGAACTGGGATCCCTCAGGTGTTTGTAATATCCTACTTTGTAATACCTGGGATGAAACAGAAGAACCTTTTTATGGGTCTGCTCTTCAGTCCTCAATCAGTTCATGCCATTTCTGAGGAGCAGGTGCCAGCCTGGGAGGAATCTACACCCAGAGTTTTAAAGGTGGAAAGATATCTACCTCACCCTTGATTTCAGTGAGCAGTTACATGTCTTTCAGGACAAAGGTGTCTGCCAGCCACCACTTTTCAGACTTCTGTTGTCCTTTGCATTTTTCCAGCCATTGTGTCTGCTTCCTAGCTGCCCAGACTTGTTCTTCATTATTTTTTTTTCTTTCAAACTTTTCTTGGAGGTCTTTTTTTCTCCTGAAATGACCTCAGTGACTTCTGGGTCCTGTAAGAAGGGGCAGACCCACAGCTTGGCTCACACAAATGACAGTCTGTGTAATGAAAAGCTGGTGTGCCACCAACCGGTTGGTGCTCTGGAAGCCGAGGAGAAAGCAGCTGGAGCAGAGAAGCCAGAACATCCCTCCTGGCCCTTTTGCAGCACTGCGGTGTCTCACCACAGGATGACTTATAGTATCTAAATGATGGTAATCAGTCCAGCTGCAGGTGCGGCCCTCCCTTAGCTTGCAAAGGTGACAATTACTAACTCTGGTTCTGGGAAGAGATGAGCCCTGATCAGCTGAAAGGAGCAGTGAGTAATCCTCATCTACGTGGCTTTGTAACTAAGCTGTGAGTCACTTTTATGTGCAATAGCAAAAGTGCTGACCTGCCCATCTCATGCTTCTTCACTTGAGACTCCAAGTTAACCTGCAGCCTTGGAATGCATCAGGGCCACCTTTTGGGCAGAAGAGACTCTGGGACAGTGGTTTTAATGCAAACCCTACTAACGGAAGAAATGCTTTTGTAGTATGTATGTGTGCCCAAAAACTCAGTATAAGTAATTATGAAGCTTTCCATGGTTTTTCTGTATTTAGCATTTCCCTCTAAAGCTGCAGAATTGTATTTTATTTGAACAACCCTTTCTTACTCCTCACCATCAGATTTCAGCTGCAGATCACTCTCTCTTGTTTTGTACACACAAATCTGGCCAACTAGAGCTGGTTGGGTTGGTGTGCAGCAACCAGAGAGAAGCGTGTGGGTTTCTCTGGGGCAATCCATGGCCCTGTGTTCCTGGGCACAGCACGAAGTACACCAGCCCCCTCTGTCCTCCCTGCTCTCCACCATGCCCGCACTGCAGGACAGGACAGGACAGTGTGCGTCCTATCCCTTCAAAGGCCACTCTGCCACCTTCCGCTCCCCTGAGTGCGATGTCCTTAGTGTCCTCACTTGGCTTTAAGCTCAACCTGTGGTACCAGCATGTCAAGGATTATGAACGCTGTTTGCCTGTGGTTTGAATGCAAGGCATGGGCTGGCTTGGCTGCATGCAGAAAACTGCACCACTGGGTGTTTTCAGCAGCTTCCCCTGCGTACGCGGTGCTATTTAAAGTAAAAGCACTTTGATTTGGAAAAGGCGAGGATGAAGGTGAAGGCTAATAATGGAAGTTTATAAATGCAGCTGACATTATAGCACTCCGTGTCTTTCATGCCATCCTTCATTTACTCTCCTGGCACTCCTCTCCTTCTCTTAACGCCCTGTTGTTTTTCCCCTCATGAGCATAGTGCTGCTGAGAGTAACTGGGGTAACTGAGTTTGATCCGTTTACATGCCCGTGGGTATAGTGTGGGCTGTTACTTTAACCCTGTGAGTGAAATGATCCATAAAACCTCCACGGTGAGCTGTGCTAAGGGACAGAATTTCATAATCTGTGGATTGTACTGAAAATAGTTTCAGGTGTTAAGAACTTTGAGCTCTTATAGTTCAGAACTATTAAAAAACCCCCTCTTACAGTTAAGAGCTTTTAATAGAGACTTATCCACATAACACTTCTGTGTGGGAGGGTGTCGTTGGCACCAGCAGTGGGTCATCTGACTTCAGTCCTGGTCCGAGCTTCTCAGCTAGGCTCCCTCCCTCATCAGCTGCAGGACACGGGCACTTCATCCTAGATTAGGACAGAAGTCTAATACAAACAGGGGGAATCGTTCTCCTCTGTTACCTGCCTGGGCCCCCCATGTAGTTGGCTTGGCTGAACACGAACATGTCAGACAACTAAACCTATATGAGGAGGATGTGAACCGAACCTCTCTCGAAGCCTATGCCAGGCGAAGTAGACAATGAGGTCCTAGTCCTGTACTACAGCCTTAAAATGGGATTATCTCCCCTTTTCTGTCTCCAAACCGTCTCTGTCCCTCCTGGCTCTGCTTTGCAGACTAGAAGCCCATCATGAAGGTACACAATGGTGTGCACACAAAGTAGCTGGTTTCTGCTGAAGCCTCACGTATTTCTAAAACTGATCTTCCTTGATGCAGCTCACTCATTGCCCTTCAGATCCCTCAGGGTTTCCAACATCACAAGAACAGGGGGAACTCCTCTGCCTCAAAACTCTCATCAAAAAGCATTTGTTCAGATGTAGCAGTAGGCAAAATAGTGCAAGTTCTGCAGCTGAACTCATATTAGAGGAATTATTTCAAGCAGTCTGTACATTCCTTCTACTTATAATTTATTATTAGCAGTCTGAGAGGGAGAAAAATAATTCATTAAACAATCAGCAAGGCATTCATAAGACATTATTGAGATCAAGTCTCAAGGAAACACATGAGGCTTCACAAATATATTAAGTTTTATCTACCCAGTTAAGTCATTTTACATAAGAAAGTGAAACTTAATCCAACTGCTCTGTCTCTGTAGCTTCTGCTCAAGGGGAAACGAATTCAGATCTGCCATAATCTGAGTAATAGGTTCAACACCAGTTCCCTCTTATCAGAGGGAAAGGAGCAGTTTCACCTTATAGTTTCTGCAGTCTGTCCCATGCTTATCTATTCCCTGGTGGCCAGATATCAGAGTAGACCAGTCAGTGGAATCCCCTTCCAGGGGCTGAAAAATGCCTCATCGTGAAACCCTTCTCCCTTCCTCCTTGCTGCAGGCGGTTTGTGAGTGCTTCTTTCCCAGATGGGAGTTGCCCATACGCAGACTTAAGAAAAAAAAAGTTTGAAAAAGTTGCATTTCTCCCTTAGCCAAGTCCGTATTCTTGCTCTAGTCAGCAATGAGGCAGTAAGGTATGCTTGGTCAAATTTGCCCCTCAGAAAGCCCCTGCTCTCTGTCCTATATTGGTCATCTGGTATAATTGCCTCCTAACCATGCTGCTTCATGGTGGGATGACTTGGTTTTGTTGCGAAGCCAAAGCTCATCAGCAGCCTCACTTCTCACCCCCATACTTTGCTTTCCGAACCTCTGCCATTTGCTTATGCTGTGCAGTGATGATTCTCTATGGGAAATGACTTAAAAACATCATAAAGACATTTCTGGGAGCAGCGGAGTCTTCAAAGGAAAATTCTTGGGAAGCTGGAAATATGGTGGGAGGGAAAATATAATCTTTCTCTCATTTCAGATGAACTTCTGCCTTCCTTGAAATTCCTGTGAATTTCAAAGCCTTTGATAGTCATGAAACATCAGAGGAGCCTTTATGCTAAGCAAAACCTGTGTGAAAGCAGCACTGCTTCTGATCCCACCAGGAGCTGCTGCACACCCCGTTCCTCCTCCTTATGTTTGTCATCCCCTCAGCCGATGCAGTCGATCTGCATCAGCTTAGGTGGTCGTGGCTGTGCTCTTACACTGCTGTGTAGGACAATGCTGGAGCAAAACCCATTACAGAACTTGCCTGCATGGCCAGTGGGCCACCCCAGCTGCTCTCCTGCAAGCCAGCCTAGCTGCTCCCCAGGGCTGGCTGCGCTCTGTGCCCTGGGATACCTTGCCTGCAGCAGAAAGCAGGGCACAGCTTGCTTTTACCCCAGCCTCCCTTAAAGGGTCAACGTCTCCTGAGAGAGCTCTGATGCCACCAGGCAGGGGTGGCAGATTTATAGGCAGCCACAAATCACTATGAATGCAAGTCACTGAAAAGGACAGCACGACTACCACAAGCTGGGGCAGCCACTCCCTGGGACAGGTACAGCCTGGGTAGAGCTGGTGTGATGGGTGGGGAATTTCTTCCCCGTATCACAACCAGCAACAGGAGACTATGCAGGAGATGCCATAGAAATTGCAAGGGCTGCAGACCTGGAGAATGATCTCCACAGGCCCCTCTTGAAGAGGGGCACCGATCTGTGTGAAAGAAGATACAGTCCTCCCACTTCCCGAGCCTCACTTCCCAACCACTTCCAGCAGTACCTGTGGGTGTCCTACCACGAAGTCCTTCCAGAAATGTTGCTGGCAGAGAACAGCATGTGGTTGAGCAAAGGAGGAGAGAGAACTGAGAGCCAAAGTCCTAAGAGGGTGTTTTCCACCTGGGCAATGGTTATCCTGCAAAGACTGATACATTCATGCCACCTTCTTTCAATGGGAGGGAAGAGGCTGCCGAGGTGGCTGGGCAGTGGCATGGCTGCGCTGGGCCTGGGCAGGGGACAACCCCTGCTCCGACAGGCTGTGATGTGCCTCTGCCTTGCACTTCGCTTCCCCAGGCACCTGCCAAGTGGAGAAGCTGCAGCCTAATGGGGCAGGCCATGGTGTGGGCACCCCTGGAGAAAAAGGCTACGAAAGCTGAGCAAACAGCATCGGGGCCCTTGCTGGGAGAAGGCAGCAAGAGCACTGAGGAGCCTTCCTGCCACCACAAGCAGACTGCAGGTGAACCATAGTCTGCAGCATGAAGAGCTGCAGGTCTGAAATAGTCGTCTAATCGTTGCAGTGTCATTGCCAGTTTGGACTTACCTCATCTCTCACAAATGCAGGCTTATTTGTATTTGACCCACCCATCTAGTTGATTCACATCCAGACACATCCGATCTATGGTTTTGAGAGCATACACGGGGGCTGTGAATGCTTCTCTCTTGTCCTTCACCGCATTTGTTTTCTTGCATTCCCAGGCTTCTCAGGAGCTAGACTGCCTTCTGCCTTGCTCCAGCTTGCTTCCTGCCTGTAGTGATAGCTTTTCTCTCCAACAGGTAGCTTGGTTGTTCTTGAACAAGCTAAAGAAGTAACAGCCTATTTTTGGATGCGATGTGTTCCACGGAAAGTGAAGCTTATGCTTTCTGCTGGAGCAGCGTCGATAAGTAAACTCCTCTTGGTGTGAACGGAATGTAGTTTTTGAACACGTGATTGGCACAAAATATACAGACAGTGACTTTCTGCAAGAATAAGCTGAACTAAGAAGTGGGGCAAGTTTAACTTTTTTTTTTTTCCATTTTTTTTTAAGCTAACTTGGGTGAGTTGCTGCCTTTGAAGAAGGGCAGTGAGGCCCTGGGCAGGTGTGGTACTCAGCTATATAGGGCTGTAGGGCAAAGCTGTGAAGCACATCAAGAGTGATCAAAGACCTTAATGGCTTTTTGTTAGATATACCACAGAAGGACAATGTTATGACTGGAGTTATATGGACCAAGGTCAGGATATAAATTTGTAACAGAGGTAGAAGGCTGAATAATAAAGCAACAGCATTGTCCAGTTCTTCACGACTAATGAAGCACCACTTGATAATGCTGCTTGTCACTGCCAAACACAAATTTAAGCACAGCTCCCATTCCCGCCCTGAAGTGTTTATCAAGCTGGACCCCTCCAAAATGGACTCACTTCTTCAGAGCCATCAGACGTGACTCAGCAATTAGCCTAAAGGCCATGCAGAGGAGGAAAGAAAAGGATCAGCTCAAATCACTCCCCACCCCTTCTATGGGCAACATGGAATGGTTTTTGACTGAACTGTGTTTGAAACGTGGTGCACTGGTCTCAACCCAGAGGACAGAAATAGTACAGCTGCCTAACACAGGTGCACTTTCAGCAGTAGAGATACCTTCACATCATGCTAGTTGCTACTGAAAGTTTTACTAAATAAGATTTTTTAAAGTGTACAATAAAAGCATTCAGTATCTGAAGCAAGTATGGCAAGGGGAAAGGAAGGGAAATCGTGCTGAAATCTGGCAGTATGACAGGGTGGTTTAGAAGACAAATCCTCTAGAAGAAAGAAAGTAATTCAGGAAAGCTTTATTGTAAGTGAAGAAATTAAGATCTGTGGGCTCACCAGAAAGGCTCCAAGTTATCTGATCTGAATGTAAGGCAGAGGAGGTTTTTGCCACAATAAGCAGCAAGGCAAGGAGGAAAACCCAACATAATAAAGTGGTAAAGTCTGATACCCAATTTAAGCCCATCTTCTGTCTTTTTCAGAAAAGAGAAATCCAATCTGAGCAAAGCTAAGAGGAAGGAAAATTAGATACAGAAGGTAAAACGTTAGTCACCTTCCCCCTTTGAATTTTGCAAGAGCTGCAGTTGAAGAGTTAAGAGTAGATAACCAGAAAGTATGTATCAGAGAGGCTTTCCAGAGAACTGGTGGATCCATTGAGTGGCCAGGGTGGAAAAGCAAAACCCTTCAAGGAAAGGTGTTCTACAGAAGCTGAATGATTTTGGGACATTGGTCTTCACTGCAGACTAAGACATAGAGGGAGTGATGCAACCCCAAACTACTCTTCTTAAGCAGTAAAAATCAAGGAACCTTTGGCCTTGTGGTAACCAGACAACCCCCAACTACCATCAGCCTCCCTTAGAAAAGTTCATTGCCTTTTCACAAAAACCTCCTATGTGGCTTCACATTTTTCCTGAATCTCAAGCAGAGCTTCATTGCTTGATCTGTGTGATAGGTTTTAGATGTTTTCGAATGGAGGTGTAAGTGACACGCCATGAACTCACCGAATCTCTCTATGGAGACTGCTGGACTTTACACTCGCTGCAGAGCTCTGGGAGAGGGAGCTCCCCGTACAGAGCTGCACTGCTTTGTCAGGCATCTCCAGGACTGGAGATAAGGAAAATCAGAGAATGACATTTCAGTTGCAAGGAAAAATGAAGCCCTTTTTTTTTGGTGCAATATGGTCATTTTCCTTCTTCTGCCATACAAGCAAGAGGTTTCAAAAGCACATGGAACTAACTGTGCCTTGGCACCCATTGAAGTAGGTGATAACATCTCTTGACTTCTGTGGAGCAGAGTTAAAGCACACCTGCTGCTGAAAGAAGAGCTGGTTGAAGATTACACCCATCTTGCAACAAGTTTTAAGGGGGCTTGTTCCTTGCTGGAGCAAACATACATGTTTTCAAGTATTTTTACAGGGGAGAGATGTGCATTGTCAAAGTCGATTTTTTTTATTTGCAACTTTTTCTCTCCAGATGCAACAGTCTGTCTCCACTGGAAAGGTTGTCACATCCATAAAGCTACAGGGATATGTTTCAGCTCTGACAAGAAAATAGATGCAGGCCATCTCTCCCCTCCCACATCCCGAAACAAAATTGGATCAGAAATAATCTGGCTGATTTCAAGTGTAGCCAGAAAGTGGCAGATAAGGGAAAAGCCCTCCCTTAGCTGAAAACTTCAGTCACTTCATGTCAGCCAGTAAAAAACGTGATTCCAGCTTCAGATTTCAAGGAAATGACCAAATCTGGTAGGTGGAACTTGGAGGAGATATCGGGGAAGACAGGCTGGTTGAGTTTTGCCTGTTTTTAAAATCCCTGTATAATATTCATCATGTACACGCTTCATAATCCCACAGTAAATAGCCATAATTTTCCCATTTCACAAAGTTAAATGCCCACATGCCCACTTGCACACAGGAAAATTGATTCAGGTGCAGCCTGCAGAGTTTAGAAAGGTCATTTTCAAGACTGGGGAGAGACTGAGGGTGTTGCTGTTAATCGAAGAAAGGATGTTTAACATCTTTCTGACAATAAACAATGCAAATAACATTAGTTCCACTGCTGTCCCTCTGGCCTAGAAGTGCTGTTAAGACAGTTCTTGTACTTAATATAAATATTATCTGCTGTAGTGTCCTCCGTTGTCCTGGCTGGGTTGTGCAATGGTTAGTGGTGCAAAATTTCCACCACTGTCAGGGATCACATCACTGCTGCAAGTCTTGTCTTTTTTGCCCTCACGTTTCTTGCCCCCGAAGCCAGCTGCAATGGCTGCAGGCAGGCACTCGCACCTTCTCCTTCCCCCTCCATCACCCTGCCTGTGTTTTTGAGCAAACTCAGATTACCTGCAGTCTCTGGATACACCTCCCTCCCTGCTGTCCTGTAAAATCCACAAACATCCCCACCTTCCCCATCCCCGTTTCCCTTCTCTGAAGGCTTAAAGACCTGGGAACTCAGCACTGCTGGTGGGATTTCAAAACCCAGCCCAGGCTCAAGTGCCAGATTTGGGCTAAACAGCTGCTGTGTGCTGTCAGATCTACACACTACAATGATTTGTACAGCCCATTGCTGAACCAGCTAGAGCCATTTGTTTAAAAAATAAAAAGACAGATAAATTCAACTCTTCCCCTTCTCCTAGCAAGCTGCTATCATGTGCCCCTCTTAAAAATGGCTTGCTCCAGAATGCATTAGAGCTAAATTATCATTTATGTTTGTCACAGGGATTGCTAATGTGTAATGAGATTTTAGAGTTAATGTTTTGTACAAAGCACTTAGCGGAGCTGGGATGAAATTGGTTCAGGATTCTGATGTGGTGTTTTAATTAAAGATATTTTCCAATCAGGGCCGAGCAAACGACTTGTCAGAAGATTTTGTACCCATCAGCCAATATACCAATGCAATGCTGGTCTCACTTTCTGCTTTTGGATTTTCTTCAGGGAATTAGAGGAGAGAGCCTCTCTGAACCTCATGCAAAAGAGCCTTTCTTAGCTGCAACCCTTATAGGAGAAGCAGCACATATTCGATGCTCTGAAACTTTCACCTGGATGTCAATGGTCTGGTTCACTGCAGCGTGATGCTAGCCCTACGCTGCTTTGATTTTGTTGAACTTGCAACTGCAGATTGGTGCAATACGTGCACACAGACTGAAAGCAATGGGAAGCCAGGTCCTGTGAGGCGAGTCCTGAGCTCTTGTCTGTTGTAGCCGGGTCTTGAGCCCTGACTGCCAGCTCCTCTTCCCTCTCCTGCTCTTCTGTTGGGCACAGGAGCCAGGGAGGAGGCAGATTTCCAAAAACTGTACCTGGTAAAACCAGCATGACAATGAGGTGTCTCTGGCTTAAACGAACAGGCTTCGGATGATTGATTCAATGCAAACATCAAATGCATGTTAGTAGGCACAGTTTTTATTAATTGCTGGTTAATTATTACCTTCCTTATTACCAAAGTAACACATTGTTTCCTTACCTATCTCTGGTCCATACAGAGAACTTCAACCAACATCAGCTCTTAAGGTGGGTTATCTGCTTAAAACAAAATCACAAAGCTATAACCAAGCATGAAGTGCAGCACACAGGGCTGGTTTCAGGCATGGGCAATGCAAGCCTCTGGCAGACAAACAGCAGCCATCCTCATCATTTGCTTTGCCCATCCTACAGCCCTGAGAAGCCAAGCTGGGTAGAGCTTTCGAGGGAGGGCAAAGGGGACGCAAGGAAGTGCCTCCTGCTGGGAAGGGACAAGAGGGAGGAGTTGCCCTTCTCAGTGCTCCTCACACTTAACCTTCTTCACCCCTCCCCTCTCACCTCTCCAGCCATCAGAGCTGTGACCAAGGCCCTCCTTTGCCCACTTTCCCCCCCGCCCCCCTTCGGTTTTTGCCCCACTCCCTGCTCTCCAGGCAAAGAAGGGCACTGGCCCCACAGCCTCCAGCAGGCCCTCTGGAAGCTGAGTCAACTCCACGGATGCAAAACAGCACTGGTGGAGACTCACGCAGCATGGGTGTGCAGCTGTGACACGGCAGCGTCATTAACTTGGATAATAAGACTGAGCCATAGCAAACCACCCTGGATTTGTATAGCTCCGTGTTTGTTTTTGCAGTGTTTCTGACATAAACCCCTTTAGAGGTGCATCATTATGAACCTTTCAGTAGTATGCCTTGCATCCTGCTTGCTACAGTAATAGAAACAAATCCTTCTTCATATGCTCATGATTTCAAATACGTTTTGATTTGTTTGTTTGTTTTTCTAAGAAGACCAAGGAGAAAACTTTCATTTTATAGAGAGTTGGGGTGTTTTGTGTATGAGTTTTTTCTTGTATTTTTCTTTTGCAGGTTTGCACATCTACAGGGTCCATGACTGTTTGGAAACAGATGAGCAGTAAATAGGGACTTTAATCCCAAAAGTAAATTGTAACATAATCTGTTCATTTGGTGAACTCTTTAGCTCAGTATGGAAATTCACCTGTGTAAAAGGATGCTACTGACTAGAATAGAGAGGTTAAGGTGAATTTTCCAGAAATAAATCTCACATGTATACATCTAGTGTGTGGTGGATACATGAATATGGTAGATATTGTAACATTTTCTTTGCATAAACCTTGTCTGACATCACAGGATCTCAGGAAATTACAAAGACAGAAGGAGATCAAGCTGCCTATTCAGGTCAGCCCCTCAGTGAAACTGCATCCTACTCCATAAAATATAATACACACCACTTCATTGTACATCTCTTGTCCAGCTGCGTGGTTGCTTTATCTGCAAGAGCATTGACACATCACTTAATGAGTGGTCTTGACCTTTTCAGAGGCAGCGAGGTACAAACATGCATGGGGCATCTTTTGCTGCCAACCCCAAACGTTCCAAAATCATGAGTCAGATCTCCCTGACTCATAAATTAGAAGACTAGCTGAAAAAGAATTGTTCATGAAAACTCCCAACAAATGTGTTGGTGTTCTCCTCTGCCATGCACTTTATTGAGCCTATGGTTCTGAGCCCTCAGAGGTCACTCAGGTTAAATTTTAAGTCTTTTGTTCTCTATAAGCAATAGAAAATTCTTCTGACATTCCCATCCATTAAATTACAGGACTCAGTTACAGAAACTGGGGAATTACAGTGAACTCTTGAGAGTTGCTTCATGGTATTTCTGACGTACATTGCTGCCAACATGTGCCGAACTGTATGAATTTAATTCTGCATGAAGGATTGCTGGGCAAAAAGCACTAGGAGATACAGAAGAGCTGATTCATGTCCACAGGGGCGGTGCTAAGCTGCTGGGTTTCCTGCTTACTGTTGCCAGGACAGTGAACCAGTTGGTAGGTTTAGATCTCTGTGGTCAGAGATCCCCCCATCTGTGAGGATTGTAGAGTAGAGAGCAAATGGAGGTCTGAGTTGGTGGAGAGCCGGGATAGTGAGCCATGGAGGGACCCCCCTGTCCTTGGTGTGATTAACACCTAGGGGGAAAGAGTATACTCTGCAGGGACTGACCACTCCAGTGGAAAGGCTGAGGGAGTATTTACAGGATCCTTTTGGTAATGCAGGTAATGCATGCCAAGCACCCACAACTCCCTCACTCTGGAGGGTGAAAAGGCCAGATTTTAGCATATGGCAACGCACCATCAGGTACACTGTGGTGCTGAGTGATGGGGCAGGGGCTTAGGGACACCTCTCTCTGTTGTAAACACAACCTTCACTGTGGCTTTAGACACAAGCATTTACCAAAACAGATTAAAGTCTTCTGCAGCAGTCCCAGCACTCAGGTGATCAGGTTTGGTGTTTGTTAGAGGAATGATTTCACACCAATTTGGGGTGGTTTTTTTGCTTTTACGCTCACACTTTCATTCAGCCTTGATTACTGAAAGATCAGTTCTCCTCCTCTTCCTTCTCTGACATTTGCTCCTTAGAGACCTGTCCCTGCCAACATGTTCTTGACACCACTTGTAGCCCCAGGCTCTGAGCATGGCCCCCACCACCCACGGTGGTGTCCTAGTGCTTCCTGCCGTGTTGGAGGAGAGAAGGTTGAGAGGGATGTAGCAGGGAGAACTGTGGGCAGGAATTGTTCTTCCCCGGCACAGGAGTGACTGAACATGAGGATGCACACCAGGCATGTGCATGCATATGGACCTTGAGCTATGACTCCTAAGGAGGTGGTTTGAGACAGCTGCTTAAGGTGAGGATTTTAGGCACTTATTAGGCCTGAAATATGGCCTGAATTTTCACTGAGAACCTGCTAGGTAGTCAGCACTGTTTCAAATTAGGCCATTCCTTAAGCTGTGGGATAGCAAGTAGCATCCACACTTCTGGGTTGTGGCTCTGTGAGACGCATTCAGGCAATGAGGTTCAACCATGTACCCTCTTTTGACCTCCCATATCTCATGATGCCTCCACTCCCAAGGGCTCATACCTACATTTTTGACTTCTGGTTCAAAGTCTTCATTTGCTGCTTGCTCCCATTATTTCCCTCCTCTGCACTGGCTCTTTTGTTCCACAAAGCTTTCATAGCTTCAGTTTGAGATGTGTTTCTTTTGGCCTGAGATCCAGGGCTTTTGGACCCTCCAGGTACCTGGCCTTGAATCCTGCTATTTGTTGGGGTGCCAGAGCTGTTCTGGAGGCTGCAGCCATCAATTCCTTCGTGCTGCACTGCTTTAGCACATTTGGCTGTGCCCTTTGGCAGCCTTCACTTAGTGCCTTGACGCAGAGTTTTGATACTAAAAGTGGTATTTCCTGGGAGCATCACTTTGATTCTTCTCTCACTGGTACAAAACTTCATATTCTATAAAGCAGTGCATTTTCCAAGCCTCTGTAGCCGGAGTCATCTTGCTCCAGCCACGGATTCATGGGCAGAAGATGCCAGTGGGATGCCCTGGTTGCAGCAGCTGCTCATACCAGTGTGTCTGTTTAGCAAGTACAGATGGAAAATGCTGTTGTTTTCCCCTCATTGATCACTGTCCAAAGCATCTGAGGTTCCAACAGAAGAGCCAGAAGGGAGCAAAGTTGATGTTCCCACAGCTTTGGTACTTCCTATAACATCTCAGTTTCTTTTGAAGTTATGCTGTACTTCAGACTTGGCATTGTAGCTGTGTTGGCCTCTCATGACAGGCCTGTTCTGGCTCAGGTGTGGCTGCAGGGACCTGCAGCAAGCAGTTTGGCTCAGGTGTAGGGACACGTAGGTTTCTCCAAGCCTAGGGGCCTGTTTGTCCTTTAACTATGCCTTTTTTTCCCCTTTTCTTTCTTTCTCTGTTGCTGGTGCAGGTGGCTGGAGTACCCTGCAGTTCTTCTGTTTCAGGCAGATAAAGATATCTGTAACTGTCAATATCTATCAGCCCTGTCCCTCTGCCATTTTTCTTTTGTTGTTTTACACAGACTTTTACAAGTGGCTCCCTCTCAAATTTCCGGTGAAATGAATAATGTCAGCCGAGCCTGTAAATCTGTTTCCCTCTGAAGGGGGAGGAAGGTACCATAGGCGCAGGAATGCTGCTGGGGAGACTGAGGAGGACACAATCGCAATTAGACCAAACAGTTACGGTAACTTCCCCCAGTTCCTCCTCTCCTCCTCTGGCAAGGCACTCCTCCACTGCCCACTCGGCCTTCCTGAAAAAGGTTTCCTTCAATGCTCTGCTCTTTTCAAAGGCAGTGAGTCTGTAATGGGGGATGACCCTCAGCTCGAGGGGCCCCGTCAGCCCCATGGCACCATATCAACGCAGGGTCTCGTTGCTTTATTTAGTCAGCTCCCCAGGTAAGGGCTTTTTCCCCCCTTTTCTGCTTTTGCCCATGCTAAAGCATCATTGCCAGGAGCAATGTGAAGGTGCTGCCTGCTCCGGCAGCAGCTTCAGCTGCAATGGTTGAAGGGGACATTTCCACTGGCCAGCCCCCCTCACCCCTTGGTGACAGCCCAGAAGGCTGGAGCAAGCCGCCGTTCCCTCTGGGGACTTGGGTACACCGGACCCCGACCCCATGCTGTGTCTGTGGGGCAGTGGAGGCAGCCGAGCGCAGGGTGGGCTCCCCCGCCGCTGCCGGCTTCTGCCTGGGAGCGAACAGCCTTTCATTTATGGATGGACACCTTCCCTTGGAACTTGTCCCCCAAACCTAGCCTGGCGTCTGCAGCTGCCCGGACAGGTCACCGTGATGGGAACGCTGCAGGTCTGTGCTTACACAGGCACAGCGGCACGGCAGACGGCCTCCTCTTTCCAGGGCCCTCCGCTTACACCTGCGCCTAATTACATCCGCAGGCGGAAGCGCTGAACAGAAGGATGTGCCTGAACAGCTAGAACCGTGCTCTCAGAAAGCTGCTTAAATTGCTATTTTGATCTCTGCCACTCCTCAGAAACCTTCTCTTTGTTTAAAGGCTTTTGCTAAGTAAATCCAGCAGGTGCCTTGCCATTCCTGGCTGCCAGTCGGTAACTGATTTTCCTTTTCCCTGCAGGCGATGGCCTCGCTGCTGAGGACTTACAGCTCAGGATGCCACAGGGGGCTGCACCAAAACCTCCTGTTCCCCCCTCTCCTCCTCCTCCTCCTCATCCTCCATCCCGCTGTGCTTGCCCTGGCATAGGCCCTTGCTACAGGAGATGTGGGATTTTGTCTTGTGTGCAGAGCTCCTTTTCCTCAAAACCCATAAGCTGGCGAGGGCTCACCCGGCGGGGCCCGGCCCGGCTGTGCAGCCAGGAGTGGTTTATGATGAGAAATGGTCTGTCGGCTGCTGCAGACTCGCAGCAGCATAAACGTGTTGTCTGCAGAAACAACAGAGAAAGGAGGGGAGGCAGGGAGAGATCAGCTGCGAGTGGGAGGGTGAAGATATGGGGAGTGGAGGTCAGAGGAAGCGTGGGTTTGAAACCAAGACCAGAATGTAATGCCATCGCTCCGTGATTTATTTATTTTTTTTTTAAGTAAAAAGGCAGATAAAACTGTCAGGTTTTAACATGGGCAAGTGTCCAGAGGCTCCTTCCAACGCTAGTAACTTATCTGTATCAGTTCTGCCGCCCACCTCCCGTCACCACTGCTCATCGGGCCATCGGGAGAGTGCTGCGGTGGCACTGAGTCGCTTCTTTCTCAGCCATCAGATCATGAATAGAGGTTGCTATTTTTTGAGACTTGGAGTAAATTGGAGAAAAGTCAGTGGGTCCTTGTCTGGCTGCTGACCAAATCAAAGCCTCGCTTCAGTGTGGGAAGCCTCAGAGAGGGTTTTAAGTACTGAATATTTGTCACTGCCTTTGCAGGCTCCATTGCTCTTACCCCTAATCTTCCTCACTTGCTCATGCTGTGCGTGCAGAGGCAGGGAGGGATGATAATGGACTTGCAGTTGTACTTGCTGTTCCCATAACAAACGGCAGGATCCTCACATAAATTGTTTGAACATGTAACACTGCTCTTATTTCTTAACGATAAGGGCTTAGGAGCTGCCCTTTTCCAAAATGAAAGAAATGAACCAAATGTTATCTCTTTGTTTTAAAAAATGATCCCTGCAACTACAACAACAAAAAGCCATTACAATGATCCTTAAAGGTCTTGCAAGCTTTCATGGAAGAGACTTTCCACTCACCAAGTCTGGCTTCGCTCCCATTCCCTCTCCCTCTTCCCAGCCCACGTGGCCCAAGCTTTCTAGGGCAGCCCGAGCTCCTAGATACAGCTGAGCTGAACACACTTGCCCTGGAGGACATGTCAGAGGTCAGTCCTGGAGGGAGAACTAGCTACTTTGGATACCGTGTATAAAGCCAAGCGCTCTAGATCTTGCTCCGGTCCCAAGTGCATCCATCATCAATTATATATCTAGACTCGGTGTTTACACAGGTTTCTTGTTTATCATGAAATATTTACCTCAAGGCTCTGCATCTGCTGTTACGCCCAACAGTAGCATCTATTGCTTATGCCAAGGAAAGAAGATTTCACCATAACCTTTTGGTGCTCTAGCACAGATCTATTAGATGGCTGGTGCTGGGCTCGTGCCAAGCCACAGCGAGCTGCCTGCTGACTCTTACCTGGACTGGTGAACACAGTAGGGGTGTGTTTAAACTTGAAAATTTCTGAGTCTAAAGAAATAACCCCTTTTCTTATCATGTGTTTAATAGATCTATGTCTCTTGAAGTAGTAGGAAGAAACTCAAAAAAATCAGTTTGAGCAGCATATACAGACACATGTGTATGCACACATACATACAGGTTTGCACTGATGAATCTGAGGTAAAAAAATGTGATAATGTGAAGAGGCCTTACTGCCATCCCAAGACAAGGCTCGAGCCCTTGGAGCTGGTTTCATGATCTCTGGAACAGAAGGCCTGGAAACTTAACCCATTTGATTTCTGCATAGCCCTCCTAGCTTGAATGTGCTTATGTAGGTTAATGCATGCACCCATTAACTTTCTCACTGTCAACTGCTGTTAGTGTAGCTGCTTAACGCCCTGCTGGGAGGGAGATGGATGGGCTCCTCCAGATGCCATCTTGATGCTGCTTTTTTTAGTTCAGCCCCAGGGGATGCAAATCCTCGATGGCTCTCCTGGAGCTGTGTGTGGCCATGCAAAGCAGTCCATAGACATGCTCTCTCACCTTAGATTCCCAATTCAACAACACCCCATGCTATTCTTAGGTATATTAAGTGGAAATAATGACTTTGCTAAAGAAGATAAGCATAACTGCTTCCCAGGTGAGGAAAAAGAGCCACTGAGGGCTTCAGTGATACGAGCTGAGCCAGCTGCAGAGGTGTGAATTGGCTCCCCAGCTATAAGAGCTGCCAGTCAGGCCTGTGCCTAATCCATGACCATGGCTGAAACCTGGGGTGGGTATGGGGAGGTGCAAGGAATGGAGGGGGAGAGAAGAAGGGAAAGAAAAAGAGGGCTGATGTATGAATGAGAAGAACGAGGCGTGTGAAAGCAAAGTCCTCATCTGTCTCTACAGGTCTTACAAACTAACCAAATGGCTGCAAATAAGAGCAACTTCCTTCAACGTGTTCTCTATCAGGTATTTACCACGGCTGTGTCTTAGTGATGTCTTTCTCCGCAGAAGACTTAAAGGAGATGGTCAGTGTCAGTATGCTGCATGTAGTACAAAGCAGGTGGATTAGCTCTTTGGGTGGCAAAAAGTGGGAGTATTTTATATTGTTCAGGCAGGAGGTAATATTAATGTATTTTTTGCTGTCTGTCTTTGGATGTATCACAAAACTGGTCTATGCAACAGGGAGTTGGAGGAGGAGTGGACAGAGAGACATCTAGAGCCAGTGCAGACAGGAGGCATGGCTGAATGATGAAGAGTGAAAGATGCTGACCAAGCTCATGCCACACACGAAGGGCTGGCTGCCCTTCCTGACCCTCTCTAACCGTGGAGAAAGACAGACCTTGACAGGACTGTGGCTGGAAGGGAGCACATGTTCATGTGCAAGTACCATGAAACTGTGGGGTGGGTGCCATCTTTGAGAAGAAATCTCCTGTTGGCAAGCAAGATAAGTGGGTTTTGTTTGGCCCTGTAGAGAGTTGCTGGGAGTGCTGTGTTCCCACCACTGAGCGAGATACTTGGGCCAAAAGTCTCCCAGCTGCTGGAGACCTGCTGCTGCAGCAGCTCCACCTCCCCTGCTCAAAAAACCAGCTTGTCTTGGAAGTACAAACCATGGGTGGAGACAGGCTCTTGTGAGCTGAAAGTGATTCCAAATCCTAAGCAAATTCTGCTGTGCTGAGGTGTTGCCACTTTGTACAGTTAATTTCTGAGCTCTTGTTGACAATTACCCTAAATTAAAATGAATATGCTGCTGGCTGCAGTGCAGGGTTGTTCAGTACAGCCAAGGGTGTTTTGGCGGTGGATGGGGGGAGAGGAAGGAAGAGAGATAACTCTGTCCTGACCCAAAGCTCACTCCTGCTGCTTAACCTGGGTCTAGGGAGAGCAGTGCTGCCCACCAATGCTGCTCTGGATGTCTTCAGGGTCTCAGTCAAGCACTGCCCTGTTACTAGACTCTGTGCAGTCCAGGAGAAGACTTGCTGTGGTGTGGGGACATCCATCCGTTCTGGCCAGAGCAGACAAGGTGGCTTCTCAGTGTGCTCAGTTTGGTTCTAAACTCTTCAAGGCAGCTGCAGCGGGGTGGAGGATCTGGCTGTGCTGGCCTGGCCCTGCAGCGGTGCTGGGCTCCTGTGCCTTATTTTCATGCACGCACAGAGCCTCTCCCGTGCTTTGGGGCTGGCCAGTTTTGACAGGTGGACGACGCGGGGAGGAGGGAAGCCCAGTGGGTCTGCCTGAGTGGGGGCCCCTCTCGCCTGCACTGACTCACAGGGCTCCACGCTGAATGTCTGGCGGGGAGCCTGCTGCCATTTAGGAGAGAAGTAGTCATCCTCACGTGCCCGCACCTCCTCACTGTTTGCTCAACCACCTCATTCCCAGGCTGGGGGAGGTGGAGACTGGACAAATGTGCCTGGACGGAGTTGTGGCATCCTGAGCTCGGGGCTGTGCTCCCAGGGGAGCTGCTCCGTGCTGTCCTATTTAGGCACTTTCTGTTGCCTAATTGGAGTTGCCAGGGATTGCGTGTGTTGTCCAGCAGAGCACAAAGCAACGTGATGACAACTGTCATGTGTCTCTGGTCTTCCTTCTCCCTGAAAAAAGTCTTGACAGACGAGTACCTAGGTGGGTTGTTGTACACAAAAGCACAGGCAGATGTGTGTGCATGCTTAGGGGAGACACCATCAGAGCCATGCCCTCTGTGTGGAGCTGGAACGGGGCAAACCTGCAGGCTGAGCTGGGGCTTGGAGGCAGCTCCTGACCCTATCCCACTCCCCTAGGCTCTGCAGCCAGTGAGCACAAACACCTAGGGTGTGAGGACAGTGTTTATTTGGTTTGCACGGTGGATTTTGCTGTTTTCTGAGAGCAGGAATGCTGCCTGCTCCTTCGCCTCCTCCAGCACAGCTGCACCTCCCTTTCCCAGCCCCAGCTGCCACAGCTTAGCTTTGCCTCAAAACACATTCTTGTGCGGGGTGCAGTGCCTCTGTGCTGTCGGATGGAGACTGGCTTTTAGCTGCCTCTGCCTGCATGGCATCTGCTTCCCTCTGCCTTTTTAATCCTCTGCATTTTCCATAACCTAAAATAAACCAGTAACAAATCTGGGATGCACTCCTCCAGCCAAGGGGACAGATCTGGGGCTGTGGCATTCTGCACCTACTGTGATTGCTGCATCAGTCCCTCTTTCTTTGTCTTTTCTCTTTTTTTTTTTCGTTACACAGAAGACTTGTGAGAAATGTATTCTTATGTCAGTAACATTCAAGGCGAAAAGAAAACCTGCCAGAAGAGAGCCTTAAAAGTCTGACATATTATCATTCAGAGGAGAATTTTCAGTAGAATTATGTTGGAATTTTTCCAATAAATAAATTCTACAGACTTTTAAGGGAGAGCTTTTAGATTAATGGAAATATTACTTAAATTAAAATTCATCCCATTAAGCCATCAATTCCATTGTCATTGCAGCATCATGTGTTTAATGTTAATGACATGCACAAATAAAAAGGAAGAAACCTATTTGTTTTATTGTGCCAAAAGCTGAGTATGGTCTGTTGTGGAAAGTTAAATACAAGCTAGAGTGGGCACAAGACAGGATCAACAGACACAGTAAAAATGCCCCTGCAGAGGGTATACTGCACTGTACTGTGTATGGAAATGGTAAATGCATTTGGGCTTGTAATTTCAATGAACTGTTTTGGTTTTTTTTTTTTTGTCTCTTAGTGATTTCAGGAGGAGGCCTTCTGCATTTTACAGGCTCTGTCCCTTTGTTTTTGGAGCCTCACATAGAGGAGAGTAGATTCCAGTCTCCAGCTGGGACACATCTCAGGCTCATTCTTGTGCCAAGGAAAGAGTGGGCAGCTTGGAGGGGAGCTGCCAAGTTCAAAACTTGTCTTGAGCTCTCTGCACTTCCAATACGAGTTCTCACAAGACTAGGTTTCATGCCACCTGCATCAGGACCTTCTGCTTCCAACCAGGCTGGACAACCTGAGGTACTCTGCGCCTTTTGGAGTCTCTGCTTCCCATCTGGGTGAGGGGAGATGGGCAGAGGGACAGGTGAGTGAGTAAAGGGGGAAAAGCTAACTGGCTTTACCTCTTCTGCCTTTTGGTGTGATTTATGTTGGGTTGGGAGAGGGGAAAGCAGCAGAGAAGGTTTCTATGTTTTCTGCTGTGCCACTTGTCAGCAGGTGACAGGGCTCTTGCTTGGGATGGACGTGAGCTTGACTGATCTGTAGGGGTTTTTGTCTTGAGCCACCCACCATGGTGAAGGTGTGTGTCCTCGGGGGTCATCCCAGGTGTAGGGTCTGCTGCTGGTGCCCTGGGGAGAGTGGATGGCAGAGGCAGCCTGGGAAGGAGGTGAGTCTCCAGCAGATGTGTCACTCTTGGAAAGGGTGGCTCCTAGTAGCAGGCCTGTGGAGAGCAAAGATGGATTAGGCTAGCCCATATGAGAGCTGCGACATCACAGCCGCCCCTGAGAGTCTTCTCAGGCTTCTCATGACAGTTAGTGTTGCAGTACACTGGGGTGGTCTTGTGACTCTTCCCCATGTTGCTTTGGAGAGCCTGACTGTCCTTCTGGTGCCCAGGTGCAGATAGCACTGGGGGTTTTGTCTGAATCCTTGCTGGAAAGCAGGTGGGCTGCCAACCCAGGGGAGAGAGTCCAGCATTTAAAACACTGCTTATAAACACAACCCCTACAAAGTTCAAGTCTGAGGGCTTTACATGGGCTTGAGAAGGATTCGAGGCAGTATCTAAGTGGGCCTAACTGCATTGAAGCCACTTAGTGACTCAGTTCAGGCTTCAATCCATAGACTGAAGCATGTTATTCAACAGAATAACCAATCAGAGATTGAAAGGCTAGAGGGACCATTTCCCACTGGTATTTTCCATACCCACGTCAACATCCATGGTCAGGAAAGCTCCAGTAATAGCTGTCTAGGCTGCTGTTATTGTGGAGCACAGGAGCTGCATCTCAGGGGAATGCTTCATCCACCAGTGAGCAGGTTTATCTGGCTCTCAGGGCAAGTTCTCCTTTGCATGTGTTGCATTTGTCCTTTACTGAAGGTGAAAGGGTCTTAGGGCAGGAGGGTCAGTTCTCAGTGGAAGGCTACATGCACTGCAAGGCCAGGCCTTAGCCTCCCCCAAACCTGGGAAGAAGGTTTGACCTGGAGCTTGTTCCATCATTCCTGACTTCTTGGTCTGTGCAGCAACGTGTTGGGAAAAGCGCTGGATCAGATTTCATGCCCTATGGGGTTTGGGCAATGTTTGTAGCAAATGGAGAAATTACTCAATTTGAAGTTTGAGGTGGCTTTAAGTGAACAGAAACCCCATGTAGGTCACCAGCACCTCCCTGGGTTTCTCATGCGCTCCTCCCAGGCTTTGCTATGCAAAATGAACAGTGCTTTTCTTGCTGAGACTAAGAATACCTTCCAGGCCAGGTTCCAAGGTCAAGCCATCCATTTGGCCTTCTCCATCTATATGAATTAACTGTCTTCAGCACAAATTTGAAACAGTGCAAATGCATCATTGTTAGAGCATGTTTTGAGAACAGCTTCAGGAGCACCAAACATATCGTTACTTGTACAGAGGCACTGTTCCCAGACGCTTCACTGCAATTACTATTTAGGCTCAGTTACCACAGTGGCTTCCCAGTCTCTCTTTTGTCTCCAGGTTCCTCTTTTGCCACAGAATAAGTACTTATTTTTCACTAGTAGCACCAGATGTATTTTCCTTGAATTCCCTTGAGCATTCCTTGCTTGTGGTCAATAATTTCACTGACTTTTTTAGAGTTGGAAGGGACCATATAGAAGTGAGCCTGACTGCTATGTCTTGTCACAGCTACTTTTCCATAGCCTGATTTCTTAGCCTCCTGAGGTAGGCAGGGGTGGGCTTTCACTCAGGGGCAGTGGAGTTCATGTCCAGTGGGTTTTATTCCTTTTTTTTTTTTTGCCTTTAGCAAAAGGCTAAAGGCTCTTCTCCACATTCTTGTGAAACTGTTCTTACTTTCATCTTTCCCTCCTGCTCCCCTCGGATCCTCAGTCTTGGTTCAAAGGGATCTTCTGCCAGCAGACTTCTTCACACCTGTTGCAACTCGGAGACAATTCACTCTCAGGGAAAGAATGGGCAACTTGTGCATTCCCATCATCACCAAGGGCTTCTTGCAATGGAAAATAGCTCAAGGTTTCCGAGGCTCCATTCTCCCACAACAAAATTAGCCTGTGGGCAGATGTACAATCAGCACATCTCTATTTGTCTTGGCCGTGAGCCCTCTGCAGCCGGTATTGTCTTCTTTGGGAAACCAGTGAATTGCTTTGTATTACCCTCCGCTTCCCTGCACTCAGACTGTCTGCTTTGCAGGACCTTGTATGCTTAGTGCAGTCCCAGGGTGAACTTAGTCCTTTCCTTTTTAGCAGAGTGTTTTTTCTCCATACAACCCTACTTTTTTTTGACTGTGGTTGCCATTTGCCACACTTGTAGGGAAAGGCCAGCTTATAGGCCTGTATTGGTACATACAGACTGTTCCTCATTTGAGAAATGGGCAGGGCAACTCTTCCATCTCTCCTAGGGGCATTCTGAAGGAAATAAATTAAATTATTCTAACCTCTAGTCTGTATGATTAGTATATGTGATTACTGCATGTCAGCCAGGTAGATGTACGTAGCAAAGCAGTGTAGGATGTTAAATGGCCCTTCTAGCTATGGGACAACTCATCATTAGCAAATGCTTGGTGATCACTTTGACCTGAGAGCAGGGGCAGATCTTCCACTTTCCTGGTTCACCAGGAATGCCTGTACTGCTTGAGAGCAGGAAAATACCTCCTGGGGATCATGCAGTGGTGTGTGGCTGACATCCCATAGGGGAAGAGTTCGGACTCCATCTAGTACATCTATGCAGCAGTCACTTGTAATCATTGCTAATCCAATGAGAGTAATAAGTAGGTATGGACTCCTGCATGGATTTATTGCTCTGAGGGGATACCACTGGCAGAGATAAAGCAAGGGACAATATTTACCAGAAATAAATGTTGACATTTATGGAAACCTGGAATGTGTGTTCACATCTATTTTGAATGTTTTCATGAGAGCTACCTGGGAAGCCTCCATTATGGATATATTTCCTAAAGGGTAATAAGTTTTTCCGTTAAGCTAATATTCTAAAGGGATAGATTAAAGGTTAATTTAAAAACTATTTCTTTTCTCCTGGAAGGTGAACAGTATTTTTCACTTACACTGCTGCAGTCCATCATAATGTGTTTATTTGCATGTGTAATTTGGTTATCTGGTGTTACTTCAAACTCAGGATTATTCATTTCTGATGAGTAAAGTACAATTTGGACCTTGGTCTTTTACAGTAATCTCATAAATTAATCCCACTGGATAAAATCTTGCCTCCATTGATGTTGCAGCAAAACTGCCATGAATAGCACTGGGGCCAGGGCTTCACCTGCTGCTCATATGCTTAAACATACATCTAAAGGTTTGCAGGGTCCACGTTTTACTAACCTGTTGTGTGCCAGCAGCTCTCCTTGTGTTCACCCAGCAACTCCTATCCTCCAATAGTGATGTGAAAACCTCAGGAAAACAAGCCTGTTTGGGGGGGGAAAAAAAAAAAAAAATCAAAGTCC
>KZ505717.1:466156-512203 GCA_002844005.1 Limosa lapponica baueri
TCAGCTCCCAATAGCACCTGCCTACTCTGCAAATCAATCTTTGGATGCCTGAAGATGGGCACCCAGAAAATGAGGTACAGACAGTGGCAGTGTGTGACAAATTTAAATTAGGAGCAGTTTGTCACAGCCAGGGATGGTATCCATTTCTGAACTCATGGGCAAGAAATACTCATTGACATTAGTGGGAGCACAATAGGGGCCTTGCTTGCCCACAGTTACTATATTAAATGACCTGTAACTCAAAAGGTCTTGGATGAAATTTATTATTCTGCACCTAGCACATCAGTTTGCAGTGACATTTAGCTCACGACAAACTCTGAAGAAGTGATAAGCTAGTGGAAAGCAGGGGAGGAAAATGAAAAAGAGTAAATCTAGGTAATTTTATTAATGATTTATTAGTTTAAATACTTGTGGGTAATTTTGTTCTAATTCCACAGAAATAGCTCCCTTTTGCAGTAGGAATTGCAGATACCACAGTTCCCAAAACAAATAGGGTGCTATGAAGATCTTTATCAAGGAAACTGCTTTCATTAAGTAAAGAGAAATTGCCTCTTATTTCTCATTGTTGATACAGGTCCTTAGCTGACCTGCCACAGTTTCCTAGTAGTCTGTTGATGGTGCTAGTTAAGAATACTGGCCCCTCTTCTATCTCCAAGTCCATGTCTGTGTTGACATGTATGTGAAATGGCTTCTTCAAACACTGCTCTATTGCTTTTTCAGTTTGGGAATTAAAATGGAAAGCACACTCACTCCTTAATATAAAAAGAAAAACATAAATGTTATTTTAAAATATTTAAAGTGGTTAAAATAGCAATCAGCGTGAAGTGAGTTTGGTCTATTTTTTTAAAAGCAGCCCCCCAATGGCAGGTGAATTATAGGCCGTCATATCTGGATCCAGTCTCCCTTCACATTTTGATGAGATTTTGTGTCTCTTTCATTCATTTATGGTAATGCATCAAATTATCCTTTAAGAAAGTTAGAAATGAAGACAAGAGATGCTTCTTGTTTAAAAGATATTTGCATAAATGCAGTGACTTTTAATTTTGGGTAATGCCAGAGATTGATAATGCAGTCTAGAAGCGAATAAAATGCTGGCATATCCTCTGTGAGCTTTTCTTCCGTTGATAAATCTCCTTGTTGCCTCAGATATGTGCATCTTTGTCCAGCTTTGTCCAGCTGTGTGCTGTAGTACAGAGCCATCATTTTATTCTCTGGCAGACAGGAATCCTGAATGTATAGGCCAGTAATTTTTTATACTTAGTGGCCTGATAGAGATTTCTGAATCTTATGTGGACATATCAGGACAGGGTAAAGAGATTTGGATAGTCTGATGATCAAAATGATCATGTATAGGAGCACTTACTGTGCAGCATTTTGTTTTTGGTTTTTTTTTTGTCTAGTCTGAGCCTAGCTAATGCTTCAGATGTGTATATAAGTAATAACTAAGATGTGCTTTCATAACTGCAAATGGCAACCCTGCAAGGATTGTACTGCACTTTTGGCAAATGATGTTTTCTCCAAAAACAGTTGTTCAGAAAAATCATGAATTATTTAACTTGTACTTCTACAAACAAAGGACACTAAAATTATTATTTTCTCTTTTCTTTTTGGTGTTTTGTTTAGAAGCCCGTTTTTTGTGATATTCTTCCTTCTGACTCTGTTTAAGTGTGTTACAATACTCCCCGTTTGACACGTCTTCTACACTACCCTTCAGAGAAATGGCGGCTGAAAGGAGTCTGGGAAAGTACTCAGGGCTGTGACAGTATTTTTCTTATTTTCTGGGCCTGCTTATCATGAGGAGTCGGGGCAAACAAGGAAGATTTAATTTCCCCGGTCCGTCTCTGCTCACAGGCATCTCGAGGGTACAGGCAGAAATGCCAGAGTCAGTGCAAAACCCCATAGCACGGGGGGCCACTAGTACTGAATTTGTCCATCCCCATGTGAAGATGTGGCCCCAAATGCCTTGGGTCAGCTTTTGGTGATGCCCATATCTGTAGGGGTCTCACACTCTCCAGTGGTCTGGGAGGTGCGTAACCCCTCAGCCTTCCCCCCAAAACAATAGACCCAGCCATATGGGTTGGGTGGTCAACACTCAAGTGCTGCTGGTGATGAAATCCTGCAGTGTCTTGAGGTCAGACAGTGACCTATTAACCAAGAACAAGATAAAGGTCTTGATGTGACATAGTAGGGGGCCAAAGTGCATGTCAGTGATTAAAAGCAAGTGTTGCTTGTGGTAGCTCATAAATATAACACTCAGCATCTTGCCCCCTCCCAGTAGATCTAGATACTGGGCAATTTTAACTCCCTTTTAATACTGCTATATCTATTACTGAAATCATAATATTTATGCAGGGTAGTTTTTCAAGAAGCTTACTGGATGTGAAAACAAGTTCCTGGGTTTTCCCCTTTCATGGAAGCAAGCTGAAGGTCAGATTTACAATGTTTCAAGCTACATTCTGTGCTCATTTACACAGCTGTAATCTTGAGTTATGCCACCGAGGACAAGCAATTGCTCCAGACTTACAGGGATATAACTGACAGCAGAATTTAGCTTGGGGTTGCCAAAGCTCAACAGAAAAGGAGCTGCAAGGGTGGAATTTGGTGTTCGTGAAGTAGCTTGTGTATATTCAAGAAATGCAAGAGCCTAAAGATTTATTAGCAGTGTTTTGGAGCATTATTGAAATTAGGCTTAATTATCTGTGTAATTTGCTGGAACCAGCATTTTAGCATTTTTGATCAAGTATATGCCATTAATTTTAAAAAGAGATGCACCAGGCTGCTCTCAAAAAGTGAAGTGAAAAGATTTAAAAAGAAAGCCCCTAATTTCTAAACTGTGTGTTTTACAAGCTTTGAAGGTTGTTGTTGGTTGAGTCCCTCTCTCCCCTTCGCAAACAAACAGTCCCTTTGCAGTTTATTCATATGGAAGAAAGTTCACATCACCCCAGAGGGTTATTCCAGCAAGCAGGGAAAGGAAGCGTCTCCTTGTTCCCAGGCTTGCTGAGCTCTGCCATCCCTCTCCCTCCTGTCTTTGCTCCAGCCCCACGAATACTGCCTGGAAACAGTACTGGCCGTCCTTGGAGGAAGGAGAAGAAGTGCAGCTGGGAGCAGTAACCCACCTGCTCCATTGCAGCAATGAAAGTGCAAGGCTTCTGCTCAAACCTGTACCCCGTGCGCTCCATTCACACACGCTCCACAGGTACTGCTCGGTTCTAAGGTATCAGCGCCATGCCCACACTGCTGTTTCTGCACTGTCTTCCTCGCAGCCTCGTGGTGAAGCATAGCCCATGGTCGTCCCAGTTCCCGGCAAAGAGGGATGTTCTTGTGTTGAAAACAGCAGCCATGCCAAGGTGCAGTAGCTGTTGCTTTTCTGCTGGTTTCTGTGGAAACTTTGGAGAAGACCTTTAGCCACTCTCTTTGTCATGGATTAAAGAGCAATAATGACGCTTCCCTCTTTCTAAAAGAGTGCTTTGAGGATAGTCATTAATATGTATGAATAGCTTGAAGCTTACATGAACACTGCAATGTTGAGGGCTAGAGGAATGCCAACACAGCCAGGTTATTAGCTGTCATTTTGCCAAACCTCTGCCCAAGCAAACCTTTGTTTTCAGGACAGCTCCTAAGTGGTGGTTTTCTGTGGTCTGCACTTGTCTAGTTCAGATTTTCACTTCTCTTTTTCCCTTTATAGCTTCTCACCCCCGCCTCCGTGTGGGTCTCCAACAGCACTGAGGTGGTCAGCATGTCATTTTGTGAGGCAAGCAGTTAAGTAAGAAGGTGGGGGGGATGCTGGTATTGAAGTGTTCCATGCCTTGGCTCCAACGGTGGCAGAAGCATCAGCTCAGACTTTCCCAGTAAATGATTAACTTTTGTTTGTGCAGAGGACACAGCCACGGTAAGAATGCAATTAATTACGCTGGCAGCCCAGCCAGGCCAGCAGTCAGCGGTGATCTCACTTGCAGCTTCTGGCTCTGCAGGTCTGATTTGAGAGTAACTAATTAAACGCAGGTGCAGGCTAGAAGACTTGTTGAATTAATGCACAGTGTCTTCTTTTCTGTGTTCCCAGGCATTTGTAGCTCACAAGAAAAAAGCAGGCGCTTGATGCTACAAATAATAATGGAGTGCTGATGATGGAGGTAATTAATCCTTTATTATTCTGCTGTGATAGACTGCTGCTAGGGCTGTCATTCAAGTACTTCTCATGCAAAACTGTGTCTCGAAGGTGAAAGAACATGGAGTAGGTGAAAGACTGAATAGCGTTTTAATGGATTTTCTGGTGTTATGGGATAGATGCATCTTCAGTTTTTTTGGCAAGATTGTCAAGCCCCGGCAGTTAAAACTCAAGACCGGACATTCCCTGCACTACGTCCTGGGCTCTGTTTTTGACTTGCCAAGGCAATTTTAGCAGGCAGCAGCTTAAAATTAAAATTCAGTCTGGTTCAAATGACACACGGACATGGAAAAGAAACACAAGGCCATAACTGTGGCTCACTGTGGGCTTTGCTCTTTTACCACTTCCTGGCCACCCGCAGTCAAGCCACTGTCAGTAACAGGCTACCGACTTCAAGGGACCTTAGGCCAATCCCAGCGCTGTTCCTCCTGATGGTGCAGAAGGTGGTGGTCTTGCCATAAGGGAGGCTGGCTTTGAGTGGAAGTAACGTGGATGTCTAAGGAGCTGCATAAATAGCAAATACCATTTTTGGGCTATTTATTACCAATAACAAATGCTGCAAAATGGCGTTTGTTGCTGGTAACTTCCTATTGCCCAAATAAGGATCCTTACAGGTTCAAATCAAACTCTGGGACTCAAATATATTTTTAAAGTTAAAATTAAGGGTAAATTATGAAAACATTGGCCTTCGCTCTCTCTGTTGTCATTTACTTGCTTGCAATATCCCTTCCTACCACACAGGAATTGTGATTTTATGATATGGCAAGGAGGAAATAACCTTCTGCAGTAGAAACGCCATGGAGTGCCAAGCATTAGGAGACTTCAGCCCCAACACAAGGGAAAAACTCGAAATATAATGTATGTGTTTATTTTAAAGATGTAGTGATTTTTTGCTCTTCTTGTTACTTCATGACAAAAATGGTCCAAAGCTACTAGGAATGTTTATAGTCAGAAAATAATGCCGAGTCTAACAAATGGATCAGATAGGACAGACCATGTTTTATTCAGTGTGGGAACCAAACACTGCCATATTGTACAGATTTGCTGATCTGGAAGAATTGTACTTGTCTTGCGGAATGCAGCTCGAAAGCTGAGCACATGAATATGACAGTTTTCTGGGTTTTAATGCAGAGGACTTTAAGACAGAAACATTGTTTGGAGAGTTTTCTAAGGGATTCTGATCAACTTACGTAAGTTCAGGAAATTGGCAATAATTTATTATCCTGCCATATTTTCCAGTGACTTTTGTTTTCCTTGCATCACAATTCTTAACCCATTGGAGGCAAATTGCATTCAAGTATTTAGATGAGGGTTGTACTCTTCTACAGACTTTAATGCTTATTCCGTGTTAGGGGAAATTGCAGAGGGCATTTCTTAGAGCAAGGATTTTTTTTTATTCTTCTTTTCCTCTTTGCTAGTTATCTGTGGTACTGTGGGAAATTTTACGTGGTGGAGAGTTTGCCCTCACTGGGGCAAAAAAAAAAAAAGTTTGAAAAAAACGCTTTTCTACCACCATTTGTATTTTACAACAGCACGAAACCTCACTGACCCACTCCTGGCTGTGGGTCCTGACAGGAGAGAGCTTGGGAAGGGTGAAGACCTAAATTACTGCTCAGCTCATAGGAAATGTAGTTGTAGTGTGCATGTGCATAACCACTTGTAGGGCCAGTAACAAGTATGATTTTTGTTTTCTGAATGCCACGCCTCTGAAATTTCCAGGAAGCTGCTCTTTGGTGCTGACAGTTGCCACAGAGGCGACGGCAGCAGTGAGATGGTTTTTGTTCGTGTGTTCTTGTCTTCATTAATTTCCAGTGTGTCATTTCAGCTGAAAATATGCAGTTGCTGTTAATGTGTTCAAAAGCATGATGTTGGCTAGGCAGCTATTTATGTCACAATAAATATTTGATGAGGAGGTGTGTTATTTTTAGCCACAATCACAACATATTATTGGGATTTACAGGCCTGAAATATGTCATCTAACACATGATCATTTGTTACCTTTACAGTTTCCTGAGGGTTTTTTCCATTTTCCTTCATAATTTGAACTAGAGAGGTGGTGATTCAGAGAGTGTCGGTAAGAACTGTTGCACATAAGCTGCATAGTAGGAGGAAACGTCAAGCCTCAAATCATGGGTCCCATGCTGACGGGGGATGCTGCAGCCACTGAAGCAATAAACCCAGAAAGGCTGTGCAAATATGTGAATGTACAAATGGATCTCAAAGCCGT
Organism: Limosa lapponica baueri; assembly: GCA_002844005.1. Classification (NCBI taxonomy): domain Eukaryota; kingdom Metazoa; phylum Chordata; class Aves; order Charadriiformes; family Scolopacidae; genus Limosa; species Limosa lapponica. Next base: position 472,549 of record KZ505717.1, read on the forward strand.
GATTTTCATATTCCAGCAATCACTGCCGTAGGAGTGCATGACTGACAGCACAAAAGACTTAGATTTACTGTAGAGAGATGTAAATTGATAAGCCAGTAGACAGCCATCATTCTTTCTTTATTCTCTCTCTGTATCCCATGTCTTTCTCTGCTGGCATAATCAAAGCTGACATAGCGCATGCTATACCAAGTTATATTTTTCATAATTATAAGACAGTACGTGAGATCTGAGGTTGTTATTCAGGAAATGGTTCAAAGCTCACTGAAATAGAGGTTTTCAGAATGATCCTCTGATAATATTGTTTTTCACATAGATTCTTGATACTCAGATTCTGTATCTATGTCTTTAAGCTGTCTGGGTGCTTTAAGAAGGGATAAGGACAGTGGAAAAAATGAGGGAGCTTTTCCTTTTACGCAGAAGAAAATGTACAAATTGTAAAATACCACTTCTCTTCCCTCTGAAGAGTCTGAGTCTGAAGCCTTTTGCTGAGCCATACGTTTCTAAAAAAGTGTGGGGGGGGCTGACTTAGGGAGAAGAAGTAAGAGAAGTCAGGAAACCAAAACAGAGATCATCTGGGATGACCTAAAAGAGCAATCCGCTTCCCCCTTAGCACTGACTGGTGTGGCACGCTGCCTGTTTTGAGGCTGAAAGGTCCTTTTCCACTGATCTGTCTCATTTGGCTCAGCTGCCTCTGACTTGAACTGCAACGTTATCAGGTCTAAAAAGAGTGGACTGTGAGTTGTTACGATGCAGATGTGCTTGGAAATCTCATTTTTCCTCAGGTCTGAAAAAGTATGGTAAAATCTGAAGGCTAATATTGCCGCTCTTTGACCTCAAATACATACAGTGAAAATACAGATCCCATCTGGATTCAGTGAATGTGAAACTTTCACAAGAAGGCAAAGGCGGCAAATGAACGAAGCTTTCCTCACTTTGGAGCTCCAGCAGGGAGGTACTGCACACCATCCAGACAAATCCCAGGGCCATGAGTAATTTTCCATACACTTTCACTTAAAAATTCTCTAGGACTTTTAGTGAACTAAACATAAGAGCAAGAAGAAGGAAAAATGACATTTGGATTTTTGACTTCAGTCATATTAGATTGAAAATAGTAGAGGAAACAGGATTCTCTTACTTGATAAGGAAGAGATTACCACTTTCCATCCAAACACTGTTGTCTCTTTCCATGTCATCTTCCTTCAGACTTATTTGCACTTCCAGAAACAAACAGAGAAACCTATAGCTATACTTCATGGATGTTTATGTGCAGGCCTTGTCTACTTGCTGGTGCACAGGGTCGCCGTGTGGGCATGAAATTTCTGTACAGTACAGGTGCATATCCTGCAGGATCATAAAGAGAGAGTAAGAGGGATGAGCTGTATACTTTGTACGTAAATTTGGTAGCATAGTCTCATATATAGCCAGAAAGCAGTTCAGGCTCTTTCTCCTGCCTTTGCTAAACCTGGGCTACCTTCTGTGCTTGATTTGGTCCCCTATAGAAAGATGGGCAAAACTCCCCTGCATGACAGTGTGGGTTAATTTATTTATTTATTGCAGTGAAGGATGCCGTAGAGTCATTGGCAGATACTAAAGCAGAACAAGTCCTTGTTATTCACACAAAGGCTTATATTTGCCTTGACTTACAGCCCCCTGCCCCTTTGCCTAACTGGATTCCCACATACTACACCATTGGCTTTGCCCACCGCAGTCTGGACTCATGATACCTCAAATCTTGCTTTCCCTCACCTACTTACACATGTAAGGTAGAAAACAAACTATTCTTCTCCTTTTCATCTTTTAAACTTCTACATCCAGTAGCTCCTCTGCTTAAATATAGCCAACAAGTAGTTTCAAAGAGGCAGAATTGATCAGTTTTTATTTTTCTTTATGCAATTAACTCAGGTGTCAGAATTAGGCCCCTGTTTGTGCTAAATTGCCTCTGTAGTTGATAGAGAAAGAGAAGTGCTTCTGAGAGGAGATTTAGCTTTTAGGTGCCCTTTGGAAGTGCCCGTTCCCTGTTGTAGTAGTACCTGATTTCAGCATTTTAATTTTAAATGCTTCCAATTAAGCAGGGTGAAGCTAGTGCTCTTCACGGTGTTGGGAGTTTGCTGGAAAGATGTAAGGAAAGTCACTGCTGGTCATGCACTCCTATCCAAAGGCAGCTCCTTGTCTTACGGCAACTTGTGGAGTTACAAAAGAAGGAAAAGAGTCCAAATATTTTTGGCTAGAACTAGTGAATAAAGCAGTATGTTGAGCTACTAATAACTTAAGTGAGAGCAGTTGTCTGAAATACTCTTTGAAATCAACCCCAGGTGATTCCCATCAATCTGAGTGCTGTTTAAATCTTTCACCTTCATGCATTGATGTGTTAATGCTCCTGTCATTGTAGGACTTTTCACCAGAAACTGGCTTTCGGGGGGATTATAGTGTACTTTGGAAAAGGACAGAAATTTCTCTGTAATTCTTGCAGTGCACACATAGCTCCTTAAGAGCTGCCCAAACAGACGCTGCCAAATGATTTTACATAGGTCACTAAAAAACTCTTTGGAATCTCTGTGCTGACTTGCTATGAGCACAGATTAGTTTCAAACGCAGGAAGAAAAGATGCAAAATCTTATTACCAATTTCCTAGGCAATCCAATTCACAGGACAGTCATGCCAAAAGTGTGTTTACTGGACTATCTTCTTAACAGGGTCATTATGTTTCCTTCAAGGTAATTCTTAAAGAAAGGTTTTATTTCTTCTCACTTTTTCTTGTCTGTTTCCCTGGCAGGAGTAGGCCTTTGGGAGCTTCTTAGGAGAGAAAGTATAAGAAAACCATCTTCCAGAATGTGTGCTGCATGTTTGTTGCTGCATATTCCTTCAGAATTTGCTTTTAGAATGCATATTGGTTACAAAATAAACCCGAATGAGCCATTATACTCTGGTGTGTAATTATCTATTTAGGACACATACTACACACAGCTTTAAAAGAAAACTGTATGGAAACAAATTGCATTACATTTGCAATAGCTGAAGGTAGTTGAAGAGCAACACCTCAAGCCTTTAAAAATACTGAAGTTATTTACACCATTTTCCAAAGTAATTATCTCCCAAGCCTCAGATTCCAGTTTCAGTGCCTTTGCTGCATAGGAGCTGTAGAGGTCTCAATATAGCATAAAGGACCTGGGCTCGGTTCTATCATAGCCTTGAAGTAGATTTAGTGCTCCTGTGTGACATACCAGCTCAGAGCAGGATTGCTGGCTTTTGGGAGGGAGTTAGCAGGGGTCTAACAAACTGCACTGAGAGTGAAGACATGTGCCAAGGAGAGAGGGACGCCCAGGTGCAAGGGTGAGACCCAGCTTTCTGTCTCCAAAGATTAGTGAGGAACAGGGATTTAAGTCTTGGATGAACGGTTCTGGGATTTACCTGAGAGGTGGGTGTACCTATATGGCTGGCCAAGAAGATGGAATGGTCTCTGGCTTCTTGTTTCAGGGATTCAAACTGCCACTGGAGCAGTGCAGTGCATCTCCCCAGCTTTGACAGTGTCGTACCACATATTCTTCCTCTTTAACAGGTACTTTGCAAAGTACCTGCCTCTTGGGGGGCTGATCCTTGGAAATAACCATGTGAAACAGAAATGGCAGAAGGCACCTGTAAGGAAGCTGTGTGCCTGCCTGGGTCGATGGCATGGAGTAGTATCAAGCATGCTTCCTTGCCTTGAGACAGCAGTTCCCGCATTAAATCTACAAAAATGCCTTTCTTTGCACAGTACAGTTGGAAATGTTAAGAGTCACGCTTATTAGCACTGGCACATATAAAGCAGAGCTGCAGTAAACGAGTTAAGTGTCCTGAGGATTTGAGGGCTGGGGTGTTGTTTTTCCTTTTCTGGAGCTGAGCACTCAAGAGACTTGCATTAAACCTGGGACTTTGCAGATCCTCATGCTGATTCTGCCACTTATTTATTGTTTGGCCTCGAGCTAGTCACTTAACCTCTTGCCGCCCTAGTTTCCCCATCTGGAAAATTATATTTACTTACTTCTCCTGAGGATTGTGCGGGGCTTAATGAATGCCTGTAAGGGATTTGGAGATCCTCAGATCTGAGATGATACAGGACTGCAAAAGATTCACTGCACGTGCAAGGAGGAGGGAGCCGATGCCCAGGCGGGAGAGCCTGCCTGCGTTCCTGGCATGGAACAGAGTCCAAAAGTGTATTCAGCAGGGGAGGATTGTACTGCTTGGTTTTAGATGAACTCCTCTTCCTTGTGGCCTTTTCAGACGTGCTGGAAGAAAAAGGAGGCAAGTGACTGAACAGAGAGGAGGGCGGCTGAGGTTAACTGCTTTCTCCTGTTGGTCCCCTGGATCTTCTTGTCAGTGCGATAACAGCTGGATCTCCCAGGAAGGTAATGATCTTCCCGGATGCTCCATCTTGCTGCAGGCTATTAGCGAAGTCAGGCAGCCCCTTTGCTGCCCATTTCTTTAGCAGGGAAAAATGAATCTCTGACCAAAAAAAAAAAAGTTCCTCCATATAATTAAGCAGCATTAGAATGAGGCCTGCGCCTTTGCTGATGAACTTCAGTGAAAGCAGATGGTCACAATGGTATTAAAAACTAAAGACTTCAGTCAAGCTTTTAATTGAAAACAATTGGACCCTGCTGGATGGTAATTACCTTGGCTGCTTGCAAATAATATCACAGCACTGCTACCTATGAAGGAAGAGCGGAAACTGAGTTAATAAGAACCGCTTGATCTGCATATAATAAACAAGGAGCATCCAAAACTATTTTCTCTGGTAGCTTCTCCCCTGCAAGATGCTTTCAAGTGGTTAGCAGTGTGAAAAGGAACACAGAGTGGCAGAAATTGAAACGTGTAAAGCATTTTCTAGGTTCATAAAATAACTTGAAGAGCTTGTCTTCCCCCGTCTCCCTCCTTTTTTTTTTAACAGCTGAAATCCCAAACAGGTCTGAGAAAAACAAAATAAATTGGAAAAGCTCTAGATTATCCAGCATTCCTCCTCTTCTGAATGGCAACGATATCAGCAGGCTGCCTTTATCTCATTTTGTACGCTTTCTCCTTCCTTTGCCTGATTGACTGGAAGGCTGGGGCCTCTTAAGCACCCAGAGTGTTTTTTTACCCCCTTTTCTTAATTGGAATTTAATGATCGTTAACTTAATATGCCTCAGTGTCTAACAAAGCAAATGTAGTGTGTGGCATGTTGCGCAGTGCTTCTAAAAGTGGTCTGACAATTTTCTTACTCCTCTGCCTTTCCTATGTTGGGATCAGGTGAGGTTTCAAGAGCTAGCCCACCTAAAGGGTTCCTAAATCCTGGTGTGCTATGTGTTTGTTGGCACAACATGATATTAATATCACTTCACTGTGTCTTTCCTGCTGGGGGAAAAGACCCGTATTGCTGTGGATGTGTGGGTGGAAAATCTAGTCCTAATGTTGTCTCTTTCAAACACAGGTCCCGGCTGTGTATAGAGTGAATCAAATCTTGTCATCTCTCATGTAAACACTATTTTTCATGTGGCGGTACTCTTGGGCATAGCTTTTTGTCCCCTTATGAGCAGGCAATACACTCTGCTGATCCAGAAGACCTCAGAGAGTAGCAGCTGCTGCAATTTTGCAAAATTAATGAGTAGCTGTGAACTGCTAGTAAAAGTGATGCAATGATTTTCCATAACATATCATTTTAGAAGCAATGACTTTCCTCACTCTTTCTTTTCCTATCCAAATATTTGTCTTTTCAAGGCACCAGCCAAGAGTTTGTCTTGTCTTGTCTTGCAGCATGATGAAATGGACTTTTCCAGTATGTTTCATCTGGATTTGATGATTTTATGCCTGGAGTTCAACTTTCATTCACTTAACTTGCCATGATTAACACAGAGATTGAGGTCCTGGACTTGTGGAAGTCAGTAAAACTTTTCACACTGTCTTCAGTAGGATTTTGCTTATTTTTGTGTAATCAAAATATGCTTAAAGCTTATTGATGTAATGCCACTGAAACCTCTGGCTGAGCGCAGTCACAAGACATGTATCTCATAGAATTATGAAAACTGATGTTTTTGGTTGTTGCACTACCATCTAAATTGAGATACCCTCATTTGTGTTTAGGATTTTCCGGCAACCTCACCCTAGGCTTTTCCTCTGCTGCTGGGCTCTTCAGGGAGTAGGTCTGCAGTGATGGGGCAGGTGTCCTGCTCTGTTTTGTGGTCCTTATGTTCAAGCTGATGGCAGGGTCTGAGCAGAACTTTGCTCACAGCCTTTCCAGGCCCTCATTTATCAAAGAACTTGGGACAAATTTGCAACTGGGAAAGGCTGCCTTTCAAAAGTGTCTTATGCTAGTGGCTGCGGTGATTTTATCAATTTTATAACAGCTACACACTTTTAACTCTACAGAGTATGATCACTTATTTTAATTACTGCTTGTAGCTTCAATGCAGATGGCATAGAGCATACTATTTTAAAGGTATAAGTAAGGCATAAGCTCTATTGATCTAAAGTATTCTGAGCGATAAACAGCTGCTGGATTTGATTAAAGCTGAAGGGAAGCCGAAGCATTTAATCAATCTCCAAAGCTGCTCCAAGTACATTACAAAGCAATTGTGATTATTGCTATTATATGACAAGATATAGCATAATAAAGAACGAGGGATCATTTTTCTTGGAAGCATTTAGAGGTGTTGTGGTGCTTCTTCTCAGCCTGCCTGATGCTGTCACCTCTGAAGCTCAGGCTAAGTGACGGAGAGTATCGGCTCAAAGAGACTAATTCTGAAGGGAAAGTGCAAGAGCAGGAGCTTTCAGCTCCCCGGAGCCTTCTCTTCCCTGGGCCTAACTGTGGCCAACAGCAAGCACTCAGGGAAGGAGTAGAAGAAACAGGGCAAGTGTACAATAATGCTGGCCACATCATAACCCTCTCTAATCCTTGCATCCTGCACAGCTCGCGATGTTCTGAGCTGCAGGGTATGTTTGTGCCTGTCTAACAGCCCTGAAGGGACCCTTCTTTCATTAGTTCTTCCATTTGTTTAATCACTTCTTGAACCTTTGGACAGTCTTGGGCTTCACAACATCCTGTGGTGCTGTGTCGCACAGTCCTGTCACATGGCTTTGTAAAAGAATACTTTCTTGTTCTTGTTTTTCAACTTTCTGCTTGTTATTTTCTTTAAGTACCTTCTTACTCTTGTATTAAGAAAAGCAATGGATAATATTTAGCTGTTCACTTTTTCTATTTCATAAACATAGAGATGACTGCCTCAACCTGCTCTGTTGTCTCCTTCTTTTCCAAGGCTTATTTAGTCTCCCCTTTTCTGAAGCTGACCCATTCCTCTGACCATCCTTGTCGTCTCTGCATCTGTCCCCTACCTCATTTTGTTGCATTCTTTTTGAAAGGGGATAACCAGAATTTCATATATTACTTTAAGATGTAGACTTTTAATGATTTTATTATTTATTCCTTTTTCAGATTTTCAATGATCTGTACTTATTACATAGCTTATAAGCATTGTGCGTCATCCAGTTTTGAAGACATGGACAAAAGAAGGATTTCTGAAAACTGAGGACCTGCATGAAATAATCTGAGGTTTAACATTTATCTTACATTGCATTTAAAATATAAAAATGGACCATCTATGAACAGAGTAGGACTTTTCCCCCTAGCAAATGTAATATGTAAATAAATTAATATATAAGTCTATTAATGAAAGATTAATAAATTACTAGACAAGTTTATTAAACCTTGCCCTTGCTGTATTTGCAAGAAAGATGTTATAGCACTTAAATCTGGAGAAGATAACATTTGCAAAGGCTAACTTTTGCCGAGGGTGCCTTGTGTCAGTCCTTTCAGTGGTTTCTTCAGTCTTTCTCCACTGAATACAGAGAAATATGAACTTCTGTGGGCCATAGTTGAATTGTCTTTCAAAATCAGAAAGTAAAAAAATAAAACTTAAATGACTCATCTGATCTTTATTATTCGCCTGGGGAGAAACACCAAAAGTAAATGGAGCTTACATAGTGATAAATGAGTTAGGGCATTAGGCATAGATAAAGTAGAATGGCAGTAAGAAATGATAGGTTGTGCTTTTCTACCTATATTAATTTAAAATTGACATTGCTCTTTCGTATTTTATTTCCTTTCAGGAGAAGGTGACATGTGCTGAATGCCTCTGGTCCACTGCGGTTTGCCAGTCAGCCCAAATTTCCAGCTGCTGGTGGAGATGAGGTCCTTGGAATTAACTCTTTGAACTAATTTTGGAAAAGCAAGTGCGGAAGGGCAGACCTCCTGTCATCTTCTGTTTCTCAGTCTGTCTTGCTTTCATTCCTTCCTTCAGTGTGGCCCATGCTGTGTGGAGGGACCTCCAAAGATATGCTGTTGCAAGCTTTGCTTTTGCTGAATGAATCCTATACATGCAGGTCAGATCCCTTTGGGTTAGCAGGCAAAACCAAGATGTCCCTGCTTTTGTCTCTCTATTATGATATCTCTTTTGAAACTTTAAAACTTTTGAAGCTTCTCATGACCTTCATGTGAAACCCTATGCATGGCCCTACTGTGCTGGAGGCTGAGCCTGGTGCAGTTATCTTTGTTGCATAAGATTCCTATTGCAACAAACTGTTAAATCTTCTTTATAGTCATTTCACATGAAAGTCACAAGTCTCCTGGGAAACTTTTCCTGTGTTTCACTTTATAATGGTATGAGAGTCTTGTGAGTCTTGTGAATGCAGGTTTTTAAGTGAAAGTTTAGACCAGTAGATAAAATTTTAATTGGGAAACCTTGAGGTTCTCCATGGATGGCTAGAGCTGCAACACTTGCCCTGTGAGGGGAGGCTGTATGACCTTGTCCTCCTCAGCCTGGAGAAGAGATAGCTGCCTAACAGCAACTCAAGTCCTTGGCTTAGCTTGAGTATCACTAGTTTCAGTGTGCTGAATGAGTTGGACAGTTGAAACTACAGACCTAGCAGACAGGCTAGTTTCCTATTGGAAAGTAGACCATAGGAGTCTACAGAAAAGAGCCTTGCTTTCCTTAGGATGCAATCTGAGGAGCACTTCGCTTATATTCCTCTGTTGTTAACTCAGTGGTGCCAGTGAAGGGCTGGTATGGCTACATGGCAAATCATCAGGGGAACCAGTTTAGTGTTTTTTTTTACCTGTTTTTAAGTTGATTCTTTCAGTGGTTCCATGAAGATTCATCTTGGTGCAGTTGAGGTATAGTGTAACAGTAGGAACAAACTGCAGGGAGTGTTTTGGCTGGTGCTGGGTTTCAAAGAAGCACTTTTCAGACTGCGGCTTTACAGTCAGTTTTTAAGAGCCCCCTGGAAATAACTCCCAACTGCATGGCTCCACGAATTGCCAGTTGAAGATGACCATTTGTGAAACCAGATTTCAAGCCAAGTTTGTGGCATACATAGACTGCAAAGAACGATGAAACCCAACTAAGCAGTGGTGCACAATACTTCACTTGTGCTGTTTTGCCATTTTTTGAGTTGCATTTGTTAATTGGCCCCATCAGACATTTCTACTAGGCATTGAGATTCACTGTAGGCCTACGAGATGATCAGTGTTTCCTGAGTTGTTCAGGATGGGACCTTACAGACTTTTAGGTCCTGCTGCTGTTTTACATTGACTGCACTAAGACTGGCTAGCCCGGCTGCCGTCCTCTATCCGATTGCCTCAACCTCATTGCTGTTTTATAACCAGAGATTGTGTCTGAGCAGAAGGGTGTGGATGCATCACTCACTTTCGAGAAAATCGGTTTGTGCCAAGGAGGACAGGATGTTGAGGAGCTGTGACTGTCAACTCATCTCCCCTGGAAATAACGCGTGCTGCTTTGCGTGAGGTGAGCCTGATCCTGCACTCTAGTGCTCAACGTTGGCATTGCTTCTGCTGGGATTAGAGTGAATCCTGGCCAAACTGAGACCCGCTTCTGTTCATGTTCCTTTCTAAAACTAATCTCTCCTTTCTCCACTATGCATATTTCCACCTTTGTGCTAATGAAAGCGCTGGATTGTTCGAGGGGATTGCATGGAAAATATCTGTGAGCTTTGGCCATCTCTCTGAAATACTACAGTCGATTTGGTGTTTGCTTTGGCGCGTTGCTGTGAAAGATTGTAGAGTGCGGGTGTTTATACGCGTACCGGGAGAGAGGGCTCCTGCTCATTGTGCCTTTGTGAGGCTGCCAGACTGTCTGGCCCCATCCATTCTAGTGTAAGTGAAAAGGGCCTCGCAAGCGCTCGCTGCGCGCTTGGACCAGGGCTCCACTAAGCACTACGCTTGGAAGCGGTTCTGTCAGCTTGAAAAATCATCTTTCTGCCTGAATATTGTTTGCTCCCCATTGTTACAAGTAACATGTAAGATTACCTGTCAGTGGGGGAATTCTTCCTCCTTCCTTTTGTTTCCTCTGTGTACTGGGCAACTTCATATACGGCACACTTTGGTGGCTCTCCAGTACCAGGCTCCTTCCCCTTTGGGAACAGGGAGGGGATTTTCCATACAGAAGAATGAGAAGTAATGTGTGAAAACTGGCGGTAAGATGCAGCCCTCGTTGAAAGACCTGGATGTTGCCCTTGACAAAGGATGTATTTTCCTCCTATAGCCCATTGCCTTCTGCAGAAAGACAAGACAGAGGTTCTCAGGCAGAAGGCATTTCTGTCTAAACTAGGATTTCTCTGCTCTGTGTAGAGAAATATTGTCCAGCTGAAAGCTCTTGCAGTACCCTCTGAGAAGACAAAAGATGACTCTGACAGCCCATCGGTGAATTTTCCTGCCTATGAGAAAGCTCATTCTAACATTTAATGATATCTGTGAGCTCCTGCTGTAAGTCATGGGCCGCAGGACCTGTGCTTGACTCGTAATTATAAAGTACTTTGTTATTGAACTTGGAGTCTGAACAGCAGTTTATAGAACTCAGGCCTCCCTTCCTTTTTCTACTGACAACAAGCATTTATCTCCAATTCCCTCTTCTGGAAGGAATAGCTGGAAAATAAACGTGCATTGATGGAAATTGCCAAGTACTTAGACCCAACCTGTAGTCCATCTGCCCTTGAGTCCTGTCTGTAGTCACACTGAGTATTTGGAGGAAGATGCAAATACTGCTGGAATGGATGATTACAAACAACCTGCAAACAAACTTGTCCACTGCTTTCTTGAGAGCTCTGTCTCAGCTTTTGTTTCAAGCAGTGGTTCTATTAACTTCAGCAGGGGAGGTACAGTAACTGATGCTTAACAATTAATTTTTTTTGTTTCACCTGTCAAGCTTTGCTGGCCAATTTTGCTTTACAAAATCTCTAAGTAGGGAACATCGGTGTTTTCCTTTGTACTGGAGACATGAAGGAATTAAAGGATTCGGGACTGTAAAGCCTTCATGAATAATTTAGGCTCTGTTTCCAACAAATATTCGCTCTGCTACATATGCACTGATACTGCGCTCAAACATTTGTGGTATCAGCAACAGTGCCAAACCCCTGTGAGCCAAAAGGAAATAGGCTTTTATTCAGTGTCAGCCATCAATCTGTTTCCAACCTTCAGGACATACTCTTGTCAATTAGGGGCTTCTGCTTGAGAAACCTGGCCTGTTAGCTTGCAACAAAAATAGATAGGCCGCGGCACATTACCTTTACAATCTCCCCTACAATGCATCGTTCAGCCCAGCCAGCCTTGTTCCTCTTACTGCTCTGCTTCATGTTTCTCTTGCGAATAAATGTTGCTGTACATACTTAAGCCAATGTATGCAGTCACTCAGCTTCTCCTGCTAAAACGATTGATCTACCTGAGACAGAAATGGCAAGAGTCTTCTCAAGCAAACCGGTCAGTGAGTTTCTCTGGGTCTTGGCCTGATGGTTCTTCTTGGCATTATAAAGATTGAAGAAAGCCTGGAAATTTATAGCTGAGAGCTAGACTGCATTGGATTCTCTTAGTCCTGCCACTGATGTAGTGTGAAACATTTAGGCAAGGATTTTTCCCTATTGTAGCCTTTTAGGTTGGGGGTTTTTTTGCCTTTTTTTTTTTTTTTAAATGTTTGGAAATACTGAAAGCACACACATTGCTCTTGCAGCAGCGTAAGCAGGCTTGCTTCATCAAGAAAGCATCTTACAAAAGCTCTGCCTAGTACAAATGGATCCTCTAACTCAAGGGCTGTTTCTCTCAAGGGCTCTGAGCTCCAAAGCGTTGACCACCCAGCTAGCATCAACAACCAGCAAGGTGAGGAATGACCAGCCGGCCTCCGTTTTTCACTGGGGCTGGGATTAAATGTGTGTTTCCACTTCTCAAACCACTGTGTCTAAGGGTTCAAAATGGTGCTTGCCTGCGTGCCTCCCCTCTGCCAGGGCACGGGCCCATGCTTCTGTAAAACTTGTCAGAGGTAAGCTGCTGCTGAGAGCTACGCGGCATCGAGCGCGGCCCTCTGCATTCATGAAGATAAATGAATCGGGAGGAAAAGCGCTTTTGCTGTGCTGCTGCTATTTCAATGTGCAAGTCAGACCCTGAAATGCTCTGTTCTACTTCAGTAGCTCTAAGAGGAGCCTTTCTCCAGAGGTCTCCGGTACCCAGATTAATTGAAATAACTCCAAAGGGCTCTTTTAAATCTAATTCCCTCCCCCATGTTTGCAGTCTCTTCTTCCCCCCCCCCCCCTCCTGTCTACACCCTCTCTTGAACAAAAAGCTTCAAAATGCTTTTCTGGAAAGGACTCGAATGTAATTCAGATGAAGTTAATGTGAAGTCAGGGTTGATTGCTCATCTCCCTGAAACCACCGGCAGTGGCTGAGCGCCGGTGAGTGTGTGATGGGAGTTCAAACACAACTGGGAAACTCGTGAGCGAACGGAACAAAGAGTGGGCTGGAGGCTGGAGATCACCGCTCCCCCTCCTCCCTGTGTGACTTTCTCAGCTCACGCTGAACCCTTTGATCAGTGTCCAGCGCAGGGTTACGTGGCAGCCTGGGCTGCGGCCAGGGATGTATACATGGGTGGAGGCTGCTGTAATCTGCCTGCGCTCTTGATCCACCCTGTACCCTTATTTCCACAAACACTGCCGCACATCGCAGTGGGGTGCATCGCTGCCGGTGCTCCTCCAGCTGAAACGCGGGACTGCCCCTGCCAAGCATAGCTCCCTTTTCCAGAAATCTCTCGGATAACAACATTTCGAACAAGTGTGCCTGTGTTATGTAACCATTACTCTATTTTTGTCGGGTGCATTTCTATTTGACACTGAAATCTCAGACTGTGAGTACAATAGGGCTATTCAGTGCACAGAGTTTGTGTCTTTTAGAAGCCACTGCTCTGGGAGAGGTGCATGGCTAAGCACGGCTAGCTTGAGAAGGTGCTGCTCAGGGCAAGAGCACTGCCAGGATCTCAACTCAGGAAGCACATCCTCCAGACCACCTGCCTTAGGACAGTATTTTAGCTCTGTATTCCTCTAATCAGGATTTTAGTTGTGGGCTTAGTGGCTATTGAGAACTCTTAAGTCCAAGACGAGTTCTTACAGACGTGCTACTACTATCATTCATACTGAAATGTTGACATGGTAACGTGCAGAATGAGCTGATACTCTTGAAGACAAAGGCTAATTGGCTCTAAAGTAAAGTGGATGGGAATCAGTGGTGGAGGCACAAGCTGTGGCTCCCCTGTACTTTTCAGTTGCATTTATTTGTGGCCATTCCTCCAGCAGCAGGTAGGAAGAGGGACCTGGTTCCTCCTGTCTGCCTCTGCCATTGCGTCTGCTGATAAGTTGCCTCCAGCACAGTGTCACAAGAAAACGCTTTGTGATTGAATACTGTCATCAGCAGACTGCGTGTCAGCTGTTATGAAAACCTCTGTTTTCTGTTAAATCCTTCAGCAAACCTGATATGGGTTCCACTCTTTTCTATTATTTCTACGGGATGGTCACAAGATCCTAGAGGTCATTCCTTGTCAAAATCTCTCTGGCTAGCTCGTGCAGTAGTCTTGCACTGCTCTCTTATTAAATGACAACAGGTTTTCCCAGAGGGTACACTTACTACCCCTAGATGGTTGCACAAAGGATGTTGCAACCCTGCAATTATTATTCTAGTGCAAATGCTGAAACTGGTTGAAGAGGATTTAGAAATCTACCCCTTCTCAGTTCAGTCATCCCCCCTCAAATTATTTCAAAGGTTGGTGAAATAAATTTTGCCCAGACAGATGAAAAGCAGTCTCGCAGCGTCTCCTCACTTCTATAGGTTTCTGCACAATTGGGCTAAAACAATACAGGGGCAAGTGCCTGGAGCAGGAGAGTGCGAAGCCTCCACAAGCCTCCAGGTGCTGCAGCTCAGAGTCCAGCTGGTGCCACCGAGAGGGGCCAAGACGTGTGGGGGCAATTGCCCGTGGCTTGGGCATCGGTAGTGGCATGTGCTGTGTGGTGCTGGCGATGGATGCAGGTCTGACTGGGTAGCAGGGCTGCTGCCTGGCACCCCATGGGACCCCTGCCCTCCCTCCCTGCTGCTTGTGGTGGGGCAGCAGCTGGGTGGTCTCAGACCCGCCCCGGGCAATGCACAGCGCTGGTTGCTCTGCCAGAGCATCCCCTGTTGTGTTACGCTGGTGTGGCTTGGTAGTTACAGCCCTAACAGTCCACTGTTGTAGATGAAGATAATCTATTTGATGCTCAACTGGGGAATGATCAATCTTTTTGTACAGGGTAGAAGAGGAATCTGTAGGAGCGTAGGATGCCTTTACGCCTATCTACTTATTACTGTATCCACACTGGGGACTGGGATGCCTCTGAAGCAGCATTAGGAGACAGGACAAATACCCAGAGCTGCTCCCTCTAGAGTGCCCCTGAGCTTGATGTCACCCCTGGCACAGCCCCCCTGATTGCTCAGCAGCGACCAAAGATGTGGGCGCAGATGATGTGGGCCCTTATGCTAAGTCTGAACTGCAAGACTGCCCTGAGGTGAGATGCTGCGGTGGGTACAGCTTGAGGGAAAAATGGATCTGGTTTAGGAGAGCTACCTGTCTTTAAGATGATTTTAAATGTTCACATTTTTTATGCAGCATTTTGGAACGTTTCAGCTACTCCCATTTGGAATTCAATTCCTCTCCCTGTTAATCAATAGCAGGCCTTAACAAAACAATATCTCACAAGAGACACAAGCACACAGTGCTGAACAAAGCAAAACAGCCACTGGCTTACAGCAACAATTGCTACTACACAATGGGTTTTCAAAGCTCAGTATATATTTTGTCCCTAGTGGGAAAACCATAACAAGACTGAATTAGTGGCTAGGCTTGCCAAAGGGAGAAATTAAAGTGTGATGGCTTGTCTGACACCTTGAAGCACCTTTATTTATTTTGGGGGAGAGGACAGCGTGAGGAAATAAGATGCCTATTAGGGAAAACTATTTTCTGTTGCTTTCCGAAGCGTGCAGCAGTTCTGCACGCCTGAGGGCTTGGTCCAGGTTGGGAATCAGCAGTACTTTCTGGTGAGAGGGTTCCTGAGAGGCACTGGGGGGCATGGAGGCGCTGCCCGTGGAGCTGGGGAGGTGCAGGGATGGGGCAGGGTAGGAGTGTGGCTTTCGAGGGGAGGATGGGCTGGGAGTCCCTTGTCCCTACCGGGTAAGCTCAGGGCTGGTTTGCAGGTGGCTGTTTGGTGAGGGAGAGAGAAGAGGGAGAGACTATGTGAGAGCAAAGCAAATTCCCTTCCCTGCACATGGTCACCTCTGAGCTTGCAAACTCAACTGCTCATCTGTGGATCTTGACAGCTCCTTGCTCTGGCACTAATGGGCTTCAGGAGCTCCCAGCGAGCTGTAATCGCCTTGGTTCAGGGCTCAGCTTGCACCTTTACAAGCACCTTCACCCCTTGCTGTTAACCTATGGTCTCCTTTATTCGGCAGCTAAGCTTGTAAATTCATGTAACCAAATAGCTGCGCTGTTAACTGCCTGCACAAAAGTGAACAACACATCCATCTTCCAGTGCCCAGCCAGCAGCCTAATGACACTCCTCGCCGTGCTCGTGGGTACGCTTTCAGACATAACTAACTCTGGCACTGCAAAAACAATTGTTTCGGTGCTTGCACAGGCTCCGCAGCTCATCCAGGCGGAGGAGGGAGGTTGCCCAGGCAGAAGGCTTCCCACTGATGGCTCCTGTGCACAGTGCCCTGTGCCACCATCACCCCATGCCGTGGTCTGATGGCTGGCGAGGGAGACCTTCACCCTGCCGGTGAGCTGTGCCTCATGAACCAGAGCAGGAGTGCGCTTGCAGTGGTTTTATTTTGGGTTGTGACAGATGTTTGACAAGCCTCTTGGAAAAGCCATGCCTCAGTTTCCCTGTCCCTAAACTGAGTGTTATTTCCTGAAGTAAAGCACCCCTGGGAGGACAGCTGCTAGTGAAACACTAAAAGGTGCTGAGGTTTTCTGGCCTCTCTAGTTCTTGCCAAAGTCTGTGGCTTGAATCCCCTAGTCTTGAAATTAATCTCACAAGAAGGTTGCCTGAATGCAAACCAGGTTTCCTACAAAAGGAGCTAATTTCAGCCCGGTCAGGCAGGGAGGTACAGTGCTCATGGACAGTAAATCCTGCAAGCTCTGAGGAAATCATCAGTGCAAGCTCCTTCCCCTGCTTCCATCACAGAGGAGGCTGGGTTGCAATTTCACCCTTTGCTAGAGACCCCACACCGCTGATAGGGACCAGGGCTTGGCTGCTTCTGCTGCTGCTTGTGTTACTACTTGTTGTCGAAGGAGAAAAAGTGCAGCTTTCTGTCTGCAAATAACGTAGACCTGCCATCGGCAGAGGTCTGATGTGTTCCCTTCCTCGCCCCAAAGCAATCACAAGCAATCAAAGTTGGGAGCATGTGACCTGTCAGAGGGTGAACAGACATTGCTTTTCTTTATTTGCTGGCTGCTACCTGTTGCTTACTGCAACAGGCAGTCTAAGAGAATTTCTTAATTAACCAGTCTCCGTCCTGGGTGGCACACGTACACCACCAACGGGCATTATAAAAGCGTACTTCTTGCACTTTGGGTTGGGAAAGGCCCCAGCGTAGCTGTATGGTTAAGGAAGCAGTCTTGGAGGCAGGGAGAGAAGGAGCCTGGTGCCTGGTCTCCCATCCAAAGGCTGTTTGTTGTCTTTACGTTACACATCGCTGGATCTAACCTTGGTGGAGAGTGGGTGGAGGCTTAATTTGAGCTGCCTTTGAAAACGATTTTTAGCAATGCACAGCAAGATCTCAGGGAAACAATGTTTATAGTCTATATCCTGCCTCAAATTGCATAGGCACCACACTCCTGCCCCACCGCCAAAATTAGCCGCAGTCATCAGGAAGCAGCTGGTGTCGCGTGAACCCTTGTGCTCAGCCATCGCTTGCTAGCTTTTACATAGTTAGAGAGTTTTCCCTAGTTATTGAGCATCCCCTACTTTCCGCCTTTGCAGCAGCAGCAGGAAACTTCTCATACGTGGAGCCTGGTCCAGTGTCCTTAATCATGCACAGTTCCCGCTGATTTTAGCAGGCAGCTTGCTTCATGGCGCATAGCTGAAAAGTGTTCCTCAAGAATTGGACTGTCTTCTGTCCTTCCTGAAAGAGGGTGGGGAATCCACTCCTCTGCTAGTTGTCTGTGTACATCATCAAAAGCATACAGGCTATGATACAGAGATAATAGATTTAAATAGCAGCTATTAGGGATTTTGCCAAGCTAGGTAGTACTGAGTAGAGAGTGTTTGTCGATTAGCCTTCCCATCTATTAAATCCTGGTTGCTTTAAGCTTTTAATTCACTCTACATAAATTACTGCACCCTTTTTCCTTAGTCCTTTAGAAAACGAGTAGCCACTTCTCCCTCCAGTCTGGATTTGGGAATATTTAAAAAGTGCGGTTAATTTCTGCCCCAGAGGAACTTTTCAGGAAAAAAAGCTCTTTAATTGCCATAATACATTTGAAAAAGTTGGTGTCAGGGCTTTTTGTAATTATTTAAAACATTAAATAATGCAAACTGACAGAAACAAGGCAAAATACACAGTTGGGGGTGGGTGGGGAAGGTATTCCTCTGCCGTTCCTCTGCTCTTGCAGGTTTTACTCAGACAGACCAGCTTTGCATTCCCCAAGGCAGAGACTTTTATCCTGTCTTTGTGACTGTTTTACTCCCTTTTTCTCTGTGGAAGGGGGGCAGGAAATGAATAATTTCTGCTTTCCTTCTGTTTCTTCATTTCTGACAGCTTCTTCACCAGGGAAGAGGAGACAAACAATGCCGGGACTCTGCTCATTCTTTACTATTTTCCCTTTCCTTTCTCATCACCAAAAGACGGAAGAGGGAAATGATGGTAGGCACTCAATATCCACTCATCTTGTTAATCCAGCTCTTTAACTGCTTTTGTTATCCAGTGGCATGATAGTCTTTGGCTCATTATTTACTGGCTGATTAATTTAAATGTATACCCATCAGGGAGCCAAAAGATCCAGTCTTAGACCTCTTTCACATGATTTGTTTAACTACTCTCTAAATTATTTATCATGGCTCTGAACTGACTGGAGAATTTTTTTATATTTATTTTTTTTTTAAGCACTATGATTTGATCCAAAACATCTGTAAAATATCATAACTGACCTCCCATCTGGGCAACAGCTCAGCTGTGTCCTGGGGCTGGGTAGTGTCAAGTGCACGAGCTCCGTTTCAAAAGCCTAAAATTCCTGACATGGTGAAATTCTTTTCTTACATATTTGTTGACAGAAGGTGGGCAGGGAAGGAAAGGGAAGGGAAAGGAAGGGAAGACAAGATCAAGATGCTACATCGCTGGGCCAGAAGTGAGTGGAACATCTTGTTACGGAAATGGCCACGAAAATGCTCCTCCCTGCGTTAGAAAATCAGCTATTTAAAGCAGGATCAATTGCCAGTCCTCTTCGCCACTGTTGTCGTTTAGATGTGGCATGTGTAAATAATATTTCCTTATGAAAGAAAACTTCCAGTGATGACAGCACTCCTCTGGCCGCGTCCTGTCCCAAACTGGAGGAATCGGCTTGTCCCTGGAAACGGCGACTCCCTCTGAAGAGAAAACACAGAATCTGTGTTTTGGTTTTCCTCTAAAACTTTAGACGTGGATTTTGATCCCCAAATGCCATTAGAGTGGCACAAATGGGGCACAATTTCTAAGATGCGTTTGGGCACTGGAGTTACATAGGACAGCACTCATGTGAAAGTAAAAACACATGGAGAAAATGAACAAAACTATGTGACTTAGAGCAAAGCCCACTTTCCCTTGAGATCTGTATAATCAAAGTGGCAATATGTGCTTTAAAGCAGTTCTTCAAAACAGATTGCTTTACCTTTACCAATGTCAGTGAGCAAAAATCCTTTTATTCTCGGCTAAGGGGGGTGGAGTCACATCTTTCAAAAAACTGGAGTTATCAAACACACGGAGATGCAGACGGGCCCCTCTATGTTTTGTTAACTATGCTCTGCTTATGTTTTTTCCTTTTGTCCCTCTCCATTTTCGATTTTCCAGGGAGATTAACCCACGCCCGGCTTAAGCACCCTCAAACTTTCCTCAAGTTGAGATGCACATCTGGATCCCAGCTCTACAGCTTGAGCCCTTTGCTGTTTGTTATTGTTTGCATTGCTTCAGGCCCTGCTTAGGGATTGTACAAAGTGTTCTTTTAAAAAAAATAAATATTGAAGTGTCCGTACAGCATTTTAGAGAAGCACACTCCTTCTGTAGGGTGCTGTAGCCTGATCATTACAGAAGCACAGAAACTTTGGGAGCATGTAGGGCACTAAGGCTTTGGAAAAAAAGGTTTTTGCTATGTTAGGGGCTTGGAGTTATTCTCATTTCCATGTAAGCCCCTGTACCAAGTGAAGGGAGACCACCAGGCCTTTGACGAGCATTCAGATGTCCTACGTTAGGGAACTTAAAGATCTCGCTTGGCACAGAGATCAGATGAGATTTAGACCAGCTGAGCCTGGCTTTTAGAGGTAGGGATCTCATCTCATGCTGACTAATGAGTCCTAGCAGAGATAGAGTTGTTAAGCAACCCTGTTGCTGAGCCCTGAAGGCTGTGGAGACGCAGCAGAGCTGCCGGAGATGCCAGAGGTATGGATTGTCTTCTTGTTTCTCCTATATTTATCCCCCTGCCCCAAAACTCCTTGTTTTATTTTTATTGGGATTTTCTTCAGATGAACCCGATTAAACGCATCACTAGCATGGAAATTTGCCGATGCCAATAAACCCATCTGTTTTATTAACTAACCGCAGTCTCTGGAGTGTTTCTCACCGGCTGAGACATGAGCAGCCCTTTCTGCCGTCTCCAGCGCTGTGTGTCAGCTCCCCGAACAATGGGAGGGGACCCAGGAGGTCGCTGGCAGGAAGCGCCGCTTCCCCTGGATAATTAACCGGCTGGGAGACTGAGGAATGAAGATAGCACATGAGACACACACAGCACAAACTGCTGAAACAATAAACAAACAAACCAGCACTTCCTTTTCTTATATTGTTAAGGCTGCTTCCTTAACTCAGGTTGCCCCAAACCCACCCCTCAAAAAGCAGCCTTTTAGGCTCAGTATTTCTTAACCTCTTCACTGCCAGTTCTTGCTGAAGCCAACGTTTGCCAAGGTGATGGCCACTGCTCCTCCTTGGGGCTTGCTAGAGAAAGAGGAGATCCCCGTTTCTGGAAGTGATAACAGGACTTTTACCAAAAATTGAATGGAGGGGGGACTTAGTTTGACCATAAGGATGCATGGCTGTAACACCCTGGTACCAGGACCTACGCGTGTAGGTACCAGCATCCGGACTGGTGGGTGACTCAGTCTAGGCCTTAAAATGTTGTTCTCCAGAGAAACTGGCTTCAGAGTCAAGACCTGGAGAAAACCTGGATGAGGGTTTTGTGGCTCAAACCCAATTCCCGGATCAGCCCTGCAGCCATCCAAAGTGCTGTTGTTTCCATCTCTGTTAGAGGGGGATCAGCTGTGCCACTGGTGCTCCCTATCCTCTGTGCTGATGAGCATCTGACCGCATGCCTCCACTGAGATCCCCTCCTCTGACTCCAGGGTGGACTTCTGCCCATGGCCTTCTGCCCTGTCCAAACCACTCTTTATGCAGTTTGCCATTTTGTTGGTCTGACCTGTTAACTCCAGAATTATGAAAGCAGAAATCAGGCAGTGGCAAACCGCACCTCCCCCCTCCCCCGCCGCCCTCCACCCGGGTAATTTTTGCAGCTGTCCCATTGACGAGCAGCCGGGGATTGTCTTTGTTTTTGTGCACAGATCGCCATGTGCGTATTTCATCCCGCGGAGGCCGGTGCTAGCAGTACTCGGGAGCTGCGGTGTGGATGTGGCCCCGCACTCACCACATGCTGGTACTGGGCGATGGATCTTGCTCTGCTGTGTCCTCAGCAAAATGCTGCCAGGGGAGGCTGCAAGCCAGGGGCAGTTCGGGAGAATTAGGCTGGAGTTGGGAAATTATTTTCCAAAAGAGATGCTGGTATTTCTCCCTGTCAGCCTGCGGACTGTGAGCAAGGCCGGACCGAGGGTGCCCAGGGAGGGGGACCATGGTCCGTCCCTGGACTGTCCCCCCACAGCAGCACCAGCAGAGGCTGTCACGGGGCAGCTCCTGCCGGCTGCTGAGTGCTCCCAGCTGACAGCTTATTTGTTATTACTTTAAATATCCACTGTTTGTGTTAAGCACAGCAAGAAGTCTAGTAAACCGAAATGGTGACATTTAAAAAATGAAGTCTCTCAAGTAGATGTTTAATCTTTCTAATGAGGAAGTTATCTGCTAAATACCAAGTTTAACAGTTATGTAATAAGTCCATATCAAAACACAGATAATGACTGGTGGGCTATGGTTTAGCAATTGGTATTTAATTAACCTATAAAGGCTTTCCTGCTTAATCTAAATTACACTTCTAGCCCACAGACTGTTTAAGGTGCAGTGGCGGAAGTGTTGTCAGTAAAACAGTTGCTTTAAGCCCTGTGGCACCTGGGGCTACATGGTGGCTTGAGCACAGTGTGGCTTTGTGCATGGGACTGCTCCTCAGGGACCCTTCAAGCTGTGTTGGGGCCTCCCTTCTCCCTTCTGCCCTGCCCTTCCCAACAGAGGAACTGTGGCTGCTGTCATCCTGCCTGCCACCTCCTCCAAAGTCCTCTCTGGTGGCTTTGTCCCCTCGCTGGTGCATGGTTACAAAATCTGCTGCACCAAGCCCAGTGCCCATCCCTGAGTGCCAAAACAGGGTCCGGCTTTGTCACATCATGGGTGATCCATCATTTCTTTTTGAAATAAGGAGGTCCAATTTGAAAGAGTAGAAGAAGGTCTTAATCCTGGATTGGGGTTTTGGGGAAGCCAGAGCACAACAGAAAAGTGTTAATCAGTGAAAATGTAAGGCTTTGCCTTGGAACAGGCAAAGAAGAATGAAGTAAACAGAGTCAAAGTCCCAGGGGCTGTCCGAGCAATCATGTAGACAAGGTGAGGCATACAGTGAAAATCTACAGTGCTTCCTGTGCCTCTAGGGGAATAAAAGAGGACAGGTACAGGACACCACATGGAGGAATAATGAAAAACAGTTACAGTGACTAGGCAGCATGATAGGAAACCTGCCACCATTGTGCATTATCACAGAAATGAAAAAGATCCACTGTCTCTGCCACAGACGCTGCTGGATGCCCTTCAGCTCCACTCAGAGCTGGAGCTCCAGCAGCGCCACCAGCCATGACTAGCCCCCCACATCACCCTCGCTCGGGTCCTCTGCTGCCATGCAGGAACCAGGTACCTGGAGAAATGGTGGGTGGTGTGGAAAGGACAAGGGATGGCTGATCCTGCTGCTCTCCCTTGACCAACATCTGATGTGTGTTTATGGCATGCTTTGCTGGGAGGGGTGGGAGTAGGTCCTTGGAGCACAGCTCTCCCTCTTGGGGAGGTTGGCCTCCCTCTAACTGAGAAACACTTCTCTCCGGCAGGTTTCCATTCTTAGTGCCTGGTATATTTTGGCACGTTTCAAGGCTCAATGAAGTCTTTTTGAAGCCTTTTCTTTTCTATTGCCAAAATCCCTCTGTGTCACAGTGTGTGTCTCCACAGCATGGAGTCAAGTGGAGACATGATGGATTTGCACATCCAACCTTCAGCGAAAAGGGAAGAAATGTGGAACAAACTCTCCCTGCGCACAAGTCCTTTGATTTCAAGGGGTTTCCAACACCCAGCGTCAGTCCCCTGAAATCTGCAAAGTGATGCTGCGTTCAACCAACTGCTGAAGCCCGAGGTGGAAGAGTGGTGCTGTGAGAACAGCTTTGAAAGGAGTTGGGAAGGAGCACATGTGCTGATATGTCAAGGAGGTACTGTAAAAAATAAATAAATTCCTGTTTTTGTGTTGTGAATCAACACTTCCACCTAAATCTCCTTGCTAACTGATTCATTACTGCATGTCATGCTAACAGCAGGCTTCTGCTATATGCCTCTTTTCACAGTGTTAAACAAAAACCCGGGTTTTACAGTTCAAATAAAATATCTTTATTTGTTGTGGAAAAGATAGGATATGCGCTCTTTAGGACTTTACATACAGCATGGATGAATCATGCAGGAGATGATGGAAATTGTTTTTTAGGCAGCAGCAGTCGTCCTTTGCCCTCTTCGTAAATGCTCAGTGATTCTGTACCGTGAAGTTGCTCTGAGAGCTTTAAGGAACAGCACAAGTAGACATGGAAACCAGCTCCCTGTTCTCAGAAGACCAAAACACAATCCCTGTCTGGCTGCGGCACTGAAAATAACATAACAGCACTTTCATCAGGAGCCCCCAGCTTTACAAAACCCTCTGCATGCTGTGCTTGAGAGACTCCTAAAAGTAGAGAAACTTTATTTGCAGTCACTGGATTGGAAAGGCAGATGTTTTCCTTCCTTCCTCTCTCTGCTGTCTAGTCCTTGTCAGTTTAGTTAACGTCCTGAGTCCATGTGAGACAGCAAATGTAGTCACTCAGGGAACTGCTGGGGTAAGGGGAGCATGCATATTCTGCCGCCAGTGTTTCCAGCCCTTGCACCTCTTACTGAAGAGTGGAAAATGCACCCAACTTTGTACATCGAAGGACATAATGACATAGGCTGGGCCAGTGGGGATCTCAGCTTATGTGCTAGCTCTGACTGTAAACCTGGTGGGGTGGCTGAACAGGAGGGTAGAATGAAAATTGGAAAATACAGCCAGGAGATGCATGTGGTCACCTGCTCCTTTTCCAGCTGTAGGCAATGAGGCTGTCCTGAGTGCTCCATCTTTGTCTTGTGCTGAATGAAAACCACGTAAGTGCTCAGATCTCAATTCCAAAGAGACCAGATCTCCAGGTAGGCATATTGCAGGGCACTGGATCCTACTAGAAAATATTTGAGAATTCTATACAGTCCCAGTCACCTTAAAGTTGAAAGTGAATGCCAGTTCATGTGTGCATGCCAGAGTATTTTGGGACAGGCAGAGCATCATAACATACTTTTTGATTCAAGATGTCTGGTCTTTTAATTACATGTCTGAAAAAGGAGAAACTCATTCGTAAGTGGAGAAACAATATTGTCCTGGGTAGCAATAAGTCTGATGGTGATGTGGTGAATTTAGACAAAATAATCCTGTTTCAACTGATATGACTTTGTTCAGAAGAGATTCACCTCCTTTTGTGCAACACCTAGCATAAAGAAGACATTTTCCATAAAATCGGTCCCAATCTAAATTTTACTATCCATAATACCTTGCACAGCTGCATTTTGTGTTTTGTGGAGTCACGCCAAAAAAAGGACCTGTTTTTTGTAGCCACTGATACAGAGGAACCTTCAGGACCAGTATTCAGGTCCTATGTTGCCAAGTTTTATATGTAGGGCAGTAGTAAGAATTAGTGTCAGCTCAATGTGCAAACCAGCAGCTAAACAGTGGGGGAAAGAACATGCTGTAGTTGTGCTGGTGGTGGATGGAGTCAGTAGTGCCCCTCTGCCCTTCCTTCTACCTGCATCAGCATGATACCTGGGATGTACAAGAGATTTTGAAGCTCTTGGACCTTTGGCCTTCCCTTTCTTCCTCTATGTCTTGCAGTGCTGGGTGGGCAACAGGGGTTGGTGTTTGTAGGCACTGAGTAGCTGCTATATGGTTGCCCTCACTGTAAGAGATTGGCCCAGAGGAGCCTGAGCTGCCTTCCTGTCCTGTTCTCCAGCGATGGTGAGTGCCAAGACCAGGATGCTCATGCCAGGCCCAGGGTGTAGGGAGCTCGGGGCCAGTGTGGTATGCAGGTTGCTGCTCCTGGGAAAAATGGTTGCACCCTGGTGCTCCTGGCCTCTCCCGGAACCCTGAATGGGTTGTCTGCTGCGGAGCTCTGAAGTGGTGGTGACACCAGCCTAAGGACCACATGTCTTCTGAGGAATATATAGACACACGTAGAATTTGCCAGAGCTGGTACACCTGCAGACTGGGATGCGGGAGAGCTGTGTACACTGGAGGATAAGTTCAGCTTCATTCTGCAGTGTGTGTGACCACAGCATGGTGGTGGGCAGCAGAGAGAGGAGACAGAGGCAGGAGATGAACATTGCATCTTTGTAGCGTTCTCCCCATGAAGACACAGCTTGATTCAACTAATGGCAGTAATTAGGGATAATGCATTGGTATGGATTCCAGATTTCCTTTATAATTAACCCCAGGAAGCTGATAGTTTTTCTACCTACAGTAACCTCTCGTATGTGTGGTGAGAATTTCTTGTCTTTTTCTTCAGGTTTGTGGGTTTTTTTTCCTTTCTTTCCTCCCCTTCCTAGTTTCAAGACAAAATTTGACTCTCTCCACTCATAGATAAATGGAACATCGCTGATGGAAATAGCTCCCTTGCCACCTCTTGTATCTATGAGCTGATAAAAAGGAAGGGTGTTTTGGGATCCTGGCCAAAAGCAGACACTCATGCTCTAGAAAGTTACCGTTAATAGCTGCTCTTCTAGGCCAAAGGTGGCATGAAAGTGTTAAGTGGCTTGGTGATAGCACTGCTGGAATTAGAAACAATCCAGGGGGTTGCTGTTGTTAGTCCTCAAAACACATCTGAGAAGGAAGTCTTTATAGTTCCTGTTTTCCTAATTGTAAGATTAGCCAGGACTGCTAAAGCAGAATTTGGGTTTAGATTTGGCAATTTATGCCAATTAATCATTTGCTGAGATTGCTAATTCCTTATCTGAATGAACATTAATGCACCCAGAGCTGAAATAAAACCAGTCAGGACCATGCTCTTCTTTTGCTGTTTGTCTCTGCCCCAACGAGTTCACACCAGCCATGTCCAGCAAGAAGGATCTATTTGTTGTTAGGAGAGGTAGGTGGACAACTGCTCAGTGGCTGTGTCTGTACTTCTCCCAGGATATCCTGGAATAACCTGCAAGTTTATGAATTTCCTGAACTTTAGGTTTCGTACACATCTTTGTATTTAGTCTCAATTTGTGATTTTTTCCTATAATTTTTTATAATTAGCATCTGAATCTGCTTGTCATTTTGGTCTTTGCACTGCCTAGTGGCAATGAGTTCCACAGTTAACTTGGTGCTGTGTGAAAATGTACTTCTTTTGCTCCTTTTTACCTTGCAGCCTGATGATTTCTGTGACAACCCCCACCTTTTGCATTGAAAAGAATAGTGAGCAATATTCCTCACTAAGTTTTTAAAAGCACTTCTGGTAATCATTCTTGAAATGCCTAATGATTTTTTTCAATCCCATACCTCCTTTTTCAAGCTAAAGAGCCCTACACTGTTTAATCTTTTCTTATACGCCAGCTATATCACTGATGATAATTCCATACTAAGTAAAAGATCCAGGTATCATCAAGAACTAATAAATTGCCCAAACAGACCAAGAGAAAATTTTGTTTTCCAACCTTGTCCCACAGAAGTCACATTCAAGACAG
Organism: Limosa lapponica baueri; assembly: GCA_002844005.1. NCBI lineage: Eukaryota > Metazoa > Chordata > Aves > Charadriiformes > Scolopacidae > Limosa > Limosa lapponica. The sequence continues at coordinate 499,328 of KZ505717.1, forward strand.
AAGGAGATGCAACACAAAACGTAACTGAAGTTTCTCTGGAAAATGACTGCCTTAGCACAGTATAATGTATTGCACGTTTTAGGAACCACAGTTTTCACTACCATTTCAACAGCACATAAATCTGAGAATCTGTCCTAAAATTATTATCCAAATTAAATATTTCTGAGCACTGGCCTTTTAGTGGCAAGATCTGAAATGAGAATTAGTATTTTTCAAGTGTTTCATATGATATATACTCATGAGAACAAATTACACGTGTTATACCTACAAATACCCATGGCCATGTATTTTTAATTTAACTCAGATACTAATGTCAGTAACCAGAAAGACAACACAGATGCTTTGGGTCTCAGACCCAGATGTTTTGGTCACTGTGACAACACCTGTGCTGACTCTGTTGGCAGCAGTAGCAGCCCCAACACAACTGCTGTCGCTGCACAGCCCTCAGAGGAGCAAACAAGCCTGGTCCTCCCGTGGCAGGAGCCTGGGCAGCAGCATGAGCGAGATGCAGAGGTTTTTCTCTATTGCAAAGTTACCTCAGAAGCTCAAGGGAAAGCACGAGTGAAGGTGCTAATATTTCACTCCCTTTGTTCTCTGAAAAGCAGGAGGAAGAAGGACACAGCATGTTGTTGCTTACAACAAAGTAGGTGTGGTTTTCTGGATTTGTACTTTTTCTCTATTTACATTAGGATTTGCAACATGGGAAGGGTCAGAGATGGGGATGTCCCAGTTGGGCACCTGTGCCAAAGTATGGAAGAAATGGCAATGGCTCAGAAGTTTTGGCAACCAGCAATATGGGGAATTCATCCAAACTTACACTCCTCCTGTATAAGCAAATCTTTCACAGAGCCACTGGAGTGATTTCATCTCAGTGGTTTCATTTCACACATGTTCATAAGGATCAGTTAGTTCTTTCTTTCAATGACTTCGCAAGTATACCTTAAGAAGGGAAGGATGAAGGTGGAGAAATACTTGAAATACACTAGTTAAAATCACTTATTTTTATTTGTGTGTTAGTAAACATTCTATTTCAGTCTCAATGCATTATATTTGCATGAACACAGGTGCTAGGCGGTGCTGTTCATACAGAGCTTCTAGAGAGAATCAGTGTTTGATGATTTGGTGAGGCATCAGTGCTTTGTTAAAATTCTCCAGGTACAACTTGGGACTTTCCTGTAATCAAATGAGTAGGTAGAGGATACCAGGTTTTGTTTTCAGGATTTTTTTTCCACAGGCAGGTGGTTATTACGGCTGAGGAGATGGGAGTTATAATGCAAATGGCAAAATCTAGATGATGACTGTATTACCAAGAAGCAGAAAACACAATCAAATGGAAAAGAGAAGTACTAAGACAAGTGTCTCAACAAGGTCAAACTGCATGCTAAAGGAGCTGTGTGTCAAGTATGAGGCATCACACCCAACCCAATTAACAAGCCTATTTAAATTTGAAAAATTCTTGGTTCAGTCAAAATTTGACTGAAAGCATTTGACAAAAGGTGGCCATTAAAGATTAGCAACAGAGAGCAGAAAGGAATATGTATATATATTTTCCTTGTCAGTAAGGCATTTTCCAGTCATAAGAGTGTCTTGTGCTGCATGCTGATCTCACAGATGGTGCAGTAAATCAGGGCTAACACTGAAAGTGTCAGTGGAATTATCTTTGTGTAAATGGTATACGAATTGGTCCCTAGCTGTGAAAGACAGAGATTGCCTTGGGGTGTAAGCCCAGATAGAACTAAAGTTGATTTCTCTCTCTTCTTTTTTTTCTTTTTTCCCTTGGAGTCTGACTCTGTGGCTTTGAGCATTTTGCATAATTCTTTTGCTTTGGTTTCCTCCCTGCAAAGTCAGCTGATAGTTCCAGAGGAGCTCTTGAGTAGAGAACTTTGATTATGGAAATTGCTATGGAAATGCTTGTTTATTACCGTTAATGGAAGTAATATAATACATTAGAAAATTTTAGCTCAGTCAAGGGGTTCGGAAGGCAAAGAGCACCAAGAATTTACTGGGAGCTGGTTTTTAAACTACTGGTTATTATTCCATAGGATGAAGAGAACATTCAGCTTTAAGGGAGAGATACCACCCAAGAGTGAAGCAAAGAATACAATCCTGTGACTGCATGGGTAAGACTTCAAAACTCAGTACGAATTCCTTGTGACTTGCATGTGAATTTGATGATGTCAGACAGTAGTGACCACAAGCCCTTCTTCTTTGATATCTGTTTGGCTTATATTAAATTTGAGGGTGTTCTGTAATATCTCTGTAGATGTATAGGATTTTGAGGTCTTCTCTCCTAAGGAGAGACCATGGGCTTATACAGCCCGTTGCACTCTTTCCCTCTCCCTTATTCCTCTTCCAAAAGACACACCTAACTTTTGGTTAATGATCATGAGGAGTGGGGTCTGAATTGGTACAGTGACAGGAATATTCATTAAAGCATGTGGGCATGTTACCACAATAATCTTATTTGAGTTTGAGACAAGGGATGCTCACGTACGAAAATCCTACCTGTGTACTTCATAGGGGCTGACGTGCTGCCAGAAGGGAGCAAGCTGGCAACCTAGCAGCAATGATAGATTAAAGCCAGATAGTGATATTTTCCTAATGTTTCAAATAAATAATCAAGGGCTAAGTAAAGGAAAACACAGCTTCTGAATTTACACAGTTTCTGGAAATAAAAATGCAGAAGCCTGCTCACCGTGAAAGTATCCTTCAGCTTTCTAATAGAGAAGGCTGGGATGTGCCAACAGCAGAAGATTTTTGGCCTTTAGCATGACTCTGTGCATCGAAGGTGGGATTAGTTTTGCCTAAACATGTCCATTTAAAAGTCAAGTATCCTCCTTCCACAATCAGTGGAGGAAAAGGAGGTGGTGTATCCAACCTCTCTCTGTCTCTGGGCTGTAGAGGCTGTCTAACCTAGCTAGACCAGATACTAACTTGCAGACAGCTAAAATTAGCAAGATGAATTGCTCTTTTATTGCTTCATATGTTTAACAAATTGCACACTTTCCCCACAATTGTGTAAAAGGTCTCTTGTTTTACAGGGAAAGAGGAAAGTGAGGCTGAGACGAACTGACTTCCCCAAAGACAGTTAGCAACAGAACTTAGATTAAAACACATGTGCATCTGACTCCAGCCTCCCCTTCTCCTCCCTGCTCCTCCTCCCTTTCAGATTATACTGCCTCCCAAGGATGACAACTAACTAGTCTCAGTGCAGGAAACCTTTTCCTCTTGTCCTCATGGGCATGAAGGAGGGTCAAAAAATATAGCTCCATCAGGCAGGTTCTGAGATTTGGGGTTGTTTTTGGGACATCCAGGGCTCCTGAGCAAACTCTGCTAATTTCAGTTTCCTGAAGTTGGGTGGCAAGTTTCAGAAAATTTGGTTTGTAAAGAATTATGCAGTGATTTACCTGCCTTGCCTGACAACAGCATTGCATTGTCGCTGTTGCTCTCTTGCTGAGCATATGGAAGCTGAGTGCTCCCTGGCTAGTATCCAGACATCCAAAAGTTAAATTGATGGGAATTGCCATGAGGGTTTGAGCTAATGGGAGACATAAAGAATGAAGCCTGCTCTATTTTTGCTTGTTTCTTTTCTTATGAGAGTTTTCTTCACAGAACAAACCTAGATACGACTGCATGCAGCATATTTCTTCTGTGTCTGCCCCCTGGGGATGACTTACGCCAAGTTGTGATCTGTTTTGCTGTTCCAGCCCATTGGGCTCATCAGTTTATTCAACTGACTTTTTAAATGACCGTATTTTTCCTGACTTCGGAAAAAGAGGCAAGAATCTAATTGCATTTCTGGGCATGAGGTGTAATGTCAAGGCGGCAAGATGAAGGGAGGGGAGAACTCCGCTTCTCAGAAGGGGAAGAGCTTGCTGGGCAAACCTATTGGGGTGGCTTGGGTGGCTTGCACATCAGTCATCAGTATACACGATACGCTTTAAGCCACGTAGCTGGTGTCTGCACAATCCAGTACAGGATGCTTAGTGGTTTCTTATACGCAGGGACAGATGTTACAGAGAAGCTTAGATATGCACCTGTAGTTAGATTAAACATTCGAGGGCCTATCTTCTTCAAGCCATTAGAGCTTGGGGTCCCTCTTCACAGACTGCTGTATATGCACTCTCTGGACCAAACTGTAGATTAATAGCTCCACAGATGGAGAAATATTTTTTTTCCTAAATCACAGTTCTGTTTCATTTTTATGTTGCTTGCTAGATTAAGTTTTAGAGCTCTCTGAGGTTTTTTTTATTTTATATGCAAAGTGAGACTAGAATTTTTTACTGTTATATAGTTTTGAAAGTTTTTTTTTTCTTTTTGCTGTAAGCAAAACTCAGGAAATCAAAGGTGATTCATCTCTAAGCAGGAAGTGATTTAAACCAAACAATGCTTTTTGATTTATGATAATGAAAAAGATTGCAGAGTGATGACGGGTCAGATGAAAACTCACAGTGCAGCGATTTTTGTGATAAGTATCATTATATTCATGCACTCAACTAATTCTTCACTATCAGTTTTATTTGTGGATTTTATTTATTTTAAAAGTTTTTATTTAGGGAATTTATTGGCAGGGAGTGATTGACAGCCTTGAAAAAAGAAGTCTGCAATTCAGAGAACGGATATAAAACCTCCCCATGCAGTCCTGCCAGTGTGCCTCAGCTCATCAGAACCACAACAAAAGAGTAAAAGAACGTGAGAGCATCTTTCTGTGGTCAGATTAAAAGTCTGGCCTGGTATTTTTTCAATCAACTCCTTTTTGATTTTTAAACTAAATAATATATTTTATTTCTCTTGTGGATTTATAACTGCTGGAAGTACTTCTCTGTCATGCTTTTCATCTGTTTAGTTTATTTTTTCCTGCACCATAAATTTAGACAGGTTTTTGCTTATTTAAGCTTAGCTTTCATGACTCTGCTTGACTCCAGGAGCCAGAGTTTTAAGAAATGGGTCAAGTATGGTGAGACTGGAGTTGAAGCCATAAGAGCTTGCAGCACCAGGATTTTTTTTGTTGTTGTAGTTATTTTGTTTTCGGAAAACTCACTCAGGAAACATCTAAACCATGCTGTACTTAACATAGGCTGCTCCAGAGACTCACAGCTGGATTTTATGTTTAGGACAGAGAATCAGCAAAAAGTAGGTCTGGAAAGGGCCTGGTAAAATCATCTGTCTCATCCCCCTTTCTGAGACAAGATTCCTGTGTTATCGTGCCCTTCCTCAGTCCTCTCTTCCCTACAGTAAACAACCACAATCGTCCTCTTGCCTCTCACAGGCCTTCATTTCTAGACCTCTGACCATTCACCCTACTCTCCTTTCAACTCCCTTGGCTTGGGAGCTATGGGACTATGTCTCTATATCTCTCACCATGTCTCTATTGAGGCATGGTGCCCGAAGGTGGACCTGCTGTTTCTTCAGAGAGGACATCATGGCTGGGTCAGTGCTGCAGAATGGGAATGGACCGTTTCTCACTTCTTACTAACACAGCCTCTCTGCTCCTCCCACAGCAGCATTTTACTTTTGCCGACTGTATCGTGTGCCCAAGCCATGTCCAAGAGCTGTTTTACCTCTGTGCCCAGCCCTCCACGCAGAGCTGCTGCCCTGCCAGCGGCCCCCCCTGCCCCCTACTCCTACCTAAGGGCAGCATTTCGCACTCACCTCTACTGAATTATGTCTTTGTGTGGATCGAGGCTCCACACTTGGGTCTCCACGGCTATCCCACACCTCAGCTGGTACGGGCTTCAGCTTGACCCCTTGGGGACAATGCGACGCAGTACACAGGTATAGCAGAGATTTGTCTGACCACAACCACTATATTAGTAAAAGCACTTGAAAAATACTGGAGGCCCTTACCTCTCTTTATACCTTATCTCTTTTGCACCTGGGCAGTACTATAGGATAAAATTTCTTGCTTCTCTCCCAAAAACCATGCTTCCAAGTAATGGCCAGTGACTTGCTTTTCCTAAAACTGCCTGTACTCTGGACTTGTGTATCTTTAGCCATGCATTCAGCCATTACTGTTTCCATTTAAGTCAAGCTTGCTCCACCTTTTCATGCGGAATCAGTTAATTATTAAGAGCACCGTACTTGATGTCTCTGGACTGCTGTCCTGCCACCTTTTAGGGATAATCCTCCAAGCTGCTCAGGCATTTTTTTTTTCTGGGCCAGCCTGTCTGGAGCGCACTATAGTCACGTTTCTCAAGCATCCTGGACATGTATCCAATATATCATAAGAGATGGAGTTCATTGAGGGGTACCAACATATTTCACTCTACACAATAACTTCAATATGCTTGTCAATTTTTCACTTCATGCACAGTGGCTTTAAAAATGCCTTGAAACAGCATTTAGATGATCTTAATGATGGTGTTGGCAATATGAACCCATACTTTCTTCTTTCCTGCACTGTTTAGATCTGCCCAGCCCACTGATGTCTGACACACTTTGCAGCATTAAGGCAAAAGATTTAAAAAGATTTATCTACAACTCCTTTAAATAACCAAACAACAAAACTCAAATCCTGTAAGAAACAGGGCAACTTTGCCATCTGTTTCCATTTTCCAAAAAATACCATTAAAAAAAAAGAGATGAGCTGGTTCTGGCAATCAGTGGTTTTTACCTCTGTCTAGCGTTTCATGAGTAACTGCTCCACGCTGGTCTTGCATTGCGGAGCATACACCGTACTCAGTACTCCGTACTACTGTATAATCTAGATCTCTCTGGGCAGCCGATGAGTCACTTTGGTAGTACTTCTCCACGCCGTCACAGCTCCCAGTTGTCAGCAGAGCTTCCTAGTAATATGATATTTGGCATTTCTGACAAATCTGAAAGAATTAAGTGTGGACCTGTTATTACTGTCCATTGCTAGGACATCACCAAACTGACATGATGTCATTCCTATACAAGCACAGAGCCTACAACCTAATGTCAAGGATTAAAGGAAATTCTGGAAAATTTGTGTATTAGTGCTGTCTTGCCATCTTCTTCTGTTAATCCTTCCAGCCTTCTCTCCTCAGGCCCTTCTCGTTTCTTCTCCAAAGGGGGCAGGACATAGATGAGGAAGATCTGACAAATTGAAATGGCTTTTTGCAAGGCACCTGATAAACTTTATTCAGTTAACCAGATAAACCTGCCCTTCATAAAAGGAGCATTAATGAGATCCATCGATGTTGGATGTGCTGCTCTTTATGATTTTTTTTGTTTGTTTTGTTTATTGCCTGGAGGAGCATAGACCTGGCATGTGGGTAACAGGCCAAAACAGGGAGAATGGATGGTGAAGGAGATATTTGGGTTTAGACAAGACTGCCTGGAGTATACAGATTACAAGTTTCATGATTTTCTGCAAAGATTGAGACTGAGCTGGATGAGACAGCAGCTGTATTACCTTGAACTAAAAACGTCTCATTGACAGTTGAACTCTGCAGGCCTGTCAATTGCTCAGGCTTGTCAAATTATGCCATGTCGTTTTTATTAGCTTGATATCTGGAGAGCTATTTCAACCATTAGAAAAGGTGGTTAAAACTACAGCAAATGATTTGTATGTAACATAACATTGCTGTTGGGTTGCCAATTTCTGATGCCGCTTCCAGTGCCTTGCTTCCCACTGAGTAGTAGCTTTTAATTTAAAATAAAAGCCATTAGCAGTGCTATGTGCTAAAGTGCTCAGAAACTGGCCTTACTCATATTTTGTTTGGTTGCCAATAGCTTTAATCAGAGTTACCTTTTCTGAGTCATCAGTGTGACTAATACCCTTGTGAGGCCACCTAGAATAGACTTCCTCTGAAATCATTTGTCCTCTTTCCACCAAGATGCCTCTGATCCATAAAGGCAACTTTGGCAAATCCCTTTGGTCTTCTATTGTATCACAGTCTACATCACATAAATAAGACAGGTAAGTAAAAAAATTGGTATGTCTCCTTGGAGACATCATTAAGTGCTCTGCTGAAAGGAGCAGTGTTTGTCATTTCTAATGAAAAATAAAATAAGTGACTTGCCCAAGCTCCCATTCTGAAGCAGTGACAGAGCTAGGATTAGGATCAATCACTTGAATCCCAATACCAAGATTTATTCACTAAAAATAAATAATCCTGACTTCTCTAAACCCATCACATTGGATTTTCAGATTCAGTCTAATTAGGAATATTGACATATCATTCTAAATACTCCACCCTATTTACACCTCCCCTGCTCCCCCTCAATTATCATATTTCCCTGTGCATGGACCATGTGTATTTGTCAAAAAAAGTTTTAATTCAACAGAATTGCAGTGGAATTGCAATCTATGTTCAGAGATGCGGCAAGCAGAAGAGGTGTATTACCAGAGACCGACCTTTCCTTCAGAGTCAAGAGGAAGATTGTTCAGAGTCAGTCACAATCCTTTCTGTCCTTGGTGCAGAGTGCAGTAGAAGCCTTTCCCTGCAGGTGGGTTATCTGGAGGTTAAGGATGTTTTAAGCTACATTATTTTTGATGGGGTTCAGTTTCTCTGGAAGATGCGTTTTACATGCTAAACCAGTGTCACTCCAGTAGATCTTGTTATGGATAGTCACGGCATTTGTACTATGAGTGGTTTAAGAATTTCTGATAGGGAAACCTAGGGATTTTATTTTTAACCTTTTTATTGATAATGCTGAGAAGTTATCAGTGAGTGCTGTGGCCTCACATGTCTAGCTGCCATGATACAAAAGTTACTTACACCCGTATGTGCAGCCGCAGCTTACTAGAGTCTTAGAAGACCCATTCTTGAGTGCATAAAAGCATAGTTTCACAAGTATTTATTTTAATAGGAGCATTATGTCAAGCATCTCTCTCCCCCACCTTTGTGCTGTTGCCGGCCAGTGGAACCCAGGGGCCACTCAGGCTAAAAACCACTTTGCTTGTGCTAATCTAGCATGCAATGAAAATAATTTTTGTTGGATTGGCAAATGGCCTCACAAAGCCAGCTGGGCAAGCAACACTAAGCTGGAAGATTCAGGAGAGGAAGGACCAGGAGGAAGCATGAGGGGTGGCAGAGAGGGGCGGTCACGTGGGAAAGGACTTCCACACTCATAAGAACGGTTGAAGAGTCCCCATTCTGGCACCTTGAGAACATTCATTGGAGCAGTTGCCTCCTGTTTTGCTTCAATATTTAAGTGGCGCAGTCATTGGAGACCATGGGTGGCATTAGTCACTAGTAGACAGCGAAGTCTGAGAGACTGCCATGGCACGTGAGCTGTGTAAACTAACACAGCATGTGTCAGTGGTTTGGGTTTTTGTTTGCTGGGGTTTTTTTTGTTTGTTTGTTTTTTTCTTATAATTTAAATACTTATTAAAGAATACTTTAGTATTGACTGATATATATGCACATACAAGTGTGTATGTGTGTATATGTATGCCACATAGAAAAGCGGTATGTCTTCTGCCTTCAACAATACTTAACAATTCAACAGAAAACTGCAGACATGTTTGTATCTAATTAAATAGCTTATAAACTAGGATTACCTATTTTTTTCCCTCTATTTAATGAGATTCCTCTAGCAAGATCTGGGAAATAGTGTTTTTTCTTTTCTATTTGTGTTTTAAGTAACCTTTATGTTTCCATATGGCTTGCATGACTCAGGCTTTATAGATTACAAAGTCACAATTAAAGTCCTAGATAAGACTAACAAGTTGAGCATGGCAGACAGAAGCATTTTTTTTTTTTAAATGAAACGATAACTACATTTTAAATCTGCAAAGAAGGCATAAATTCATAGTACAATATTGATTACAAAGAGTTAATTTGTCTAATAAGGCAATTCTGAAAAATTCTGTGATGCCTAACAAATGAAGGTTGCATGGCTTGGTGTGATCATGTCCTTCTCCACCCTCTGCTCCATCCATGAAAACTGTGTTATTCCTGATAATGATGGTAAATGAATGTTTTAAGGATTCATTCTTTAAAGCAGAAGGTTTTTTGACTGCGTATTACCCTGAATGCTTATATACTGTTTCTGCAGTTGTTATTCAGCAGTTTTGTATTTTCCACGCTTGGTGGGAAAAGTTCATCCAACCCTGATTTATTATTATTTGTAATAAAAATTTGCTGTTCTCCATCAAATTAATCAGTTTTAATGATCTTAATCTAAGACAAACTTTTCACTTTTATGTTAAACTCTCATTACCTGAGATCGTGTAATCCTAGCCAGGTGTTTACACTTCAGTGCAGAATGAAAGAAGGGGAAAGGGGGCACTGGGGCTGAATGGTGAAATACATTCCAGATAACCTGCTCTACCTTTGTGCATTTTCTTGAATCAAGACGTTTGGAGATTGTCAAAAGTATGTTCTCTTGCATTTGTTAACTGTAGCCTTATTTATCTTAACAGCAGCTCTCAGAGTCTACACCACTCCTAACTAAGTGGATTAATAGGTCTATTTATTTACTTATTATTTTTATTTCAATGAGTACAGATAGAAGGAAAATTCCTACAAAAGCTGCTGGAAATTCCTGTAGTGAAGAAGGTCCCATGGTGCACAAGTCTTTGAATTCCCACATGCACTGGGCTTTGGCTCCCCAGGACCACCAAAAACACCAATTTAATTAAGAAAAGGGAAGGGGGACTACAGAAGGGAAAAAACTTAAGGAAAATGCACATGTGCGACGCTCTTTACTAACCATTGGACAGCAGAGCTCTGCTCCTCATGCAAGTGCAGGTCCTCCCCTGAGGTCTCCTGAATGCTCTGGATGATCCACATGAGATGGTAGAATCAAGAGCTGCTGAAATTTGAGTGCAAGTTTCAAGTTCTCCTTCCTTCCTTCCTTCCTTCAGGTAAGCATGTATTTATTCAGGTTGCTTTAAATTACTTTTCATTGATCCATATATTTCATACTCAGGATGTTTCGTACTCGGGCTAAAATAGGAAAAGGTCACACACAGTAATTAAAAATATATTCTCATGAAAACTGAAGGGAAATTTAAGCTTTAATTAAGTCAGAAAAAAATTTGAAAAGCATAATTTTCTTATTCAACATCTTTTCCTTGAATGTATTTTGCTTTAGGCACACACACTCAAGGATACAGTAGTGCATTTGTTTGCTTTTTAAAACTATTATTAAATATGTTACATTTTCTTTATCCCTGTGTGCAATCCGCAGAGCTTTCACTTTGTTCATCTTTGCAAAGTCTTCATTGCTGGTAATGATATGTCAGCCTGGAGGAATTGTGGTAAGAAATTTTAAAATTGCTGTAGTCCAAAGAGAGTGACACACACTTCAAAAAATGTGTGTACACGGGTCAGGATAGGTCAGTATAAAGATTTTAGCAGTGGGATGACTATAATATACATGTTTAAAAACAAGTCCTCAGGTATTTAATGTGCTCTGTCATTTATTTACATAAGTACATACAACCTGTCTCCCAGAAAGGGATGGCCTAAGATGTTGAGGGGCCTCAGACAAGCATTCTGGAGTATTTTTTAAACAAAATAGATAAAATTTGCCAGTCTCCACTCACTCCTAAGCCTCTGTCTGAGACCATGTCTCCTACCTCTGACAGCCTCCAAACGCACACCTCATGTCTGCAAAATCCAGTCCCAGACCTTATTCACCCTGTTCCTCCTCTGCCATGTTTCACCAGCAGGACGCTAATGCCTGTGCCCACAAGTTTTGTTTTAAGAATTCCTATTAATTTGCTTTTTCATGTCCTCAATTTCCATTGGAAAATGGAAAAATTCACTTCAGTTATGAAGGAGGTATTTGCCATAATTCATGATGGGGGAATTTCTGGAAGCATCGCTTCTTCCTTGCCTGTGACCCAGGGACAGCTGACTCCTTTTCCTTATCTAGGAATTGACTGAAGAGAACCTGTTGCTTTTTCAGCCGTCAAGTGCATCTGACAATATTTGTCCTTGTATTCGTGTGCATGCTGCAGAAGGCAGATGCTTTATCCTTTTGTTTTCCTGATCTCAGATCCCCAGGAGGTTAAAGAGAATTAAATAAAATGTAGAAAATCTTTAGCATCAGAGGTTTCAATATTGTTAAGGGGTTTAATGTATCGTAATTGTTCAAGACTTTGCTGTTTCCTTGTGGGTCTGTTTCTCCCTCACTATGATTAAGTTCATGGTGAAGTCTAGATAAATATGACATTTAATGCAATCCTATTCTTGCTGCTATGGAGATATGCCTTGTAGAATGTGTCTACTTCACTTTGGTCTACCACAGCATGATAAGTTCAGCACGTTTCTGCCAGATCTTCCTAGCTCCCTGTCTTTGTTGTTAATAGCTTAACATGCATGTAAGTATAATACTTGGCAACTTAACACAACATTTGTCTTCATTAAAGCGCTTCACAGACTTCAGTTAATGAAGCCCTGTCAATGTGGTTTTAGGTGGGAAAGGCCTTTTACAACACAGGAAAAATGGTGAAATTGAGGGACAGAGACACTAAGCTAGATCTTCCAAGGTTCTCAGGTGCCTAGGAGCTAAGTTTTGTGTTACGGTCTCTCCAATAGCAAAGCCATTTAAAAATTTTTCTGTCCCCACCCCTCCAGCTCTGCCTGCAGTTTGTCCTTCTCCTCAGCCACACCAGCTCTCTTGCTTGTGGGGCCTTCTGGAAAGCGGATCAGTAGCAGCGTGTTGGTCAGAGTATGTCCTGCCCCCATCTCCTTATCCAGCCCCTAATGAGGGCTGATATCAATGGGAGTTAGCAAAACCAAAACAGGACTTCAGATTTTGCTCATGGTGACAGGGTGACAGTCCCTTTCAAAAGAAGCATGTGCTCCTGGCTGTACATGCAAGGAGAAAGACAACCTTTCACACCGCCTAAGGTGAAGAAATGTTTTGTAAAGGTAAAACAATAGAAAGAGCCCCTTCCAAATTTATCTGTGGGCTTTTTGTTTGCTTTTTGTTTGTTTGATTTTTTTCTTT
>KZ505717.1:513496-588776 GCA_002844005.1 Limosa lapponica baueri
GTTATCAAGCATTGGAATGGGCTGCCCAGGGAAGTGGTTGAGGCACCATCCCTGGAGGTGTTCAAAAGACGGGTTGACATGGTGCTGGGGGACATGGTTTAGTGATTATTTTTTTTTTTGTCAGAGTTAGGTTGATGGTTGGACTAGATGATCTTGAAGGTCCCTTCCAACCTAGATGATTCTATGAATTCTATGAAAATAAAACCCTGGTGGCATGGACAGTTACTGCATCAAGAAAAACCTCAAAGAATATTTCTTTCTACAAGCAGGTGATGCAAAAGGACTGTAAGAGAAAACTGATAGCAACCACTCAGTGCCTTTTGTCAGGTGAAAGAAAAATGTGCTTTGATCCTTTGGGAGATGCATTTGGACATAGCTATCATGGAATATTTAAAGAAGCCTTGGGGGGAACTTCTGGTGAGAGAGTTTAGTTTGCAGCCACTACCTGTGGTAGCTGCAAACTGTCATGTTTATTTTTCCCTCTCCTGGGGAGAAAAAAACAATGCCTGTTTTCAGTGACGATGGGGGCTTGCCCTGTAACACAACTTTCTCTGTGACTGTTGTGTGATATTTGTCGGGAGGAAAAACTGAGGAAATCAGATTTGTTTACAACAAATAAGACTTGTTCCTCGGAGGCTGTTGTGATGCAGCTTCCCCAGTTCAAAATGATGCTAATTGGCTCTCACCTTGTTACCAAAGGGAGGCTGTGTGATTTCAGATATGTCACCTGCTGGAAACGACTAGAAGACGGAAAATGTATTCAATTCCTCGGGGAGTGTTTTTTATCCTTTTAAATGAGTTTTTGTGTGAAGAGGTATTTGATAGAATATCCCCAGTGTAAGATAAATAGTTTCCCTGAGTTCAGGACTAATTATCCTCAGGGACACAACAGACTGAACAGCTAGATGAGCCAGAAATAAAATGGTATCTTGTGGCTATAGTGGGAAGTAGGCAGTTACACTCCTACCATACACGATTAGATGGCTATCGAGCTTGTTATTGTCAGAGAGGAAGTGACCGGCTTTCTCATACAGAGCCTCCACAAATAACAAAGTACATGTGGGCTGCAGCAGCACGCACTCTGTTGTGCATAGGTAGGTGTACATCACCGGCAGCCGTTGGTGGTTGTATGTATTTACACAGTCAAAAGAGAGAACTTTTTGTGCATGTGGTATTGCACATGCTTTTCATGTTTATGTAACATACGTATTTAAAATCTCTTACTGAAGGGTAGGAGAGCATGCTTTTGTTGTTTCTTACAAATCCAGGAATAAAATGAGGTTTTGTCATGTTTGTCCAGTGCTCGAGATCTTTTTCTGTTTTCTTTTTCTCTTCAGTTTTTCTCAGATATTTTTCATTGACACTTAGTTTGACACTTGAGGCTCCAGGTTGTGACTGGAAGCAGAAGGGTAAATGCATGTTGAAATTGTTCTTGTGTCGTGAACAAAACTGACCAGAAATCTCATGAGAATTTCAGGGAAAAGTTAAGTTTTGCAGCTTAGGGTTAAGGTGTTTTGCTGTTGGCTTTTTTTACTCCCGTCCTCAGCCAAAACTCCCATTAAAGCCAGCTGTAGTTTTGCCTGAATAAGGACCGCAGAGATCTAGCCAAATTTTGCAGAATAAAAAGTTCATCTGCTCCTTAAACTCTGGATAAGCATCTGAACTCTGTGCCACATTCCTAAATTAGATCATTCCCAGCTTGAGCCCCGCTCCAGGAGAAACCCCGCCAGGCCACGCCGCTGGGCTGTGCTGGGGGAGGCTCCCACGGGGCAAAGGCTCCGGGTCAGGGTCGGTCGGTGGGACAAAGCCGGATGGATGCGTGGGGAGCACCAGGACCTCGCAGCAGCCAGAGAAGGGGCAGCAGGGAGGGTGGGTGGTGAGGATGAGGGGCAGAACACTGGTCTAAGGCACGCAGTTCACCGTTCACTGGATCTGTCGGGATTTGTCACCTCGCCCACCGGTGCTGTGGCGTGCAGCTGAGAGGTGAGAAAAGCCCAGAGCATCGCAGCGGTGGCCCCAGCAGGGAGGGATGGGCGCAATCTCTTGGCTGGCCGAGGGCACGTCTCGCTGGGGCCGCTATTCATATCTGGGGGAGATGGAGTGTGGCGGCACACACAGCCTCTCCGCTGCTAACCCTAACTGTTGGAAGGGTAAACGCCTCCAGGGGAGAGGGCACCTTCTCTCTCAGCTCTTCTAGGTGCCGCTTGGAAACTGCCATTTCTGAGGAGAGCTCTTTCGTATCGGTCTGCTAGACCCGAGACTCGTGCAAGAGCGCAGCACTGCAGGAGCAAACACCAGCCCCAGTGGTCCTCCACCCCGCCTCCCCCGCAGGGCAGGGTGAAGGCATCAGCAACCAGTTCCTCCAAAGGACTGCTTGGAAGCGTTTCTTGCTGAAGTTGCCAAATAGAGAGACATAAAAAGGAGAAAAGCCCTAGCTCTAGCCAGTGGATTCATGCTCAGCACAGTATTTCAACGAACTAACTCGAATCTGAGCGCTCAGAGTGCCTTTGAGCGCAAGGTGTGCCCGGGGAAGTGTGAAAACAGGGCTTGTCTGGCAGAAGGAGTAACCCTTCTGGCACTGTCCCTTCCTCCAGGCCCTGCAGGCGATGCCACTGGCAGGACTTGGAGAGCTGCCTCCCAGCATCCCAAGGATTCCTAAATTTTAAACAAGCATTGTGAATGCAAAGGCGGCATTCATAAATTACGATTCCCTAAACAGGGTGCTTGCAACTTGTGCATTCACATATTGCAGTCACAAAGCTATGAATTTTGTGATTTTTTTCTCACTCTGATAAGATTAAAAAACCACAGTTATATTCGATCCTGCTGACTGAGTTGCAGAAGTAATTTCTCGTTCAATTGAAATCTAGAACTTTGGAGATTTCATGTCCACTGGGATAGAAGGTAATTTATCAATTCCCATTAACTTCGGCCACCAATCAGGGAAGTTTTTCTTTTCATTTTAGCAAAAAGGATAATATATACCACCTACATTTTATACACTGACAGGAATTTCAGAAAGCAAGCAGCTAAAGCTGGGCTCTCTGCCTGTTTAGAAAAAAACACCCTTTTTCTAAGAAAAACAGAACTTCGTATTTGGTCTGCAACTTTTATGAAGAGCAGGATTCAAAAGTAAAAACCTGTGTTTTTGGACTTGCCCACTTTAAGTTACTTTGAACAGCTTTGTGGGAGCTTGCAGCCTTTCAAGCCTCTTATTTTTGTATGTGCACATCTGCATTTCTTTTGGGAGCTGTTCTTGTATTACACAAACATTTACTAATGATCTTACAACGACTACAGATTACATTTTTTCCAAGGCCTGCAGGCAGAAAAGGAGAGGTTGCCAATCCCTTACAAAAACAAGAACAGTGACATGAACTGTGTTCCTTTCTTGTAAGGATAAATAAAACACAAGAAATGCAAAGAAGAAGCATTTCGAAGGTTGTTTTAATTCCCTGAAATTCCTACATTAGAACATTTGGAAGAAGGAGAGACTTGCTATTAGTCAACTGTATTGATTTCTGCCACTAAGGAAAGTGGGAGAAAAAATATTTACTGTGCTAAACCGCTGGAGCTTTCAGCCAGTTCATATTGAAAATTGTCTCCTGCGGTCTTCCCTCCCTGGCTTTCCCCCTGGAGAAGGAAAGACTGGAAGAGGCACCAGGGCAGAGCAACGAGAGGGAGCTCCTCCGTGCCTGCCAGCCCCCTGAAGGGAAACACGAGCTTGGGGAGAGCAATTGCCTCCTTCTCGCTCTTAGCAATGAGTCACAAAACAATTCTCATGATCGCGACAAATCAAGTACCACTGCGATTAAAAAGTGATCGTCCCTTTTCCATCTGGTCTCTCTACATGGCCTTCTCAGGTTCTTTGAGTTCTTGCAAGCATAGTTGTTAAAATGGTCAAAAAAAATAGCTGTAGTTGTTTTCTTTCAAGCTGCTTGGTATTTAGGCTGAGTTTCATTGGAAATAATGTGGGTTTATGTTTGGGAAAAACTGGAATACATGTCTTTCTTAGTTTTTATGTTATTTTTGACAAGTTTTTTCTGTTTAATTTACAAACATTACATGTTAAACTTTTGCTGTTTGCTTTCTTAACAAAAGACAAGCAAAGCCAAGCTCAGCCATTTCACTGAACTCTTAAACGTGAAGGTTGATAGATGGATAGATGTATTTTATAGTGTGGCTGTACTCAGAAAAGTGTCTGGGTAATGATGGTGTCTTCTTCCTCAGCATGACTGCTACTTGTGTGCATTCAGTCAGATCTTCAACTTTATGAGAGAAAAGCCCTGCAGAGACTACATAGCTAAGCATCAAATACAGCTAAAACCTAAATTTTTCAGTAGTGAGCATTGAAGCCTCAGCAGCTGAGACTTCAGCAGGCTATTGATTGCTCCTCACAACAAGGGAGTAGTAATTTTCAATCAATTCAGTCTATACAAGCCCAATGAAAACAGGTGACATGGACAAAGGCCTAATTTATCTGATAGATTGTAGTTTTATTTTTCATGATATTTGAAATGGAAAGGACAAAGTCCAGGTAGAACTTGAAGGACCAGGAATTAGAGGTTTTTTCCTTATAAACTTAGAGCATTTGAGACCAAAAAACTGTAAACATAGAACCTCACAGTATTATTTAGTAAGTGCTTTTCAGGACAGAAGGCACAATGTAAGCACATTGCCAAATAGCGGGGAAAACCTGATGAGAGAAAAAGGATCTTTAACAGTCATATCTAGTAGGAAACCAATATTTGCTGGGAGGAAAGAAAGACAATTATTAAAGATTAGTAGGGACGTGGGTCAGCTAAATGGTGACAAATATGAAGGATCCCCAAAGTTCCTAAAGGGTACACTAGTAAAGTCGAAAGAATGATAAAAGAACAAATTCTTATTTTTTTTTTCTTTTCAGAATTTACTGATATGTTTAAAGATGTATATTTTCTCAGGAAGACTAGATTCTTGTGGATAGATTCAAACACAAATAATTCCAGCATCCACATTTTTCTTTGCTGAAAGAAAAGCTCACTTCACTCCATAAGTGTCCTTAATTTCAGGTTAAAAAGAAAAAAACCAGCCACAACATCATACTTCCCAAAAGAAATGAACCCCAAATAAACCCAAACAGACTGCCCGTGTACCTGACGTTTAAGTTTTAATACAAGTCTAGGTCTGAGAATTCAAAATGAAACAGCAATTAAATGGAAGGCTGAACTTGAAAGATTAAACTTAGGTTTACCCTTTTAGGGCTATACTTTCAGACACTATTTCTTTTAATAATTATAATTTTTTTTGTAACCAATAGTTCTTTTCATACAAATTGGATTTCACATTGAAACTAAATAGATGCTGTATTAGATATAACAATTCCTAGACTTGATTCTTATGGTTTTGGCTATAAGAGTTCAATGCTGAATCATTAGTATTTGAAACTGCAGTACATGGTAAGTTGCCCTAATAGATTTTCTGTGATGTTCCTGAAATTAGCCCATGAATTTGTAAACTCCTTTCAAATATCTGAAAATAACTGCTATGACTGTAGAAATCTGAGGCAGAGATTGAAAAGAAGATGTGATATTTTCTAATTTTTGAAAATTATGAAAAGTACAAATGGGAGAGCCTGGGGAACTGTAATGGGAACTGCACCTGCTAGGTCCATTTTTTATTAATAAAGTAATGAAGCAAACTTTAAGGAGTGACACCTGATGAACAATAACACCCTTATATAAAATAACCTCTGACATACAAAATTGATATTTTTTAAAAAAATTACTGAATTTGGAGCTAGTGGTAATGATGGCATGACTGAAATACAACTCTTTCTTGATATTATTGAAGAATTTGATAAAATACCTCCAACCCAGAACAATTATTTCTTAGCAACTTGGGTATAAGCATTGTCTCATGCATGGAAAGAGTCTAAATAAATGGTGGTGATTTGCAGCAAAATATTGAATCTTGGGAGGTGCCCAAGTGAGGTGGTGCTGGGCAGTGTGATGTTAGATTTTGTTTATGGTGTTTATTAATGTTTTGCGAGAGAAGGGTAAACTGCACATTAATTATGTTCCACAGGGACTAAATGGGGAGGTGTAGCAGAGGATGGACTAATCACTTTATCACTTGCTGGGCACTCTGAGCTGGTATAATTTAGTGTAGTCCAACTAAAAGTGGGAATAAATTCTCCCCGATAGGAAATTTATTTCCTAGGCTTGTATGTGGATCTGTGTTTTATTCCCTTCAGACACTATATATCTATTCTTATATGCCAAGGCTACTGGCTTTTCTCTTATTATGGGTGCTAGGAACACTGAATTGTTCTTATACTACTTGTAGATTATGAAAAGTGCAAATAAAACAGGCTTATTAATGATGAAAGAAGGAAGTAGATAAATATTGAGGATCATGAAGCAATACAAAAGGACCAGAAAAGGCTAACAGAGCGAGGACAGGCTGCTGATGAACCAAACATGACTTTTTATTCTTTGGGTGCCTTAAATTTACATCCTGTGGAGAATGAGGAAGCTATAGCCACCCAAGGAAAAGCCTCATACAAAGGATACAATATGATGCTGTGCTGATTTTTATAGGAATATTTCTCTAGTTCTTTTAATTCTGTCTCTACCCTGGACAAGGACCTCCTGACTGTGCACTGAGGAGCCGCTGTTCTTTCATGGGGAGGAGGAGGAGAATGGGGAAGACAGAAAACAAAACCCCTGCATGGGCAGGCCTGTGGAAGACACTCGGGTTATTGGTCTGGAGAGTGGACATGTGTTTCTCAACTTGAACCCTCTGGACAGGAGTTATTTTCTTGTCAAAATGAGTTTTAAGGAATTTTAAAGCCTGTGCAATTGCTCAGCAGCCTTTGGATATGCGTGACAGCCGAGTTGCGGGGTGACCACAGTAGGAGCAGTCTAGCTGAGCTGACTTTCATCAAAGTAGCTCAAGTGTCAACAGCACTGAAGTTGCAGGGTAAAAACTTCAGCTTTTGCTCAAACTGGCCAAGCTAAAATGTAGCAGCTACTTGTGCGCTGACTGCATCGAGGCTGGCTCTTGGGGCAGGTGCAGACCAGCACAACCTTCCTTGCCCTAGATCATGTTTTCTGTTGGGAAAGGGTTTAGAAGGGCAAGTTCAAAGGCAGTCCAGGCAGGCAAGGCCAGTGCGTTTGAGGCTGCTGAGAATGGTGCCTGTAATTCTAGCAGTATTTAGCACATTGCAATGGAAATGAAAACCCTGTAACCTCTTCCATAGACCCTTAAGATGCTTGGAGATAAGCCAAAATTTTGATTTAAACCATTGGCTTAAGTTACTTTAAGCAAGAAGAGTGCTTTGAAATAGGTTAGTTATGTATGTGTGTATTTTGTCCTCTTGCCTCTGGTGTCAGAGTGAAAACTTTTAGGAGAGTAGGAACAGGGATGGTTGCAGTGGTTATACAATGAACTTCTAGAGGAAGATCTTGCATACAAACACCTAAACGGCTCTGTGTTACCAGTGGTTTAAGCTAGTGAGATGTCTTATTTTTTTCTTAAGAGTTTTCCATATTGATTTGGTTTAGATGTGCTCCTTCTACAAAAATGTCCATCAGGGTGATTAAGTCTTGCATAAAAAGTGCAGTAAATTGTCCCTGGCTCCAAGAGAGTCTTTTGCAGTCATTTGGCGCTGGCACTCCCTCCCCAGAACCCTGTACCCCAGGTACCATCTGGTGGTTTTGAGTTAGTTCCCCTCCCTTGTCTACTCTTTCAGCATTTGCCTATGTGCACAGTCATCTGGGATCTCCCCTATACTTCAAGGCCGGAAACCTTGAAAAATAGTGGGCACTGGGATGGGGATTGAAATCCTTCCTTGTGTTGCCTCCAGCCTCAGGTCCAAGCCAAGGTAGAGGCAGCTACTGGAACAAACAGTAAAAAAAGGGGGTGGATTGACATCATGGCAGGCACTGGGCAGTTACCTTCACAGAGCTTGAGGAACATCTATCTAGCAATGCAAGGGATGTGCTTGGGGTTTCGCTAAATATAGAGGAAGCTCATTCAGTAAAATGCATCCTCTGTGGCATCCTCTGGGCTGCTAACTGAGATCTAGGGAGGGTAGATTTGGCCAACTTGCTCTTGATTGCCATGTGGGACACCACTTACCCACAGGGGAGTGAGAAAGGAGATATTCATGGCCTTTTTTCAACATGAAGATTGCAACGATTTTCTTCTGGGCCTCTCAAGTCAGGAGTAGTTATTCCCTTATTCCCTCTTTTCTTACAGACATAAGGACCATCAGACTCTGCCTCTCAATCATTAAGGTAGCATTTAATGGGGTGCCTCATTTTTTAATTGCTGGAGGACCCATCAAGTGAGGTGCCTATGCCACTGGATTCACTTAGCCACGCCTAAGGTGCACTTGACAAGATCTTAGTTTGCTACCAGCACCCATCTGATTTTCTTTTGCTTCTCTGCTGCTGCAGCAAAAATTATATGGCTGAAAGCCTTTCATGGTTCTTGGCCTCAGACATATCCTGCAAACATTAAATACAGTCTGATTGTAAATGCTGCTCCATGGTCTGATTTAGCATGCCTTTGTTGGGCAAACCTCCTGATGAGGCTGAATGACTCCGTAAGTGAGGAAAAGTGGATTTCAGAGGACAAACTGTTTGAAACCTTTGTTGGGGAGCTAGTTTGAAAAGCATAACAAGGAGAAACCATTTTGTGTGGAAGACTTTACATTCCTTACTAAAGTATATAGCAATTTTCATTTGAGACTTTTTATATATATTATATATAACATATATATATTCCTCTTGAAGGGATGACTTGGGGATTTCAGGCTTTTGAAGCAGTTCTATCTGTCAAGGGCACAAGCCCATAAGTTGTGATTTTTGGATCCCTACTCTGCTGAGCTACTCTAACTCAGGAAGGTGGTAAAGGTTTTAAACTGGCAAAGATATGCCAGAGGCAAGCTTCAGGCATATTGGCATCGCAGCTGCCTTGCTGCTTTGCCAGCAGAAAAGTGGTACCATATAGACTGATTAGAGGAACATGGATAAGGGAGTGGTAGAGGATTCCAGGTAAAGTAAACAGATGAAACCTTCAGGAAGAAGCAAGTTTTTCAGATGTTTTATTTTTCTTTCCACCCTGGAAAGCTGTTTTACTGCTCTATTTTGAGAGATTGTCATCAATTGATGTGCCAGTTTAGTCTGAAATCATGTGGCTTGGCAAGTTCTAAATAGGACTACTCCTAGTTTACTCCCATGTAGATGAGATGTGTTGCATGTGAAATCAAAGGCATTTCTTGTGAAAACTATAGTTTTATATCAGGTTCTTAAGTGCGAATAACACACCAGGTGATAATGCATTTTGTACCTGGTCCTTGATGACACGTTGTAGCACAAGGCATTTGTGCAATTTATAGCCAGATTATGTTTTCTAAAATTTGATGATCTTTTAGATTTCATGGTCTTTGATTTGAAACTATCTAAACATTAAACATTGATGTATAATGCTTTGCATGTGTAAACATAGTTTTTTACTTTTCTTTTTCCAGTAACCACAGGGAGGTTATCAACAAGAGGGAGTTAGGTTCCTCACAGCATTGCATGCAGGTGAAGTAAGGGAAAATAGGCATTAGTTGAAATAAAAGGTTTAGATGGCATATAGACAAGCAATGGAGCACGTTGTCCAATGAGGCTGTGCAGCCTCCATCCTTGAAGGTTTTCAAGACCTGGCTGAAGAAAACCCTGAGCACCATGGTCTGATCTCATAGCTGACTCTGCTTTGAGCAGAAGGTTGGACCAGGGACCTTCTGGGGTCCCTTCCAAGCTCAATTATCTCAGAATCTTATGATTATTAGTTGCTAGTTTGTCCAATTTAATTCCAAAAATTTCTATGGGGAATGTTAGATGAAGACAGAGGCCCTTTTCCATACTGGAAATCATTTATAAATATAGAAGGACAGCTGGGATACTGTCATTGTTTGATGAATATTGATTTTCAGGAAGGCATGTTTATAAATCGTCAGGATGGGAGCCACACTTCCTCTGGAACCAGTTGAAATGTGATTTCTACCTATTCTTAATGTAGTTCTTAGGTCAGCTTGGCCAGGGCCTAGGAAGGGGACTGATGGTTCAGCTCCATTCCTCTTCATTTCCTGGCCTCTCCAGGGCAGCAGTGTAGAGATTAATCAGTTGTGAGCCGTTTCATTGGGTTTACATGTTAGTGAAACAGGACAAGCCAGGTAAGCTGGAGTTTACACTAGCAAGCTCTCTGCTGTGTTATAGTTATTCCCCTGGGAACTTTTTCTTTGAAGTCTTACACCTTTTTGAAGAAACTTCTTGCCTGCTTTTGGCTCTTTGCTGCCATTCAGCTCCCCTTCTCAAGGTTTTTCCCCTCTTCCATTTCACTTCTGCTGGTTGAGCTATGACTTCCACTTCTCTTAGAAAACCCCCAGATCTCCTTCTCCTCCTCCTTTGTCTGGCTCTGCAGGCAACGCTAATGAACTGTTCACTGAGAACAGCTTTTGCAGCGTCCCAGATGACATCTTCAGGGAGCCCTTCGGGAAGCCCAACACTCCTCCACTTCTCCAAGTTTTGTTGCTTAATCAGAAATCCCTGTCTTGAACCCCCATCCAGGACACTCATGCTTATTTTTTCTCCAATGGGCAAGTTAAATCCAGCTCTTACCCCACTGACTTCAGTGGATTTACTGCTGGAACATGAATATCTTATTGTCTTTCACTTCTGAGTACCACTAGCACTAAGATAACTGCAGTTTTATGAGCTCTGTGTTTAGTGGCTGCCATTAAAAAAGCAGCACTTTAGTGTCCTTTGATATTTGAGCTTTACTGTGGTATTTGTAGTACCTTCTATAGTGAGAACAAGAAGTACTGTGGTAAAGACAAAATTTGAGGTACCATAAATGTTAAATTTATTTTAAATGACCCAATGCAGACTGACAAGAAAGATATACTTAGTACTTTAGTCTATAAATATAAAAATTGATCCAAAGTGAGAAAGAAGTAACATTTTTCTCTCAGAGAAGTTGCCTCTTGTGTGAACGAGTTACCTCTAAGCCTTCCCATTTTTAGGTTATTCCATGATATCAACTCTGCTGTTTGGGGAAGACCAACTTTGAGAGGACCTGACCTTGTCATGTGCAAGGGAGTGAGCAATTCTAAACTGTGATTACTCCAAGTCTGGAGGAAAAGTGTGTTGTCTAAGGCTTTCAACCCAAAGCTCTGAGCAACTGTAATTTCTGCTCCTTCCCTTTGCTGCTAGTGCCTTGGGTGACACAAACACCATTGTACCCTGCAATGCAGCTGTGAGTGCAGCTGTGTATGTCTTCATTTAGATCTTTGTCTTCTGCTTCAGCCTTCTGTCACACTGATACTGCCTGGACGTGGTGGCCTCTGAGGATCAACATGCTTGCCCACCTTCTCAGCTACAGCCCATGCCAAGATCAGCATCCAGACAGCCATAACAGCATGTGTTAGCAGTTGGACAAGTTTAGCACTGCATGGTGAACCCTGTTATACATGTTTGGGTTCCTCCTGTGGCCCTAGGAGTTTGCCACCTGTTTTTACCCAGTGCTAAAGGGTTGCGAGGCACAGTCTGCACGGAACTGCAAAAAAGCTGGTGCAGTGCCTCGCTGCTTCATGGATTGAATCATGTCATTAGCAGTCCCTTGGCACTAAGAGGTTCTGCAAAAAGCAAATTCAAATAAAATTTGGTTGTAGAGGAAAATTTTGTAAATGGAGTATACTGATTTCCATTTAGGTGTATTTGTTGTGTTAGGAGGGGGGCTAAATAAAAGGATCTCTCCCGGTTTAAGCTAGCAAGATGTCTTCTCTTGTGGCGGTTTTATTTCAAGGTTGTGAAAAGTGACTAGAAAATTTTGGTGTTCAAATTAAAACATTTTAGGGAGGTCTAATTTTCAGAACAGAGGTAGAGAGCATGTTTTGGAAACCAGACAGTTAGGGGCGTCTCAGAGGATGCTCAGCGAATCTACCACACTTTAATAAAAAACTAGTCCATAGGCTGTTGAGGAGAGGTATCTGTACTTCCTTTGTTTATATATCCAAGTTGGCTGGTCAAATTAACAACACATTTTCTCTAGAAACCTTTTGTAAGGAATGGAGACACTGTTTATTCCAAAACACAGTGCAGGGGAATGACAAAGAATGTGCTAGGAGCCCAGAGAGAGTAGCCAGCTACCACAAATGGCTGAGTTAGGGGGGTGGGCAGTGAAAAACATGTCTGAGAACTTCTTTAGGTGTACAGATCCTGGCTAGCAGCATTGTTGCTTTTTATAATAATTATACAGTTATGTGTAAAACTATTTATAGTTATGTGTCCTAAAATTAGGAAATACAGTAAATGGAGATGGCATTTGAATGGTGTACCAGCTTCTGCCTTTGAATGTTACAGTGTGCTTAATCATCCTCAGTCATTAAGGAAATCCTTTGTGTGAGTGTGTCTGTGGGCATGCATGCACATTTAGCTCTTTCCAGAACCCATCTGGTTGACTCTGTTACTTCTTCAAAGAGTATAGGGTGTCTTTTAAATCTCTGTTATGCCACATTTATTTTATTTGCTTTTTTAAAAGGAAACATTCTTCTTTTAAACTTAAAAAAACCCCAGCTTTTAAAAGTGCCCTTCTGTAAAGCTCATGGCTCCTTTGACATGCTTTAAAAGTTAAAAAAAACTGCAACAACAAAAGCAAACACAGCAATTTTCTCGGAATATAGAGAAAACTCCTTCCATTGCAGGCAGAAATCTCAGCTGTACCATCTTCCCAGACCTGTTTTTTTTGCTCTCCCATTGGTGGCCTGAGGAAAGAAAGGTTCAAGTTAACAAGTTCAAGTTAACAAGTTCAAGTTAACATTGACCAAATATGAGAGGAGAAGCAGGGAGTGATTTGTGAAGTCTGAAATGCTTTGTAGAAATGACTATGACAACTTCTCTGTCACCAGCATATAGAAGACTTTTTAGCCTGATGCCTCCTCTGACCAAATGCTGCTGTAGCAAGGCAATGGTTTGAGCCTCTCCCTTGTTGTAATGGAGGAAATTTATAGTGTAAGTATCAATTCCATCCAGCTCTTCTGTCAAAGGCTTCCCAGGTTCTTGCATTTAGAGGCCAGAAAGGCCTAAGGTGGCCTCCTAAATAAAGCAAGTAATGGAATTCAGTCTACTGATGTCTGCATAAAGTCCTTAGCTTCTGTTTGAGCTTAGGCTTTACTAGACATCCAGATTTGTTTTGAACACATCAGATAATCAGAAATCTACTGTATCCTGCAGGAAGCTGTTCAAATAGTTATCTCTTCTCTCAAAAGCATTGCATTTCATGTTGTATTTGAACATTTCTAATTTCAGCTCCCTGGTGTTTCGTATCTCATTATCCAAAGATGTTAACATGCATTCAGTATCGGGCTTAGATGAGATCACTGGAGCAACTGTTGCTCCAGCTGCTCACCCACCCCCTTCCCAGAGGTTGCTGCCCACCAGAGCAGGGATGGCTGAACTTCTCCTGAACTGACACTGTTTACAATGATAAACTGATCCTGGGCAGCAGCTTGCAAGAAATGAAGACTGAACTGGTTCTTGCTGTAGCCATACAGTTTGATCTGCTGCTGCATACATATCAATATTTTAATGTACGAGACTGAGGTCCCTCTTATCTCTATGGGTGCAGATTTGTTTGATCAAATCT
The DNA here is from genome assembly GCA_002844005.1 of Limosa lapponica baueri. Classification (NCBI taxonomy): domain Eukaryota; kingdom Metazoa; phylum Chordata; class Aves; order Charadriiformes; family Scolopacidae; genus Limosa; species Limosa lapponica. The sequence goes on from KZ505717.1 coordinate 527,177, forward strand.
CTTCCTAACCTTCTCTTTGAATAGACTGACCTCTGAATCTTTCACTGGAAAAGGTGCATTTGAGACCTCATAATCAATTTTGTAACTCTTTTCTGAGCTGTATTTCAACACTCGAACACGAGATTTGGATAACCGTTCCTGGACAATCATTTTGCAAGCTCTGTTAATTACTTAGGCCTCTCCTCAGTGACAAAAGGCAAGCCCTTTGCACTGAGGCTTCTTCGCAAATAAAGTTCCCTATCCTGCAAGTGTGATCTGACAACAGAGTTCTCCAGAAAAATGTGGGTAATGAAGCTTTGATGTTTTAATCCCCCACTTAAATACCTCTGAGAAACAAAAAGCAAATGGCAAAATTAGCGTTCTTTGAATTAAATTTTTTTGTTTGTTTTTCACCGCTGTGGTGGAAAAACTTGACAGAGTACAAAACTTCAGCATTGAAAACACACTTTTGTTTTATTTTTAAAGATAAATACTTTCTTCCAACAAGGACCTGGCATTTTGAAGCAGGATATTAGGACTGTTCATTTCCATGCAGAAGTTCACTGGAGTAGCTGTAATACATTGTGTGACTAAATTAATATGTATGAGGATGGCCAATATATGCATGCAAAACCTCATTGTTTTTATGGCAGTTCGTTATGCAGCAGTTCAATGAAGTCAGCAGTGTAGTCTGAATTCCAGTTACTTTGCAGTGAATTGGAAATCAGAAGAAGTATGAGCTACCTTGCATTGCTGGAGTAGGTGAAGTTCATTAATGTTCATTTTGGGAATGATTTAATGATGAGCGGTTGATACATTGCCAGCTCATAAAGTCAGCTCAATATCAACTCATTAGCAGGAAGCTGAACTCTGTCTGAGTTGTTCTAGGACTTGTACCTCAAACAACACTTAAGGGAGAATCATAATTTTATTAAAAGCAAGAAGTATTCAATGTAAGAAACAATCATTTTAAAAATAGGGTGAGAGTTTATAGAAGTAATGTTGGAGCTGCTTTGAAATTACTCTCCAGGAAAGCTCCCACCATGAATAACAAGGTATGTCAATGTCTTTCTCATGCTAACACAAAACCACTATTCTTTGTAACTGCTAGAAACTGCTTATGTAGAAGGCCTGCTATCTTATACTTTTAGATCTAGGAAATTAACACTGAATTTAATTTAAACCCAGCGTACAAAAACAAATCAGTAACACCATATCAAAAGCACAGACTACATCTGGTCTCAATCAGTTTATGCACAACATTCAACGCACTTGAAAGCACACCACCCACAGTAACATCTCCCAGCGTGCTGAGAGCTTCCAGTGCTACCTTCCTTGCTTTCTTTTCCTCAGTTAGAGTGTGTTCTTTAAAAACAGAGAAATAAACAGACTTCATTTTCATCATTCACATCTTCTATAATCTTGGGTCTGAGGCACTGGACCCACCTTTTTTTGAGCTATTCCTGCATTCCTTCATTTGTTGTCCCAGCCACCAAACAATGTGATCCATAAATCCCATTGATTTGTCATGTACTTTGCAGCTCCTAAGACATTTAGACCCGACAGACTCATATCTCTTTCCAAATATGTTATTTGGGGATCCCAAATACCTGAGATTATCTTTTAATTGTTTGTTTAACCAAAGCAATGATGTATTGACTTAATTGTGTCTGTTCTCCTTTATCTGCTTAAACAAGCAAGAAATACTAAAAGATAACGACATTGTTGATTGATTTGACTGCGTGACATTTGATGCAATCCGTATGGGCCACAACGTCAGCATTAGGTTTGCAATCACAAGAAGTCATCTCCAAAATCTCAAGGAAGAGGAAAGCTGTTGGTGCCATGAAGAAATTCAATTCCTGTAGTAAAGAATCATTTGTTTTGGTTTATTTACCCCAGTGACATATATGAAGGCAATGCCAGTAAATCAGCTGACAGCAAAAAACTTAGCTTCAAAATATAATTGCAAACTAGGATCTGCCAGTTTCATGCCTCGTAGTTTAAAAATACTAAAAAAAATAGGAAAACCTATGGCAGGAAACTGATTTATACAAAAACCAGCAAACCTTTGTTTTTTTTAATGTGCCATTTTCCGCCTCTTAGAAATGATCCCTGAGAAAAAGTCATAGTCTGAAGATCTCATTATCCTGTGGATGTTTTAAGATGTCCGTGCCCAGCTCTGGACTTTGGGGATGGGCCCTATTTTTCCCAGCCAAGTCAAAAAAGTGGATTCTGGGGTGGTTTTTGCCTCTCAGGTGCCTAGCTCCTGTAGCTTAAGAAGAGAGAGCAGAAGCTGATCATGTTTTTGATGCAGGGGTGTTGTAGTTTGCCTTTGCAGGCAAGCCAGAAACTGGAAGAAATGGAAAGAGAGGAGAGAAGCAGAGCCAGAAAGTCTCAAAGAGAATACATGGGAAATTCTTGCTGAATTTTTGGATGATTGTATCAATTTTGAGCACCTTGGAAAAAGCAATTTTGTTTTGCTCCTGGTATATTGTATTTGTTTGAGTAGAGCCATTAAAAGCGTGGGCATAATAATTTGTGAGGCAGCTTGTGACCTATGCTGCTTTTTCTAGCTTTCTTCACCCTAGTTAAACTTTAAAAGCTTCCCACGTTATTGTCAAACACGTCTTGCAGCTAAGAAGATAAATGCAGCAAATCATCTCCTGTTAACTGGTGAATTACAGGTTCTCCCTACTGGAAGAACCAACAAGCATTTTCTGTACAAGGCAACAGTTTGTTTTCATTGAGATTGGAATGGAAAATGCAGACAAAATCTGCAAACTGAAACAGTTTTGAGAACAGAAAAATGTGAAAATTAGGAACTTAATGTTTTGCTATGTACCAAGAATGGCTGTCATTTTATGCCAGGCACTTGAACGAAGAAATTAGTAGTAAACATTTAGGACAGTATCTTCAAAAGAATTGTAACCTTCTTAGGTGTACAAAATATTTGCACTGGAGGCAGTGAAAGGTAAGCTAATGAAGGAAAGACATGGTGTTTCATCCAGACCAGATAAACTATTCAGGGAAAGAGAGGCTATGCATTTCTGTCCTACAAGCCACCTCTGCTCTGTGACTTGTAAGTTTTCCCTCATTTGAATAGTCATCTAGGCACCTGAGTCTCTTTTAGGCAATAGAAACTACCTAATGATCAGGAACATATTTCAGAATAAGGAGATTTGTGCTTACGTTTGTCTCCTTTCCATGCCTAAAGCGTGCTGTTTTTCTAGAAATAACATAGGGTTGTGATGACAGGTGTTACGGTTTCTTGCGGGATCCAGATGTTTGATGTCAGTGTTAGATGCCGTGGATACAGAGGTGCTGGCTCAGCTATAAATGGTACCGGGCTGTGTGGGTTAGGGCTCCGGAAAGCCAGAGGCCACGGTACTGCCTCGTCTGCCCTGCTGCCACCTTGTCTGTCAGCTGTTGTGCAATGGCGCCTGGCTTGGCTGCACCTGACCTCAGCTTCATCAAATGGTATTGTTTTCTTGTCTGCTGCAGGAGGCTCTCATAATGAAGCTAAATACTGCTTTTCTTAGTTTCGTGAGCTGCTCTTTTCATTCAGGGCAAAGCACGCAGAATCTCCTGCAATTGCTCTGCTATTTTCCCTTCCTCCTTCATAATTTTTAACCTTTTCATTATCCCCTCCTGGCTTGAGTTGGGTGGGGAATCAGCGCTTCCTACTTGCTAATGCCAGGCTGTAATGGATGTGTGTTTTACACTGCGTTGCAGCCTTTCTGCTGGATTTGTTTCTGACATAAGCTGGTGGGACAAGCTGTCACTTGTCACCCTCATGATGTTTTCCTTGTGAATGGATTCTTTGGCATCCTTTTGCCCAAAGGACAGTCAGATACTCTTCTCGTGCCTGCTCTGTTTGTTTTCCTCCAGTGCTTATTGTTCTGCTTGTGCCTGATGCAGAGAGGCAGTTACTACCCTTTAGAAATTTGCAATAGGCATTAACCTAGGGCACTGACACAGGTATTTTTGTGATCCAAGGAAGGCCAAGAAAGACATTAGACAGCTGAAGTAGGAGGAGGGATGACCGTACCTATGAATGAAGCTGGTGCACTGTAGAAACCGTAGCTAATTACCTCTGGATGAAGAAACCGTCAAGGTCTGCTGGCCGAGATGTCGGAGGCTGTTACCTGAGCAGTTCCACAGGCTCCGGGCAATGAGCCAGCGCAGCTTCCAGCCGCTGCCAGCCCATTAGCTGCGAGCTACTAATATGACACATCCCTCACGACTCGTGTCCTCTAAAGCCAGCACTGGATTCAGTCCCAGATCTGAGCTCCTACATCATGTGTTTTTTCCAGAATTTCAGTTTTTTATTAGAAACAAATCAGTAGACACAAAAGCCTAACCATTCCTTGCTTCTTAAGGAGCATACACAGTTGATGCTGCAGTGCTTTGGTGTACAACAATACTGGTGAGAGGTGTGAGCACATTGGGAGCCTCACTATGGTGCTGATGCTATGGTCCAAAGATCCACGAGACCCTTCCCAAATCACCTTGTGGGAAGTCTGCGTGAGAAAGATGTGGCAGCCCCAAGCCTGCACTTCCAGGGAAATGCCTCTACATGTCTGAACAAGCACTGAAATAAGTGGAGAGGAAAAAGAGCTTGCCTACACTTTGCTTGGCTGGAATGGGAGGGTAACTACCAGCGCTAATGCTTACTTGGGGGTGGCAGAAGGCAGCAGCCCCAGCACAGCATCCCCTGGCAGTGGTAGGTAGGAGGAGCAGCTTAACCACCTGCACAGCAGGCTTCTCGCTGGTACAACTAATGCTTACACATTCACTTTCTAAAAGGACACCTCTCCACCTTCGTAAGACAACTCAAAGCTACTTTAAGCAAGCACCGGCCTTGTCCAGGAAAGCCCAGACAACACTGACATATCTCCAAAGGTGGGAGGAAAAGCAGCTGAGATGAATGAACAACAGCGGCGAAGGGTCAATAGCCCAGCCAGCAAAAAAGGACAGCATCTGTCTCACACCGGCCATTAATCTCACAAAGTAGCAAGAGTCTGGAGAAGCTCCTTCCTTTCTCTAGTGGAAGGAGGCAGCTGCCAGAAATACAGCACTGGTCGGGCCACGGGTGACAGATGAGCAGAGGTCTCCTGGAGAAAAGCCAACCTGCACTGGGGCCGGGGGCTGTGCTGGAGGACCACAGCATGGACTGGTGGCACTGCTGGGGCTAGATCACTTTGCTTTGAGGAGGAGAGGAGGCATTCACCAGCCTGCGCTACAGCTGATACAGGCCAGCCTGAAAGAGCCTTGCAGCCATTCAAACTGCTGCTGTGTCAAAACATCAGTTACCTTTGTTTTTTGTAGTTTTGCTCTCTGTGGACTTGTTTTTTATTGAAGGATGGATGTCTGCCTCAGTCTATAGCATTTAGCCAACTTTTCCTCTCTGAATACTACTGCATAGGAAATCTCACAGTAGTGACAAGAAGAAGATGGAGCTGTGTCTGCATGCTGGCTTTAGTCACAGACCTGTCACCCACACAAAGCGTTTGTAACAGCCTGGTGGTTTCAGCCAAGAATATTTTTTTCACCAGTCTTCATAACCCAACAAAACCCATTCTACAGAATTCTTCATACCAATACAAAGATGCCGTATGTAGGCACTGCCTTCCCCCCCTCCACCATGCAGGGGCAGCCCCATCTGGGTGCGTTGTGCCTCTTCAACTGTAATAAGCTGAGATTGCCTTCTTCCTATAAACAGCAGCGGCAACAGGTGGCAATAGGTCCCTCACCTGAGGTAACTGTTATTAATGATGGGAACAGCTGGGCCCACTTGTTGTCTTTCCAACCTTAGGCTGCTTGTGACTGTTCCTCAGCAGGTGGCTGTTAAGCCTGTAGCTGAGCTGATGGAGGAGCCTAAGAAAGCCCCTTGGTGATCCTGTGTTGGGCCCCTGGGGCACTTTGTTTACTTTCCAGTGATGGGTGAAGCTAACCCGGCTGGGATGGGATGAGAATTACCTATATAGTCTGTTTTGCCAGCTCTATTGTGCCAGTTTGGATCTTCAGCAGAGGCACAGTAACTGATGGTGAGCATGCAAATAATGTTTTATCCTTGGACAGCTGTTTCTGCAATAAATGATCACGAACTAAGAAAGTAAGGAATTTGATCCATACATTATTTAAGTTTTTCTCTTAATACACCCATGTTGCTATTTAACATTGCTTTAGATTCTCCAGGACCTAGAGTTCTTTAATATTTGGACATGCAGGCTTATAGCCAGGAGCAGACTGTGTGCATAGCTCTTTCTGTGCCACCATGGTTTTCAGCCCAGTGCAAGGGTAACGTACACTGGTACTAGTTTCTGTTGACTTTGGTAAATTAGACTATAAGCTTGAACAGCCTGGTAAAGGTTATGTGTCCTGTTCAGCCATTACTCTTGTGTTGTTATCCCCTGTGGGAGGAAACACATTGGCACGGGTGGCAGCTAGTGCTGCCATCAGGGTCACTCTCTGCCCCACAGTCCCCCTTAGCACCCAGAGCTGGCAGTTCGGTTAACAGGGTAGGAGAGAGAAATATCCACTTTGGAGCCCATCTGAGCCAGCAGAAGATACCAGTGCTCCCAACTGCCCATCAGCCAGAATAACCATCCCTGCAGCTTGCTTGGTGGATGCTCCCTACTTTATGCCAGCTGAACCAGGCATCTGAGCTCTCTCTTTGAGGACGTGGGTAACCTCAAGCTGCAGGAGCTTGGGGAGTTGCTTGGTGAGCACCAGGGCTGGAGGGTGGCAGGGTTTGCTGTCCCAAGGGCTGGTCCCTCAGCCACATGGTGCGTTGCTGTAGACTTGCAGGCAAGCAGCTTGGCCCCAACAGCTGAGTAGATATTGCTGCCCTGCTTTAAATGATATTTCAAAAAATGTTGTTAACCCGTGAAAACTTATTATTCAGATTATGACAACAGTCTACCAGGTGCTTTGGTGTTTATATATCCAGGAGGAGAAAGCTTGTGTTTTCTCATGCTTGTGTATTTTTAAGAGTAATGTTTCATTAATGTTTTTTGTCTGTGTGTACAAATAGATACAAGCTTCTTGTAATATTACACAATTTTTGATAAGAGCACTCTTCTGTTTTGTGGTAGCTTTCACAACTTTTACAGCCACTGCTTTGTTTGGGTCAGGCTGTAATCATTCTTCAGAAACTCCATGTCTCAGAAAAGTTATGGGTCTATCAAAAAGCAGCAGTTTAATTTTATAGGCACACCTGTGAATTTAATTCTCTCTCTAAAACTTCTCTTAAGTCCTTAAAGGGTCATTTCAAACTCAAGGGGGGAAGCTTTGATTACATCGTCTCAGTAAACTGCACGATATATAGATGTACTGAACCTGACAAGTGAGTGTTCATTAATCCTGAAACCTGGCCAAGTCATTTGTAATTCCAAATGGCACTGCATTTAAAATGAAAAGTTCCCCTTATGATAAAGGTCCCTTTATTATTTTTTTAATTTATTTTATTTTTTTTTACTGCTGTCATTCATTTGTAACTGCCAACAGCTGCTGGTAAGGTCATTGGTAGTTAAAAGTTTTCATCACTTGAGGAAATGTCTGTCAGTGAACTATAAATTCTAGGACATACGTATTCTTACCTACACCCCCACCCCTGCCTGGCTCTTCCTAAACTGAATTAAAAATATTTTACAGACTACCTCAAATCAGCTCTTAGAAAGAGTAATCTCTACCCTCCTGAGGGCTATGCCAATGGGGAGTGGGACTTCTGAGCTGGAACAAACCTGCCTGCCAGTGCAGCATCCCAGTTCTGCTTTTAAAGAAGATGCATTTGAGGCCATCATTATTAAGTGTTGCATATAACAACAGTAGGTTTCACAAAACCCCCTACCTTTTCTAGTTCATGCAGTAAGGTGAGATAAACCTTTTTGTCTGTAGAAAAACATCTAGCTGTAGAAAAACATCTTTTAAAGATTCCTTTTAAAATGATCTTTTATGGTAGTGCGTTTTTAAGTCCAGTTTTCTTAACAGTTGCCTAAGCCAAGTCACACTTCAGATTTACCCAAAAGTTTGCTAGAAGGGAGAAAAAGAAGAAGAAAGATGAAGAAAAAGTGTTTGTCAGCACAGGCAGCACCTAAAAATCTGAGACGTGTGGCCATGACCAGATAGAGTAAGTCACTTGAGCACTGTTTAAATTCCGACTAACACATTTTTGTTTTACAGTAAAGCGAATGACTATATGCCTCTTACTGTGTGCTCCTTTTTACTTAAAGCAAAAGTACTTAAAGCTTTTGCCAAGCCTCTTTATGAAGTACTGATAACTTGACTAAACAAAAGTACTTGAAGTCTCTGGACTGTCTATTCTTGTGGATATTCACTGCAATTTTGTAATTTTTGGCAATTTAGGGCAGGTAAAATTGCCACTCTGTTGAAGTCAATGTGAGCTCTGACATTTATTTCAGTAGGGCCAGTATTTCTGAGAGAGAGTCCATTACCTGAGGAGCTCCCTCCTTATGAATGGTGGGGAGTCCACATCAGATGCTTATCTAAACCTGTTGAGGTTTTTCCATCACTAAATATGAAGTGTATCTATCCTGCTTTTTGGTGGAGACTTTTTTTTAAAAAAAAAATTACTGAAAGGGGCTGAAAAGCAAAAGGGAGAGAATTGCCGTGATTAGACATGCACCTTGGGGAAGCTTGAATGCCAATCCACCTAAGTATTTATGCTGGTTTAAGCTGAGGGGGGGCCAGAGACCCTCTGCAGGGCAATTTGCATGCTGTAAGCAAACCCTGTGCTTACAGGGCTTGGTTAGATAGCAGCTCTTTTAAGCTATTACTAGGCAGAACAATTTACTTTGTCTTCAGTGACAAGAAAGCAGTTTTTAACAAAGGAGGACTCGTACCACGGCTGCTATACAATGAAAGGGCAATGGATGCACCAAGGCATTTTGGTTTTACTGGGAGGTGAATTAGCTGAGGTCAAATCCTCAGTGTCTAGAATAGTACTGACCTTGCCTAGCTGTTAGTAAAACCTGCAAGCACCTGTGGCCCCTTGTGTTTTACAGCAAGATAACTATTCCAAGTTTATCTCAGTTTAAATAAAAAAAAGCAAACATCCTCTCCCCACCCAATACCTTTATGGTAGAGAAGAGAGTGCCCTCAGTCCTGAGAGACCTGTTAGTCGTCTGGCCTCAGTAAAAAATTCTCTTTATATTCTCTGTAATTGAATCTTCTCTCTGGGACAGGAGAAGTGAGGGAAGAAAGACTACATGAGATTGGAAAAGAGAAGGGAAATGCAAAGCGATGGAAGAGAGGAGAGATACAGGAAACCTGATTAATATAAAATCACCTTGGAAAGCCCTGAAGTATTCTGACTTCTACTTTGCCTTATTTATAAATCTTAACACTGTTTTCTATTTGTTCTTTAGCTCTGGAAAATGATAATTGCTCCATATGTTCCAAATACTAATAGCTTTAATAGATTAAATCTGTGGTAATGTCTATGCAACCTAATAAAGCTGGGTAGTTTGTAATGCAGTGCATTAGGATTTCTATTCTTACTGTGATGGCAAGAGGGAATATGACAACAAGGGAAACAATTCTAAAAGCATGCAAACAAAACCCAGGAAAGACTTGTGAGTCTTCTGACTCAGAATAAAATGAATTTATAATGAAACAGCCTTCACAAAAGGGAGTCTTTGATTCTTCACTGAATGTTATTTTCTAGAGGTATTTGACAGTGTTGCTCATATCTTGGAATCTAGAGAACAAAGAGAAATGATTTTCATTTCTTTTCCACTAAAACATTCCCTTGATGTTTGAGTTCAGTTTTGGTAATACTCTAATAGGTTGCACTTGTATACAGCCTTCCATTTTAAAATCTGGAGTATCGTACATATACTGAACTAAACCTCACATACTCTCATGGTGTTGGGCAGTAGTGACATCCTTGAACCACAGGAATAGAAACTGAGGTGCTGAATGTGATTTCCTTTGTATCCTCCAACACCTCTGAGGCAGAGTTTAGTGGACAGTCCTACAGATTTCATCCTGGGTTTTTTTCCTCCATGTGTACTGTGAATTTGGATATCCACTTGGCTTACTTGGAAAAGCCTGAGTAGATTTTCTTCTTTCCCAGAGAAAGAGCCTAGGATTGCAGAAACATGTCAGTGAAGAGTAGCAATGAAAAATTCTGATAAACTTGCCCATGGGTTGGCACTGAGTTGCCAAGTTAAGGATAGAATATGGCACAGAGATTAGGATTTTCAGAGATGTATGGGTGCATCTTCCTATAGCAGTTTAGGGAAGCACTTGAGCTGAACATTTAGTCTGAACCAGCATGATGGCTCTTACTGTCTATGGACGCTACTATCCCTTGCTGTCCTTTCCATGACTGTGAAGGGGGAGGACTGCTCCTGTGCAAACCATGTGGAACAAAACTGAAAACATGCCAGTTTGGGAGCAGGTGTGGCTAAGTAAGGGCACTTGGTCCTGTCAATAGACTCCTACAGAGGGGGCAGCTTCTGGCAGACAGTGTAGTTAGCTGGAAGTAATAGTGTTTTAATGTGCTTTATATCTATACATGGAGTGTGCAGAGCTGAAAAATAATGTTGTTTTATTTTTTTTTTTCACCAAAAGTCTTGTGTGTTATGTCTGAACGAATTGTTTCATTTTATGCCTGTTTCTTGGGCTTTTTTATTTTTATAAAAGTAGGATTTTGACTTTTCCTTTGCAGAATTCTGAGGAAGAGATATTAATCAGCTTGTAGGTGTACTTGCTACCTACCACAGGTTTGCATGCTGCAAACTGCTTTCACTTCTAATTAAAATCGTTGTGATTGGTTTATGAAACTGGTTTCCAAAAACTCTGGCACTGAGTTGGGGACAGAAACAAAAATATTCTGAAAACCTCACTTCAATTATGTATGTTATACAGTGCATTTGAAGAAGCTTTCTGAATTGCTGTTTCCTTGCCAGTAAACCTGCACATCAAATCCCCTTTGTACACCCACTGCTAAGCACGAAATAAGTATTGTGTGTAACTATTACGCTTCTTGCTTTCTCTGCTGTATACCTATAAATGCCTACTGACTGTCCTTCTGAAAAGACAAAGAGATCATTTTGTATAAGGTCCAATACAGGCAGGAAAGGAGAGGTAAAACCTTGTGGTCTCTCACACAGTTTCCTTTTGTATAATCTAACATAGTTATCTTAGCAGGAGGAATAATTTTGATCTTGTGTGTGGATAAACGTGATAGGATTGAAATATGAGTCTGTATCCACAATACCTTGAATGTATTGTCCTAGAATATTGCACCAGATTTAATAACATATAGGGCTGGATGGACAAAAGCCTATCTGATCTTCTTCCATTAGCTTTACTCATAATGAAACCTAAAGCAGAGGTTTCCTTTCCTCAAGCTTTGAGGGGCTGTTTGCCTCTTTTTACACACTGGTGCTCTACTGCAGCACAAGTGGATCTTGTGCCAGCACTGGATCTTATGTCTGAGTTGAGGTACCAATAGGAAAAGTTAGCAAGAAGTTGTTTATGCTGTGTTAGATCTCATTAGGAGCTTTTTCCCTGTCATGCTAATCATAAACTTTTATAGGAACAGATTCCAGTAAGGAACAATTATATGTGGGAAGTCAGAACAAGGGTTTTTCTGTTGGTAGGTGTGGCTGCCAGAGATTCATCTGCTGATTACTGGCTCCATTTTCTTCTTTCAAAATAATGTTGGTGAAAAAAAGAAGCTTTAGCCCCTTATAGCAAATGCTGCAGAGGTGCTAATTTCAACGGTCGCTTTTTTGCTGACTACTAGGTGGTCTCTGTTCACCTCTGTTTTCATGCTGCCTACTGAGGAGCAATGGTATTGCTGCTTCCTAACTTAATCACGGGGTTATTGGACTGGGGCTAAATAGTGATGTCATTGCAGATGTAAAATAGAAATGTTAATTCAATGAAAAATGTCTCTTTAAATATACAATTTCCGTGTACACAATACCTATGCTTCAGCTGACCTCTGGAAGTACTCTAATGCCCTTCCACTTGCTATGCTTAGATTTTTTACAAGTTTTGGATTCAGTAAAGTTCACTTCAGCAGATTCCCCTCTCTCTTTCCTACATCTTGTACAGTTTGATTCTCCTATTAATGAGAGAGAAGTTATTTAGCATTGTTAATTCCTTCATCTTGTGACTCTTCAATCGATGGAATAATAAGAGCCCATTGTGCTCTTTACAGTTATTCTGGGTAATAATAGTCCTAATAGTTATTTGTAAAATATTTTTTTTTTTATAAAACCTCACCTCCACCCACAGTTTTTAATGCTTGGATGACATGGGAAGAAGTGAGTCACCATTGTCGTGCTAATGCAATTTCTAATAACTTAACAAGGGCTTATGAACTTCTTAAGCTTTAATTACATTGTGGCAGGACATACATACATATCCTATAACTATATTTAAAAGTTTTCTACTTATTCTCTCCTGCTTTTACGCTTGATGAAATCTCTCAGGCAGCTTGCCTGTTTGTAGGCCTAATATAAAACTGGAAAGTGCACATGACTAAATACACTTTTTTTTTTTTTTTTAATCATGGATACAATCTAGATGGTTATTAATGCAATGATGCTAGTCTGGTTGCATCATCTCAGGTGGTGAATATGGCAGAGCTGAAGCCTGAGACAGGGGACTGCATGACTATGAGCCTGGAATAGGGTCATGTAAGTACCACAAGAGTGCCCAAGGAGCAGGGCTCACGAGAAGAACGTGGGTGGGTATGGGCCTACAGATTGTTTCCTTTTCTCATCCAGCTCACACTTCAGTGTTCAGGAGTATTCATAAGTTGTTGGGTTTTTTTAAAGCAATTCTAGGTAATATACTACCATTTGTCTGGTTGCGGATGGGAAACTATGACCAAGCACCAAGTCAATACTACATGCGTCTGACCAAAAATCCTATCTTAGCCTTCTGACTCATCAGAAACTCTGATCTGAGATTACATACTATCTGGCCTGGGTTCTTGGAAAACTTTGCAAGTATGGTCTATTTAATAATAAAATTTGAAATAGCTGTGTTTCTCTTGCTTTAGGATTTTGCTTTGGCAGTTTAATGGTGTGGACATGTCTCTTGTTCTCATTTTTGTCCTGCCAGGTAAATCTAAAGTGTAAAGAGGATGAATGGCTTTTGGGGCCCTCCATGTAACTTTGTTTGATCTTTCACTTGCAGTAAGCAAGCCAGAAAAGTCCTGGCATGGTTTCTCTTCCCGCTTCCTTCTTTTGGCAGCAATACATCAGGTTTGCTTTCCCTTTCCAATCATGCTCTACAGGTATATATAAATATATACCTGTATATATACAATATAATGTGGGATTCTGCTCTGGCAACAGTCCTCTAGAGCAAGCTACTTAAGGATGACTTAGGAAATAGAGCAAAATTAGTAAAGCAAAAGACTGCATTATGTTTAGAGCTGAAATGAAACCTGTGCTTTCCCATCCTTTGGGAGATTTGGGAAAGGAAAAAATTCTGTTCTGGATTTGAAGCAGATTTTTTGAAATATTTGTGGAAAGAAAAATCTGAAAAAACAGGTCTGAAAACTTGGAAACAGAATTTTAGCATAGCATCCAAATCTGAGTCTAGGGTTTGGTTCAGCCAAGGTCTCTGGGCTGCCAGCTTTATCATGGGCAGGACAGGATTCCAAAGCTCCTGGGGCTCCCATCTCCCTACTAAGGACTCCTGGCTGAGGATCTCAGGGCTTTGCCTCAGGGAGCCTGGAAGACATCTAACCTTGTTTCAGAAGCATTAGGCCAAATGGTCTGCAGGGGTCCTGTGTTGGCAATTTTTGCAGTAAGTCTGGCAAGTTCCTGCTCTTCCATTAGTAGGTGTCTGAAATTGCTGCATTACCACAGATGTTTTAATTTACAGGGAATTGCTGGTTTTCAGCAACAACAAAATATTTCATTGAAATAAGTCTTCCACTTATAATTATGATGTTCCAAACCACAGAAATGGAAGCCACATATCTAAACCGCTGTTATATTTCAGATAACAAAGAGAACTTCTACTAATTGCCTCATTGTTCTGTAGTCTGTTTTCTTCTTACCACTGTAACGAATACAGTCCACTCAAAGATGTCTTTTGCAGTTCCTTCTGAAAGGTGATGTAATTACTGAAAGCTAGTTCTCTGCTATTTGCAAAACTTTAACACCATGCAGATCTATAAGACCTCAACGTCTCCCTTGTTTCAGGTGAAAAATGAATCCTGTTTGATGATTGACCTTCCTAGGAACAGAAGCTTCTCTAGAAAGACATCAGATCTATTGGTTCCCAGCTGCTGCTAGGTAAAAATCATTATCAGAGCACACAAGGGAAAACTAGTTGCACTAGTTGCTTAGCTTGATGAACATATTTCTTAGAAAAAACCCTAAAATAATATGAGCCAACCTGGACATAATATGTGATTGCATCTCTGGGTCTTTGAGGGGAGAGGGCTGTAGCTCAAAATTGATAGGACTTGTGGAGGTGAGCAGTAGATGCCAAGTAGTTTAAAGAAAAAAATAAAAAAATGGAGTTTAGACTTAATTTGCTGTCTGCCTGTTCTTGGAAGGGGAGTGAGAGAAGTAGATGATTCAGGGTCAGAAAGTCTCTCCCTTGGTAGGCAAGTTTCTTCCTTTCTCATTTCATGTACAGATAGAGACAATGTTAGCTCAGTCTTCATACCAGATTAATTCCAATAATCATTTTAATTCCCCGTTAATAGAGTAGCTGATGATTGGCTAGCAGGGCCTCACGCTGCAGTCAGGTTTTTGGAGTTGGGGAAGAAGTGGCATATGATGGTGAGAATCTCCTTGGATATATCTGGCTGAAATCATGGGACCTCAGTCTAGTCCTTTGAACACTTCATTTAAATGACATGCATTGTTTGACATCACTAAACTGGGCTGTGACTTTACAACTTCTCCCAGCAGTATACTGAGGTGAGATTGCTCAGCCTTGGCATGTCCTTTGCTCTGATACTACCATGCTGCAAAGAGTGTGGTGAAATGTTGTTTTACTATTCTGGCCCAGTTGAGCTGGCTGCTGGTAAAAGGTAGGAAGAGACAGCAATGAGCAAAGGCTCTCCTCACCTGTAAAAGGAGAGAAGAATGGCTTCTCCTTCACTCAGAAATGCAGATTTTTGTCTGTGCGCAACCTTTGGAATAAGGAGACTTCTTATCCCACCTTTCTCACCAAAAGAGGTCCTAATGGATGTGCCCAAGTCTGTCTCAGCAGCTTAAAGGCAATGTTGAAATCCTCTGAAGATCGTAGATAATTATACTCTATTATCACAGCCTATGCATATTTCCTGCTCCCTGCGAAACAGCTGAAAGAAAAAACATTTCTTTGCATTTTTTAAAGAAAACTATTACAGTTAATGATATTTCTGAGACTAAAATAAGAAATAGTCATAACAGAAATGTTTGTAATTGACTCTCACTTGTTGTCTCCTCATTAACATCTCCCACCCCCCAACACACACCTCTACACATGTAGCCCTCCGTCCCCAGCTCATACTAAATTCTGTCCTTTGGTGAAATGCAATATAAAGTAGGATAGAGAGCACGAATCTAGTAAGACTGTACTTGATAATCCAATTCTGGGTTGTTTGTTTCTTATCCTTTATTGCTCCATTTTGTCCTTATTGAAACTCCAATATGTTGTCTGTATTATTTTATATTCCCTGAGTTTGCTCTCTAATGGCTGGGTATGCCTGACAGTTACTGCCTCTCAGTTCTGTTCCCTTCCTTCAGAACAGAAAGTTCAGGTTTTTGGTAGGTTGTGAAAGTTGCACCATTTATAGTCCTCCACCTTTTTGATTGCAGTAATCACCTACGGGATGACTTCGCAATATCAGGCCTTGCATGAAATCATCCCGTGAGGACCAAGCAGAGCTGATTTCTTTAGATTCAAGTTGGATAGAATTCTCTGGCTGTTGCCTCTTCTACTAGGAGAGTGAATGTGGAGGGTTGTCTTCTGTTGGACAGTGAGTCCTTAAAATGAATGCTCTGTCGCTTTGTGCAACTCTACATTTTGTACTGTTTTTTTTGTCTAAAAGACCATTCAGGTGGCGATCTAAGATATACAATATTATTCTGCTTCAAAGGTACAGCGTATGATGTTGGGAATTCAGATATGAGATTGCTGGCACACTGACAATAAGCCTTTGTAGATAAGTTTAGGGAGAAAAAACTGTTTTTAATTAAAATCAATTATCATGAAATTGAAATTTTTGATCACTAATTGTCCACAAAATGACTGGAAATTTTGAAACGTTGGGTTTTGAACAAAAGCTCTGTCCACTGTCATTCAATAGGCATGTCTCCATGAATTACTTTGAGTTAAGATTATGCTCCAGTCTCTGAATTTACACTGTGTGAAATCAGTAAATGTTGTGGAAACGAAGCAGAGGATAAATGCTGAAGGTGTGCCTTTATTGCAAAGCTGAGGTAATATATCTTTACATTAAGTCAATACAGCTCAAGAGATTGAGGATGCATTGAAATTACACTCAGATGGCTGCATTCATGTTAGTGTTGTGCTCACCTGTGTACGTATGAGATTGAGACTTCTGGGGCTCTTACTATCAGAGTTGTTAATGAGCTGAGCTCTTCTGTTGTGGTCTCTCTCTCTGGTCCCACTGGAGGGTTAGGGGAGGAATTGGGGCTGGCGGCTTTGCAGTGATCCTTGTTTCCTTCCACTGTGTAGTGTGATTATGCAAATGGAACATTTGTACTGTTTGAGCTGGCCTGAGTAAGTTAAAAGCGCTACAACACACAAGCCGAGAGACTTTTTTTTTTTTTAATAGCAACTGAGTCATCATGTAAGTTCTCATGGGTAAGTTGCTTATCAGAGCTTGCTTAGAAAGACACAGATTGAGGCTGCCTTCATGCTGGGCAGGAGCATTAGCAGAGACACCTGAAACTCATCTTCAAAAACAAGGTTCAGCTTGACTGAGGCTTGCATTTGGATGAGCAAGCGCACTCTCTCTCATCATGGCCCCTTTTTAAAAAAAACCCCACAATTTTATTCAAACCAAACTATCACAAAAACTGTGAGTTTTGATGTTGCTCTCTCAGGAGAAGTGGAGATGTTTTGTTGTCATTGCCTGTGACTAATTACAGTTTCCCTGCAGTCACTGGCACACATAAATTTCTCTTAAATTTTGGGAATGTATCTCACATCACAGCAACGAAGGCCTCTTGGGTTGCCAACCTCAGCTGTGCCCTCAGCATACATGCTGAGCTGAGAAGTCATGACTTTTTTCAGGGTTTTTTTGTTTCCTCTGTGCTTCATGGTTTGATGTGTATTCATTTCATGTTTTCAGCTCTTCTCCCTGAGAGCTTAAAAACTTACTGAAAAGGAAACAATGAACATCGAAGATGCTTGTGTAAGTTCTCAGCTGCAGCTGTGATTAGAGCGCTAGATTCATGACATAACCCTAAGAGCTGGCAATGCCACAGGAGTATGTCCGCATCCATTGAACAGGCCCAGTTGGGGGATTAGAAGAAGGGGTGGGGATAGTACCAGTAAGAAAGTCGCACGTCATTGTGTTAATAGAGAATGACTCTGAAGCTGTCTCTGTGGGTCACCAGCTTGTGCTATAAAGAGATAGCTCAGGACTTGGATATCTCTGTCTAAGGATTTGAAGTCCATTGAGGTATTTCTCTGCTCATCTCCTGCACAATGCAGCCCATTGCTGGAAATAATTTCCATTTGAACAGATGGTTTCTAGAGTGATGAAGGTTTGGAGAGGGAAAATGGGAGTTCTGGAGGGAGGACACAGTGAGATATCAGGGAGCAGGAGGTACTCCAGAGTTTCAAGAGCCTTGGGAAGCCATGGTTGTAGCTCATTTCCCACACCCCACCTCTCCCATGACTGTCTTCCTTTCCCTGAAAGCACTGGCCCCTACTGCCCGTCTTGCTTGGTGCAGTTTTCCTGGTAAATCAGGAGGAGCCATGTCTTCCTCCTCCCTTCCCAAGCCCTGCTCCCCACCGGTGATGCCACCAGGCTGGAGAGAGGCCGGGATGCAGTGCTGTTGTGCGGCGGTGAGGAGGAGCAGAGCTGGGATGCAGGCATTAAGCAGAGACCTCAGTTGTGCTGCTGCTGGCAGGGCTGCCCCTACACAGGTGACAACCCTTCTCTTGGCAGTGGGAGCTCTGCAGGCATGTGGTGGCTGTTCAGGCTGGGATGAATATTTCTTATCTCCTTAGATAAAAAATAGGTAGATTACTGCTCATTGCAGGGTGCTGATCTGTGCAGGTAACTGCTATGCCAGTGGCTTGCTTCAGGTTCTTTTTTTTTTTTATGTTGTTGTTGCCAATATATTAATATTAATGCTATTTATTAAAGAAAATAAAGGCAGCAAAAATCACCTGGGTCACCAACTCTAGTCTCTCCTGACTGCAGGCAGTCAGAGAAGAGATGTTGGTCTGGAGATCATCTGCTTCTCCAGCTTCACAAACACCCTGTCACAAGCAGGGCGGCTTTTGGTAATGAGGGTCAAGATTCATTTCTGTCCAGAGTACAACAGTTCATAAGGATTTCACAATCCAGATAGTAAATTCATTTAAATGTTAATAAGATCCCCGTTTTGTTTTCAAATGTAGAGAGGACCTTGCATCTTTACCCTTTATTTCCCTTTCTCCTCTTATTTACAGTCTTGCTTTAGCAGTTCAAACTGGTTTTGCAGGTAAGAAACACTCTTGCTTTGGCCAGGATGAAAGCCTCTTCTAGATGTACTTTTCAGAGGAGTGCATGCTGGATGTGAGCGGTTCAAGCAGGGGCAGCAGAGCTCTCCACCTCTTTGGACTTGCTCCATCCAAGACACCAGCCTTTGTTTTGTTTTCAGAGCTTGAGTCCTGAGAACAAAGGCTTGTTTTACCGAGGCAGGCTCTTGGAAAGACAGAAGACGCACCTTTAATGCCTCCACAAGTGGCCACTGGGGACTTGCTGCTTAGAGAGGGTGAATCCAAGATAACAGCATAGCTTCTGTGGGAGCCTGACTCCACTTAGGAAGGGACGGCACTTTCCGCACAATGTTGAGCCAGTACCAGAAATAGAAGCAGACTGCCTCCATGTACCACGTGGTTTTAATAACTTCATAACAATGACATGAGTAACCCTGTGAGTATGCTGTAATGGTGACAAGAAGCTGGAGATAGCGGTGTAATGGTTTTCTCATCATGTATTCTAGATACACAAGGTAACAGAACATGAGTCCAAAAGTATATGATTTAACTAAGGCTCAAACTATTCTACATCACTCTGACATCTCTCTTGAGAATATGCATTAGAATTAATAGAGAGGAAATTGGAAAGGTCCTACTAATATTTTAAGTTATGGTTTTATTCATTGCAGTGATCCAGAGGTCCCAATTTATCTTGGCCCAATCTATGACCACACTCATGCATGCACTAAAAAAAGTTCCTGTCACCACAGTGTCAGATTATAGCATGACCCGATGTTAGCTCTGTTTCGAGTTTAAGGTCCTTCTCTTCAAGCAGTAGAAGTGATTAAACCCTTTGGGGCATTGTGATGCTCTTCAAGTGGTGATCTATATGCATGGTAGTGCCCAGGTCAGAGGAGCATCCCAGACCCTTCAGGTATCCATGGCACTGAAGAACCACTGAGCCTCGGAAACGGCAGGGAAGAAAGGCACAGAGGAAAGCTTTGGGCACAGCTACTTTGTGTAACCCCGAAAAGGCCAGGTGACAGAGCACTTTTAGATTGTGTGCTGGTAGGAAGATGCAAATGAAGAAATGATCTCCTGTCGTGTGACACCCGGCAAACAGGACTTGATGTTCCCTGTCGGAGAGTAGGGTTTCTATAACAGATAACAGGCTCCATTGCCAAATGCTTCCTCCTGATAGAACAATTTGCAAGATCCCAAATTTTTGGGAACTATTGAGTTCAGAGAGAGTAGCAACACAGCTGAAAGTGTTATGTAAACAACATATGTTAGATGTCTGATGTGCGGAGCTGGCTTGCTCCACACAGAGCACTAAAAACTGCATAGAACATAGGAGCCCAGTCTCCCATTTTAACAGTGTGAAAGAGCACTAAAAATCAGAAAGGTGAATCTCTATTTAATTTAATAGTAAGATTATAGTTTTTTCTTGTATTCTACTGGATGTTTGCATAAGGGAAACCAGTATGTGAGTTGAATTTCAATGAAAAGGTCCAGTCAGACCATAGGCTCAATAATTAGGCTTGGATTCCTCTAAAATGCCTTTTGCCATCTAAAATGTACTTAGCAAGCCTAAGCCAGCTCTCTAAGCTCCCTCCATAGCTAAAAGAAGGGTATTTCCTGAGGGTAATTCAGCCCTTTTTAGAAGGACTTCTGAAACAGGCTGGATGATTTGTCATCCAAAGGTGACTTGCTCTTTTTCTTATGTGCTTTCCCTTGATATAGATAGAGTTAGCTGAGAGTAATCTTGTCCTAAAGAGGTCTGTATTTTGAAGGGTGTCTGGGCAGGACCGATCAGAGGTCTGTGCTGGCCATGTTGCTGCTTGTAGAGCTGCTGTTTGGAAGCCCAGCCTTGCCAGAGCTGCTGCGGCCTGGGCAGAGCCCTTCATTTTCATTTTCATGGCATTCAACACAGAATTACTACAACAGCACTGAAAGGCCCTCTGCAAACTGTTATTTTTCTCAGTCTCGACTTGCGTGTTCTCAATAGATTGCAGTTTCTGCTATGTCTCCAGATTCATATTCAAGAGCTGTCGTATTTGCTGGTTTTCTTATGAATTGTGCTGCTGGTGCTCTGACAACTGAGCGCTGCCTTGGTGGTGGCATTACTGCAGGGCATTTGTGCTGTGCCTACAATGACAGGGCCTGACATTCAAAGCTTGGCTTCATCCAGTTGCTTGAGGGGGGTCGAGAGCGAATTCTTGCTTGTAAGCTGCAGCAGCCTTGATGCCAAATCTTTTAAGGAAGCCTGTGTCTCGGAGGTGAGAGCTCCCCTTCCTCCTGCTCATTAGGTGGTAGGATCTGCTACAGTGGTTCGGCTTTTACAATGCCACAGGCAAGAGTTGCTGCTGCTTTTTGCATTTTTACCTGGATCATTGGCATTCTGCCTCTCTGCATTTGAGACTCATATTAGGTATCAGATTCAAGAGTAGGCTGTAGGACACAGAAGCATGCTGACTGCTTTCTAAATCAACTCTGATTAGAGATGAAAAATTCATTTCTCTTATATATAATATATATTTATGAAAGCATTGTCTCTCTGCAAACATTAGCATTTTTACCAGCTTATAATACATCAGTCAAAATGAATCATTCTTTGCATTTGTGTGTGTGTGTTATTGTTAAACCTGCCTGCATTTTTTGGGTTTCTGTATGTTTATTTTCTGCGGTTTGGTTTTTTTTTGTGACTTGATACAATTGATCTTAGTGCCTTGTTTCAGATACCTAGCACTTGTGTTGCAGAGGAGAGACAGAAATAGAACGTCAGATCCCTGCTTGGTTGGGAAGGCATTTGTTCCCTTTCAGTGATGAAGAGGGTGACAGCTACTCAAATGGTGGTGAGGGAGTGAGCAGACGTGTGAGGGAAAACCCAGGCAGGCTGTCATTGAAAAGACACTGCAATGGTAGAAACCTTATGCACCAGAGCAGTATAAGGACTAGAAAATGGGTCAAAAATTCATGCATTCCCTCCACGCAAGTAAAAATCCCGTATAAGCACGTGGATCCAAAAGAACACATAGTCTGATCTCAGATTCCTTGTGACTCTGGGTCTCCTCCGTGAGCCAGCTTGCTACCTTGCTTCCTTCCCTTGCTAATTCCTCCTCCTTCCTTGCTCTCCTTACTTCCTTTCACGTTTCCCATACTCTACTTCCACTGACCAGTTAAGTCTTTACTAATTCCCCATTTCTGCTTGCCTTTAATAACCAGTAGAGGTATGGATTTCCTTTTTTTCTTCACTTCTGAGACCCAGCATAATTTTAGACCATAAATAATGCTTTTATACAGCTTTTCAGAACTGTGCTCTTGACTACTTCCCTACCTCCTTTCTTATAGTCATTTTCTATAGCCCCATAAGGTATGTGCTCAAAGACAAAATGAGATGCTTCTGAGCACCTCCCTGTCCTTTTGTATTAGCATTTTGAACATGTTAGTGCGTTTTGAGTCTGAAAGTGGCCTCATAGCTTATGGTTGTCTTTCAAATACCCACAAATAGAAGGATCTTCTACAGCTCATGTCTTTGAACTGCAGAAGTTGTTAAGACTGCTTTTGTTGAAGCCCTAAACCATGCATGATTCCACTCACCACTCAGTGTCCCCTGTGCTACTCCTGCCCAGCCCTGAATGGCATAAGGCAAAGTGGTGAAATTCACCCTTGAGGGGAAGAAATGCCTGGAATGGTTTTACTGGAACAAGAGCAATGGGAAGCAGAGGTGATCGGGCACTTCCTCACATTGAGGGTCTCGGATGGGAGTACCCTACAGTGGGAGTGAGTGGCAAATGGATTTGGGGGAAGTAACTCGCCACCACCCCTGGAGCTCTGCAGTTGGCACTGGCTGTGGCAGCATTTCAGGGCTGTACCGTCCCCCTCGTTGGTGCTGTTTGGCAGGATTTGGCAGTAGGATTTCCCAGGGACTCAAGAAAATGTTGTGAACTCCTCTAGCTGTTACTGCATATTATCAACGGGGCCTTTCCACAGCTTCCCATCCACCTACCAGAGCCCTGTTCATACCATGTTGTCAGGACCATGCTCTTCAGCAGGCCTTCCTCTATGCTGTGTGACAATGTCTGTAAATAGTTAAAAAAGGCACAGGTTAAAGTGCAACTAATTAGTAAATACAATGGGAATTTTGAGATACCTGCAAAAAGTGTCAGAGAAGAATGATCCCAAGTTCCCAAATCACACCAGCACCTTTGGGTGCCCAACCACAGGCCTCTGAGTCTGGGATAGAGGTTACTTGTGTTACTTGTATTACAGTTATGCCTGGAGGTCCCAGTTGGGAACCAGTGCAAGCCAGCATCAGCACTCCCAGATCATCCCCCACCCCTGAAGGAATAGGCCCTGTCCTGGTTTAATCAACATAAAAAGATTTTTCTAAGCATTTACCTACTGTAATTACATAGGGCTAGCTAAAGTATTTGTACAGCTCTGTCTGAAGTAGTTTGAGCTCCTCACAGACCAGGTCCCGGTGGAGGCACCGTTGTTTGTACCTATTGAATGTCACCAGGCAGCTTTCCTGAAGGGACAAAATGATTGCTCTCAAAGGGCTGCCCTACCTAAATTTGCTCAGGCTTGTGTCATGAAAGAAACTTGGGCACAATGGCCTGTTTCAGCCTTTGTCAGTGGGGGAAGCCGAATCATGGGTAAAGCACGCGAACAAGGACTTGCACAAAATCAAGATAATCCAGTATTTGCTGAGTGGTGCTTGCGTGGCTTTTGTTGGGTAGTGTGCCTGTCAAAGGCTTGCAGCCCCAGCGAGGTTTCAGAGTAGTCCTGTGCTATCGGGGAGGCCACTGGTATCTTGCCTGAAAAGCAGTATTTCTAAGTTGTGTTTATCTTCTCTTTGTTTGATAAGCAAACATAGGTATTCAAAACTCTGCCATATCCTTGTGGTTTTCTCATGGCTGTAGTCTTGCATACAGAGCAAAAGGTCGAACAGACTGTTTGTTCCACTCTCAGATAATCAGAAAGGGCTGGGTGTACACAAGGAGATGGGGCTGGGGTCAGCTTGAACTGAAATTTGTACTTGTTAAGTCCCTGAATTAGGATAAGCCAAAATCACTTCACGTTTTCTCAGCTATAAAATGGGAGAAGATGAATCTGTCCTTATAAAACTTGGTGCTAAGTACTATTAGAAAGTATCTTGTCATGGCAGTATCTTTTTCATTTTTGGCACTAAATGATTTTTTTTTCTTATTTCTATTTCTTAAAGCAATTTCATGCCTTGATAAAACACAGTCATTTTTCTATGTTGTATGTAGTAGAGTAGCCACTCTTGAACAGACCAAATATAATTTGTTCCCTCCCTGTCCTTACTGCAATACAAAATAGCAAAAGTAATTAGTCCACAGTATGGATGAATTGATTAGATTTTCAGCTTGGGGAACAGACACGTTTTAAGATGAGAGCCTCTGGAGCCGTATCTCCCTCCCTAGTACAGAAGTTAACTGCGACTCACAACAGCACTATATTCGTGACTTTTTATTATTTTTTTTTTTGTCTTTAATTTACTGTGCAATTTAACTGAGGCATTTAAACTCCCTGGCCTTGATTTATCATGCACTCTGTTCCATCTGGGCAAAACAGATCTGCACAGAGCAGGGGTTCAGCATACAGTGGATTTGTAGCAACTCTTCTTGACGGAGGGGGTGCTCTGGGTTGGGCTGGGGTGGCAGGAGAGGGGCTACTCATCAGGACCCGCGTGGTGCTGATCTGATGCTCCCCGCTGTCTGTCTGCCGTGGCTGCTGAAACCTCTGGGTATTGCAGAGCAGCGTGAAGAGCTGTGGGCAGCCTGTTCAAGGGAGACCCAGGCCAACTTCTCCATGTTCCTGCTCTGGGGTGAGCGTAAGGGGGAGCGAACCTCCCAACTGCGCTCTGCAGCTTACGTGATGCCTCAGTACTTAAAGATCTTTGGATAAAAGGTGTAATTAAGTCCTAGCATTATTCTGTAACTTGAAAACAGTTGAAACTCTGCTTAAACCCAAATTTAATTAACTTTGTTTTAAACAAAGATTATTATAAAACCCTTCTACAGCTGAAGCTTTATCTGCCAAGTTTCACTGCGGGCCATGCATTTGCATGGCAGAGTTACACACACTTCTGAAACTTGTAGTTTGCATTGGACAAACTGGCAGACTTAATTGTATCAGTATTAACAGACATTCAGGATAACTGAAAATACTGGCTCTTGCCAAAAAGAGAGTTTAATAGACTTTTTTTTTTTTTTTTTCTTCAGGTCCTTTCACTTTAGCAACAGAGATGGCTCCTGAATTTATTCCTGGGCCATACATATCTATGACTTCCCTCTCCTGCATATTCTACTCATGAGCTTGGGGTGAGAACGCAGCCCTCCAATATAAGAATTGCAGTATTTCTGCCCAATTTCCCTGCACCTCCACGAGTATGTGATCAATGGCCAGGGACATTTTAGAACATCTCATTTCTCAGGTCAGGCAGTATGATGCCCTTTGAAAATCCCTATGTCAGGGAAGAAATGCTGAGGGGAAGTGGGAGTGATACTCATGTTTCACAAAGTCCACAAACTACAGCCAGACTCGAAAGTGCTTAAGCACAGCCTGACTGCAAAAGGAATTCAATATTCCATTCTCCAGAGTGAATGACGCTGATCAAAGAAGCTGTGTCTGAAAAGACAAACTCTCTTTCCTGTCCCCTTCACTTTTTTTTTTTCCACCAACCTTCTTTTGTTATATCAAGATACTAGTATTTATTTTTAAAAAGGGGAACACTTTACTTATACTGCAAAACTGGCTTCAAAAAGGGTAGGACAAATTCAGGGTAGAAAAATCCATCAGGAGTTGCTAAGCAGTTTTAAACTGAGCTGCAAGTACAATATCCAGATAGAAGTGGGAGGATATATAGCACAGAAGTGCAGCTCCGTGCCTGCCCCTGTGCTTCCAGCCATGCAGTGATGCCTACCCTCGGCCCTGGGCAGCTGCTGCTGCCAGAGACCAGCAAGGCAGACCTTTGGTTTGACAGAGGACAGGCATTGTGTTGCCTTACCCTGGTAAATATGGAACAAGATGTCATTCTCTGCTGCAAGGAAGAGACAGGTCCACCACGTCACCATCCTGCCCATGTTGTCCGTCCCCCAAAGACTTGTCCTGCACACTCAGGTTTTGAGAGCTCATAATGCTGTTGGTGCTGAGCACTTTACTTAGGAGCATCCTGCTCTCCCTGCAGAGCAGCTGCTGCCCAGGGATGCTATTTGTGGCCATGGCCATGGCCACCTCTGTGGCTGCTCGAGGTGGATGCTTTCAAACTCCTTGTCCCTGCGCGAGAGCACAGAGTATTGGAAACGCCTCTGCGCAGGGAGCCAGATATAATCCTCCAGGCCTCAGAAGGACCCTCAGAGAGGTTTACATTCAAAACACCAATGCTGGAATTATAAAAGCGTAAAACTGCATCAGATCAAATAGTTGTAATTATAGCAAGCATATGAGACAAAACCCATTGTCATTTATCTCTCTGGGGACACCACACTTTTTGTTTGAGACCTGTTATTGGTGAAGTATGAGTTCTAAAATTATAATAATTAAAATGATGATTATAAAGTGTCAGGGATTGTAATTTTTTTTTATAGCTGGGAACAGTCTGTTCATTATTGAAGCAAAGATTTGGCTTTAAATTCACATCAGTTTAAAAGACAGTGAGAGGGGGAGCATGTTGATGTGAATGCAGCGAGCATGCCTGAGTGCTGAGGCCCCTTTTCATGCTGCAGACTGGATCCTCTTTCTCCTCTGTAGGGCATGGAGAAGAAGGGACCTGTGGTGAATGACAGTCCTGGACAACGGGCTGGAAATGTGTCACTGCTTGACTTTCTAGGGGCCTGATGGTGATTTCTGCTGCTTTGTAAACACCAAATGGGTGGCTGCTGCAGCCCACTGCTGGGATGTGGGACTGGGCAATACATTATTTCAGTTTTCTGGCAACAGAAGCTGAGGTTAAGAAATCAAAGAAAACCACTAGAGGCATTAGCAATTGGAGCACAGGAGCTCCTTAATGTCAGACTCACCCTCAGTTCATCCACTTACATTGTAAGTCTGGTGCTGGAGCTGCTTCTTGTCGTGAAGTCCCGGCTCTGTCTCTGGCCAGAAGGCGGGGTGTCCCTGGCCAGAGCAGCAGCCTCTGCCAAATCTGATTATGTATCTCAAGGAGTTGTATTTTAGCTTTGTAGGTTGTCAGGGCTAGACTGGGTAGATCAAATGAGAGAACATCTTGAACGGCTGAGATGCAAAATACTTTGCATTTTCAGATCGGCTCAACTTTGGGGATGAAATGGCCCCAAAATGTTAGCTATGTCTGTTCCATGTCAGAAATAAATGAAAGCTGAGATGAGTGTTAGCTTCGGGCACCCATCCAAAGCTGCAGGGGAGAGAGGGAGGAAACCTATACCATAGATTTCAAAGAGCCCATATGTCTGATCTAGGACTCGCTGTCTGCCGTTTGCTGGATCAGGCCCTCCTCCATGAAGAAGAGGCTGGGTAGCAGCTGGGGGATGGAGGGGAAGAGGAGGAGAAAGGAAAGGGAATCAGAGAAATATTGATAAATTCTATTTAGTGAACAACACAATGCATGTAGCAGCACAATGGCCTTTTCTGCAGGCAGATTATCCCAGCCAGAGTCTTTGCTATATTAAAAAGAGGGGGAAAAATGGAGCACCAAAGAAAAGGAAAGGCGGGCTGTACAGCAGCAATCAATGCTGCCCTTTGTGCTGCCTGACATTTGAGGGACTTGTTATCAACGATTGCTGGCTGCTTTATCTAAATGTATCTCCCCAGCTGCCAGGCACAGCGCTGATAGGCAGCGGGACGTGCCGATGGCCTCGGCTGATACCGCGACCGCCCAATTCACCTGCCTGCCTTGCTGTCAGGGGCCGGACGGCTCCTGTCACTCCACTGCTGGCATCCTTCTACCTACCCCCTAAAGGGGAGAGAGAGGACATTTTCCCCCACCACTCCTCCCTTCCCCTATCAGCTACTTCTTTGTCTTTTTAAAGGAGAAGGAAGGAAAAAAAAGACCGAAAAGGGCGAAATTAAAAATAACAAAAAAAAAAAAGTCAAGAAACTTGGGACGAGGGAAGAATGTGTTGAGGGAAGGAAAATTTACTTTATTTTTGGTTTGTCCTGCAACAGCTCTGTCATCTGCTGCTCTGGCAGAAATTGCCTTATGTGTGCTTGCCTTCTCTCTCCTGCTTTACTGCAAAAGAGTGATAAGAATAATCTACTGCTTGGCTGCTAGGTTGTCTCTTAGTGTGGAAAATGCCTCTCTCTAATATTTTCGGTTTGTTTACACAACATATATACTTGTGTCTGTGTAATGCAGGGAGCTGTACGCACAAGTTTGCATGCGATTACTATTAATTTTTACGACTACAGGATGATGAATGGACATAAAATAAAAGCTAGCTTGTCGTATCTCCTAAATCCTGGAGGGTGTGTGTGTTTTTAAAAAAAAAAAAAAAAAAAAAAAAAAAAAAGTGTTGCAGTCCAGTTCCAGCCAGAAAGCTGTGCAAGCTGCCTAAAGGCAGTTTAATTCTCTCTAAAAGGTAGCCAGTTATTGACAGGTTTTAAAGTACGAAAGCTCTGGATTGGTATGGCCTCTTATTTCAAAAGACAGCTTAAATTATTACCTTTGCTGCTAAAAAGGTTTTGAGGTCTGCATGGAAATGTCAGCTCATAGGCTTGCGTGTATATTTACTCTTGCTTGGTGCTAATGAAGCCATTAAAAAAGCAATATGGCACAGCTAGAAAGATTTCCCTAAAAATGAACATTTTCTGCTGTCTCGGACTTCTTCTGAAGTAGCATTTGGGAAAAAAAAGTATTACATAAGCACAGGAATACAGAAGCCACTGTATTAACTGCTCTGCCTTTAATGATTCTTCGCCAAAACCTGAAACTAATTAGAGCTCTCAAAAAATAGATGATTCCAGGAGAATAGAATAAATTCTTATCTGTCTCATGTTCAGCTATCTTTTGTTAGTTTGTACATTTAGCATATGTTTATCAGTTACAGACCTGATTTTAAAGTGTGTGCAAATTGCTGTCTTGACCATAATTGGAAATCTCACATGCATGTTGTGGAAATTAATTTTCGTAGTGTATTTTGAGGAAATTCAGGCCTGTTTGAAGCACCACATTTTTTTGATCATCACTGTGTCAGGGAAAGACTTCTGGCATCGTTGTTCTTGCATTTTTTCTGCAGAGAGTTACACCTACTTACATCAAAAGACCCACAAGGAGAAAAGCAAACATGTGTGAGGGGTGTCACAGATGGAAAATCCCTCTGGAGAGCCAAAGCCAAGGCCCAGGTACCAATATGTACCTGTTTAACAGACAACTAGCAAGATCTTAATAAAATACAAATTTGCCTTTCCAAAATGAGACAACACATTAGCGCTTCAAGTGTCCAAGCCAAGCACGAGGGGTCTTTGGTAATGCTCTGGCTGAGAAAGCAGCATGTTAAGAGTCCAGCCCTGGCCTATGAACTGGATACCCTCACTCTCCTCAGCAGCTCCTGGTTTTGGCTGGATTGTGGAATTCTTACTGGAGCCAATGCTGTATGGGAAACAGGAACCATTTCTCTGTGTGGTGTGGAGCAATGTTAAACAGAGGCCCTTCTGCCTAGCTTCGTAAGTCTTCCAAAATATGACAGAAGCGCTTTGAATTAGTAAATGCTGGCCAGTGATGGGTCCGTTTGTCTTGCTGCCTGACCACAGTGAACCAGGGGGGAACACCCCACACCCCCTGATACTCCTCAGCCCTGTGCAGGCAGCACAGCTCATGGAGCACAAGCTCAGATGTGCACATAGTATAACCTTCCCGAGCATTTCTCTTTCTGTGGCATTAGGAAGTCAATTCCTCCCAAGAGCGTGTTTATATCAATCTAAAATTCATTTCAGCTGAAATATTTATGATTTGGGGGAGGGAGGGCAGGAGGTCTGTGTGTTGAGTGTGGTCAGATCAAGTTAGCTTCAACTGGCAAGGTTGACAAAAGTAGTAATCTCTGTCCCTCCTCCCGTACCTAAATGAGCATTTATTCCAAGCCCTTTCTTAATGCTGTAACATAATTCATTAGGACAGCCTTAATGAGCTGGTAATTAGTCTGGTGGGAGGGGGTGAGGAGGGGAATTAGAAATGCTAGACAGAGAGAAAGTCGAGCAGGCTGGGGCACCTTAAAGAGCCCTGAGAGAGCCTTTTGTCAACAAAATGGATCGGGCTTGCAGGCAGTAAAACTTTCAAATGACCTTCGTGTCAAAATATTAGGCTGCTATTTTTCGCTAGATGGTGGTTTCATAAACATAAAAAGCGCACATATCATTCAGAGTGCTGTAAAATTTGTCTCAAAGATGCGGTGTTTTCTTCCCTCTCCCCTTTTTTTCTTTTTTGTTGCAAGATGAATATCGCCTCTATGTGGTATCAGTGGGGGATGGGGTAAGGGGAATGGCATCTAATATCACAAACTTCTGCTTAGTCTGAAAGTAATGTTAATAGCAGCTCATCTTTGTTCTGACAGTTTTGAGTGCTTGCTCTTTGTTTTTTTCTTCTTCTGGAAGCAAAATAAAAGTGAAATACATATATCAGTATACATGCCACAGACAGATATTGAGAGATGGTGACATTTTCACTTGTAAAATTCAGGAAAATTACTTAGAAGTTCATAATTTATGGCAAAAGCTAGATGTTAATATTGCTCTGTGATTTAGAAGACAGATGTGGTATAATAAGTGTATCAAAACCAACAGCTCATTTCTGGAGAAGTGAAACATCAAAACGGTTGGCTATTTAAGTGCTTTTCCTTCTGTTAAATCGTTATTTCCAAGGTTAAATGTTGACATGGGTTTGAGGGTGGAGGGGTGACTATTTTCCACAAGGCAAGGAAAGGATTACTCAAAGCATCCACTCGTTTTGCATTTTGCTTGTGTTTAGGCTCCTTCCCTTTCTGTCCTTGTATAACAAGCCCCAGAGTGGTGGGACTTGTGTAACTTGAATAAGTAGCAGAAGGCTGATAAGATGCCACTTGAGTTGAACCATAGGAATGGGCAAGGAGCAATAATGGGGATAAGTAGCCAACTTGACAAAAGCAAAAACCAAGGAGATAGCAGAAAGATAGAAAACTTGACTTACTGATCTGTTGTGCTGTTACCTGTTTCTTTCTCTGCCATCGCGTCACACCATGCAAAAGTGCCAGGCTGTTCCCTCTCTACCTCCTGTCTCTCACCTGCATTTTCCTTCTGAACACCTGAACCGTTAAGCACTTGTGAACAGCCATTGCAGGTGATGGATGCACTGGCAGCTGGACCACAGCCAGGAGCCCAAATCTTCCCCCAGAAAGGGCCATGATGGGTGATCACAGAACTTGGGTAAGGGAAAGGCAGGGTTGGGCTTAATAGACATCTGGTCCAGCTGTCTGGCCACGAGTTTCTGACTTGGTGTAATTGTTCAGTATTTAGACAGACATCACATGAAATATTTCTGATGTGCCCAGAAGTATCAGGACCTGACCCCATCTGAGGAATTTCCTACCCCGTTGGTGTGCCAAACAGACTTGCCTATGGCCAGTTTGTGGCTGAGGCTGGAGACTGGCTGGGTCTGAGCCCATGTGCAAAGGCCATGTAGGGCTGGCTGCCTCAGGGATCTGTGGTTTGATAGGCTTTCCCTTTGAGATCTGAAGGCCATCTTTCATACGAACAATATGAAATTAAAAGAGAAATTTAGACAGGGATAACACGATATCCGAATTCTCGTCATGGATGCAAGCAAAACAGGAAATTTTACCTGCACTTGTGAAAAGTTTAAGCCTGCAGTTTCACACTGCTTTTAGTACCCATTGTGTGGAAAAAAACCCACCAACTCAAACTTTTTTTTTTCCCCACTAGTAGAATTAATCTCAAGTACTTTACCAGTGTTGTAGTTGTGCTGCCAGAAGAGCTGAATATGGATCACAATGACCTCTGGAGAGCAAGTTGTTGAGTTAATAAATGAGAAGTTTTTTTTCTATTTAGTTTTTAAGCTAACAGGAAAGATACACTGAATCTTATATCATCTGTACCATACAGATCCATTTAGAAAGGCTCCAGGTATGATCAGTTTAGCATGTGGCAAAACATTGGTTTTGCCCCCCAGTGACATTGGATCCTGCTGGCTGGCTACATCAAAGGTAGTGATGAAACTCTATTTCTACACCCCCCACCCCCCTTGTTTTTTTCTTTTCCTAGCCACTTACTGGAAGAGGGAACAACTTCTTTCACCCTCTAACATATTATATTCAGGATGCTCCAGGCACACAGTAAA
The DNA here is from genome assembly GCA_002844005.1 of Limosa lapponica baueri. Classification (NCBI taxonomy): domain Eukaryota; kingdom Metazoa; phylum Chordata; class Aves; order Charadriiformes; family Scolopacidae; genus Limosa; species Limosa lapponica. Next base: position 559,152 of record KZ505717.1, read on the forward strand.
GCAGTAAAATGCCAAAGCTCAGTAAAGAAACTGTATCTGCTCATAAGATGCAATGCAATGTTACTGATACATAAAATGCCTATGATATGAACCCCAAAAAAGTATCTTCCAAACTCTGCTTTTTACAGCACTTTTGGGACGTGGAAGGTTCTATCACATGAATAACTTGTGAGGCTGCAAGCCCTGCCTAGATCTCCTTATTAGAAAGTTTTTTCTATCTTTCATTTTTCTTTTTTTTTTTAATAATATTTATTTTTATTCCCCAGATCTTGATTTTGGCTGAAATTTTCTCTACTGAGTGTCTGCTGCTGAGTGAAGCTCATCATTCTCAGGAAAAGCAAATTTTAGCAGAGTTAAGGGAAAAGTACCTGCTGAATTTTCGTGACTTTTCTTTGCAGTCCCACCATCATCAGTCAGGACTGAAAGACACTATTTTTGAGTGGGGACTTGCACTGTTTCTAGAGGGATATCCTCTTTATCTCTCTCTGATGATTTTACAAATTTAGCCAAATTCTTAAGTTTTTGAAAATCTGCAGCATATATAAGCTTGGTAAACATTTCTCAGGTGACAGAAAGCTGTCCTAAGAAGAGAAGAAATAAAGCTGCAGGGGAGAGGCAGGCTGAGAGAGGAGCTCAGACGAAGGAGCTGAAATGCTGCTGGGATGGAGGCTGGGGTAGCAGGTGTAGGATCAGGCAGGTTTTGAGGAATACACAGGGGATGGAGCTGGGGATCTGGCTTGCCAGGCAGGAATTAATTGCTTGTGTTTAAGTGCCTGAGGAACAGAAGAAGAAAGCACCTTGGTGAAAAGAGGGGGACTATGAGGCAGAGGCTGGACAGATGAGAGCAGAAATGAGTGAGAAGGTCACATGTTGTGTCAGTAAATACAGAGTTATCTGCGTCCATTGCAGCAAATGCTTCCCTCCCTGCTCCAGAGTACCTGGATCCTCAGGTACATCTCAGGTCCTTGAGTTTCAGGATTTGTCTGCTACCAGCAAATAGCCACCGCATTGATTGGCAAAGCCTTCCACCCCCTCTGAAAAATCAAATTGAGTCCCAAATTAGTGGTTCCTTTTGGCTTAATATGCCCGTGACTTGCCTCTATGTACCGTGGAAGTAAATTAACTGTGAATTAGTGCCAGAGCCATAAGGAATTCACACAGAAGTTAATAGCTCTGTCTTCATAGCAGGGACTGAATAATGTGCAGCAGAGTAAGAGCTAGGCGAGTACATAGAAGAATACAAACAAAATATAGAAGAAATGCGGTCTGTGCTGAGGCAAGGGTTCCCAAGGCAAAATATACGATTATGTAATTAAGAGTGGTATCCTAATGCGGAGGCAGTGAGTAAGGCTCTGCGGGCATCCTTCATTCCAACGTGTCCTAGCTCTGCTTTGCCACCTGAATAATGATCTTTAACTTACACATTTTGCGAGTTATATTTATCATTGCACTTTTCACCTGCCTCCTGCACAGTGTTGAGTGTCAGCCATTCACTGTACACCATCCCTCAGTAGCAATGTTATTTTCTTGCTCTGGAAATGCCAAAGCTAAAGTTGCCCACATAACCGCAACTCTGGTCCCCTGTGTAAACACATTACAAGACAGTCTTTAATTACGTGAACTTATTCTTTTTTTTTCTCTGCTTCGTGATGCTCAGAGACATCTGGCCGTATCATTCAAAGTGTGGCCTAGGCCTTATTTACCTCACACCAACCAAACAGTGTACTGAATACAAAATTATTGATTTGCTCTTGGGTGTTTCAGCTGTGCTCTCACCAGAGCATTTGAGTACTTTATAGACACATGTGGATTTGAATTCACAGCACCCCTGTGAGATAAGAGGGTGACAGTATTCCCATTTTACAGATGGGGATCTGAGTCACAGGGAGATTAAGGTCAAAGGACCCACCAATTTTGGGGCCCCAGTTTGATGTTTCTCAGTACTTAGTGTTTTTATAGCTCAATATATGTTCAAAGCACAGCTCCCAGAGACTTCAATTACAGCTTCCAGCACTCAGCACTTTGCAAATCAGCCCCCAGGGTTTCAAGTCAGGCATCCAGAAAATGAGGAACACACAGTTAGTGACCACCTGTGGTTTATAACTTGGCCAAATGCGTGTGGATTTTCATGGTAATAGCAAAAGGCACCTCTCATTCCTGGGTGATTCTTTTCTCTCTCTGTCAAGCCAACCGATCCCTGCAGTAAAACAGAGTGCTGCTAAGGTCTCTCAGTGGAGCAGTCCCACACGTTGTGGAGGAGGGATGCAACAGGAGGGGACCATTGTCATTACTAGCAAAACAAGACTGGCTTTTTAATGTCAATTGTGACAACAGCTGAAATCACCTTTGCTAAAATTTTAACATGGCTTTTCAGTTTCCAAGATGCAGCCACTCATCTCCAAAGTCTTAAGCCTCAACAGTACAATTGACAAGTTATGGGAGTCTAAAAGCATGATCTTAGACTGGAAGGTAGTAGGCACCCTGCTGCAGGGGCTGCTGCCTGCTCTGCTGCTAACGCTCTCTAGTCGTATACTGAAGGTGAAGGTGTGATAAACAGGCCAATACTCTGCTTCTGCATAGTATTGGTGTGGGAAAAGCAGTACCTTTTAGTTGTGTTCAGCCTGGGGCAAATTTTTATGGCAGAGTGATGAAACCCCTGGAAGTGATATTTTTCATGGAGATGTCCTTGGCAGACTGCAATTGCAGCCATGCAAGTGGCTTTCATAAAAAGTATTTAAAATTTGAGCAACATGGAGCTGGAATGCTCAGACTTAGGTCACTACCTTTGATAGTATTAACATTAGAAAGATAGTGGTGAGCATGGTAGGGAGGATGCATTATATAAATGAAATAATAAATATGATTTATTTTCTTGAAATTCAGAGAGGTAAAACTGAATTAATCTCATGGTTTTATCTATATTCCACACCTTGTTCTCTGTGCTGGCAGATGCTTATTGCTGAATAAGGTGAACGATAGCTGCTGAAAAGAGCTGGAGGTTGCTTCAATTTCACAAGGAGAGATATACTTCAAATATCAGCTCATAGAATTGTGTAAACTGGGGTGAATTCCAGTGGGGGGAGAACAGGAGGCATGATGCACTGAGAGATGCAGGTGATTTGGACTGAGAGAGGAAAGCTGCTTTGAGAATTGATCCCTGGGAACTGGTAAGATCCTGGGAAAACTCAGAAATTATTTCAAAAGAAGTCAGTAGAGCCAAAAGAAAAACACAAAATGCTGGGGATGGACTAACAGCTGACAAGGATCCAGCCTCCTTAGAGGAGCAATACATGTGAAGAAATGGCTGTTCCTCATTTGCTGGGTTTCTTGTTCACTGTGAGTTCACAGTGCTGATGATGGGTCTCTTCCTTAGCAGCAGCACCTTTTGCTTATTAGTTTTTCCACTGTTGCACGAGAAAACTGAGAGGGATTGCTGGTGGACAGAGTCAGATCGCAAGGCAGCAGCTCCTCCTGCACTGACAATAATTAAAGTCTTGCTCGTATGTTTACACTTGCCCATTACCATTGCAGGCCTTTCAAGGTGCAATGAACTGTCCAGTGTCATATCTTATTATCATAAAATCTTGGTTATGAGAAGGAAATCTTAGACCTCGGAGAAAGCAGTGGATAGATTTCTCCCTACTGTTTCCAAACATTTCCTCTTGTTGTCCCTAGGATGGAAGGTATGTTCTGAAGAGCAAAATTTGAGGCCATGCCTTAAAAATACGGAAGAAAAGAGAGAAAAGATACCTGCAAGAAATGCTACAAGGAAGAAAGCATCTTCCTTACCTGAGTCTGGCTGAATCCTGCTCATGTTTTGTGAGTAGCTACCTTATATGAATGAAATTATTTGCACCAGGTAGGTGAGCAGGATTTGTTCCCTGGCAATGTTCAGAGGGCTCAGAGGAGAAACAGCCTATACCCAAAGGAAATGAAAACAAACACAAAAGAAACTTCCCAGTTTCTTTTATCAGCAGTTCTTTACAGGTCACCTCTAAAAGGTTTGCATTTATGGCATCAGTACTTGAACCTCCTTTCTGTACAATTTGTGTGTGTAGGCTAAAGCAAGACTACGAGTGCCTGAAAAATGCAGAGCCTGATTACAGCAGTGTGAAAGTAAAATAATGAGAGCTTGAGAATGTGACTGATAAGCAGTTAGATAATACACTAACAAGCAGGATATCTGTAGTCCATATAAGGGCTAATGAAGGTCTCTGTGTCCTCTGCTATTGCCTGAGGAAGATGTACAGATGGAAAATATCCCAGAAATGGCATTTAAGGATATACACCATGTACTGACTGCATGGTGATATAATGATTGGATTCAGTGAGTCCTTAACCTATGGATAAAGCAATTACTCAATTAAAAAGTGCACACAAAGCACTGATAACTAAGTGGGACATGCTTGAACCAAATGTTTACAAAGGAGGTGGTGCTTGGTTTCTTTGCACTGAGGCTACTGCATGCCGTCCAGCCACCTGCCCGCCGAGCTGTGCTTGCAGCCCGCGGTGCTACATTGGTTTCAGTGCCCCAGCAAGGTGGCACGGCAAGACCCGGGGGGGCTGGTGCCTGGGGATGGCCGGCTTGGGAATGGGCAATGGAGCTACTGGTCTTTGGTCTTAGAGTTAAAGGGGGCATCTGGCTCACATGCTCACGTGCGTCCCCTCATGTGTCACAGTAATGCAAGCGGAGCTTTGCTGATAACAGCTCTGTGCGCACTGATGCCTCTGCTGTATTTTCAACCTCTGTCAGCTGACTGACTTTTCTTGGTAAACATGCAAATTCTGACCCTTTGGGGTGAGCTGTTCCAAACAGGGAAACCGGGGAGTTGAGCATTCTGGTAGGCTCAGAAAAATGCCAAGAAAACAAAAGAACAAACAAGTAAACCTATGACCGAAAAAGATTAATAAAAAAAGACATTTTGGCCATTTGGTCATAAATAGTACTGTTCAATAGCACAAGAAATCATGCAGACTGTGCAGGGAGACATAAAACCACTGAATTATGTATTAATATGTCATATAAAAGGAAAAAGTAGTAAAGAAATACTGTAGGAAAAATAAATAAAACCACCATTAAAAGTGAACATGTCCCATTTGGTCAGTTATGCCAAACATAAAACAACAGAAAGCACCGTTTGGAAGTTAACAACACTTTTAATTTTACTACTGACTTTTCCATTATAAGCCATAGCAAGGTGTGGTTAGACCATAGGCTCAGGGATTGATTTTATGTCTGCGCTCATCTAAATCAGTGGGCTTTTAAAATATATCTCTAGATCTGTTCCTCTTTGTATATATGTATGAAGGAGGAGAGGAAGAAAGAAGTTGGGAATCTGGGGATGTGTGAACTGGCTGAGGTTAAATTACAGCTGATGCCCTCTCAAAGGGGCTGTTTGGGTGAAAGGATCTGGAGCTGAATGTGGAAAATGCCACAATTCCGGCGCTTTCCAGCCCTCAGGTCTACGGAAGTAAGATGCACTCACACAAAATCACAGAATGGTAGGGGTTGGAAGGGACATTTGGAGATCATCTAGTCCAACCCCCCTGATAAAGCAGGTTCACCTGGAGCAGGTTGGACAGGAACGCAACCAGATGGGTTTTGAGTATCTCCAGAGAAGGAGACTCCGCAACCTCTCTGGGCAACCTGTTCCAGTGCTCTGTCACCCTCAAAATAAAGAGGGATTTCCCTTATGTTGAACTGGAATTTCCTGTGTTCCCGTTTGTGCCCATTGCCCCTTGTTGTGTCGCTGGGCACCACTGAAAAGAGTCTTGCCCCATCCTTTTGACACCCACCCTTTAGATACTTATAAGCACTGATAAGGTCCCCTCTTAGTCTTCTCCAGGCTAAACAGACCTAGGTCTCAGACTTTCCTCGTAAGAGAGATGCTCCATTTCCTTGATCATCTTTGTAACCCTAGGGAAAGGTGTGGAAGAGTGATGCGCCTCGGAGCAGCCCAGGCTGTCCTGTACAGAGGAGGCACCATTCAACAGCACCCGTGGGAGATGGCTCAGCCCTGCTCGGGTTGCAGCTTCGATTTCACTCCGTCCCTCAAATGTCCCCAGCTTTAATGTGAGACGACAGGTGCTGGCCCCTGGCCGGCCTTGTCGAGCTGGCTCTGGAAGACTGGCAGGATGTGGGAAAGGGGCTGCCCACGTTGGCACAGCTGGGCCAGCTCTGTCAAAGCAGCAGGACCATCACTTCGCCCACGGAGCTGCTCGGCGCATCACTGAGCAGGCTCTAGCTGCCCCCTTTCATGCAGGAGGGCAGCTGGGGAGGAAAAGAGAGGCTGTGAAATGTATCCATCAAGGCTGGGCTGCTCAGATCCGGATGCTGCTTCAGGACCATCAGCCGTTGTGAGCCTTTCCCTCGCGGTGCAAGGCAGGGCAGCAGATCAGGGACCAATCTCGCCTGGCTGCAGCCAGCTGACGAGTCCTTGCTTAGCCACCAGTGCCAGGGTCTCCTAACTTGCACACAAACCTCTGGAGGGATTAAAATGAAAAAAAAAAAAAAGAAAAGAAAAGGAGGGGGGAAGGATTTTGCTAGCAGAAAGCGCAAATGACACGGAAACGGCTGTGCTGCTGCTTCATTAAATACATTGGCCTGCTAGAGCTGCATTGCAGATATCCTCTCGGTGTGTTTTGAACAGTGAAATTCCCTTTGGTCAACTCTGCTGCGATTCGCCCGCTTTTCTTAGCCCGGCCCTGGCAATGCCGGCAACATCTTTGTTGAGAGGGGAGAGGCCGGGAGCTGGGGTGGTGATGGCAGGGGCTGCACCAGGTGCTCCGGCACCGGTGCTGGGGATGCTCCATCGGCTGCCCCTTGCTCCCCTTCCCCAGCTGTGGCCTCATGGGGCTGTGCTGCCTGCCTTGGTTGGGGGCTATAGACCAGCACCAACGGAGGCAGCGAGACCCACCAAAGCTTGTCTTCCCACCCGGGGATAAATGGGGACGCCTGTAAAATGTGCTGCAGTGCTTGTTTCACTGCTGCAGAGGGAAAAAGGGCCTGGCACGGCTTTGGCGTGCGAATTCACAGAGCTGGGTCTTCAGGGCCCTTCTTTAGCAGAGCCTGTCTCCCACACTGAGGAAACACTGCCTTTTGATACTGTTTTGCTTCAATTTTAGAAGCCTGGGACAGTGTTACAGAGCGTGAGAGCAAAGAGAAAGAAAGAATAGGAGGCAAGTATGTAAATAATCACAATTAATCTGAAGGTCTAATGGCCTGCCTTGCTTCCCACCGTAATTTACCATATGCTCTAGTGCTTGTGTGAGACTCCCTGGCTCACGTGTTGTTAGTTTATGTAAGTGTGCACAGACTTTTGGCAAATTTGTATTTTTAGTATGTAGAAGCTAACATTTAGCTTTCTTGTTGTGGGTATGTTGTAGCATATGTTAGTGTTTATGTTGCAGGGAAAAGGAATCTCTTGACTAGAAAATATCTGCTTCTAATATTCTAGCAATTTGTTATTTTGACCTTTTTTGTAATGATGTTTTGTCAATAGCAAAGGCAAAGCTGAGTGGGATGGGCCAGGTAAAGGCTAGCCATTCATGTGTGACACACATGGTATATTATTTCTTCTGGATCCTTGAGGGGATAATCACGTCCAGGTACAATTCAGAAGGTCAACCTGGATTGGAGGAAAACGATTTCTCAGAAGTGGGTATGAAATAGGAAGTGGGTCTTCCTTTTCCTTTTCCTTTTCCATTCCTCTCCTTTCTTCTTTTTTTTCTCCCATTTCAGTTGGAAAACCTATGTTTAGCAGGGATGCTACACATTTTTCTTTTCTGTGTATAAATGTTACCCTTCGCAAAGTTCTTTTCCAGAAAATTTTATTTTTAACTTTTTCATGGCAAAATCTTCAGTGTTTTCAGTGGGAAATATATTTACATCATTGATATCTGTTTTCTCCAGGGCCAGCAAAGAGGAGCCCACAATGTGTTATTACTGGACCAAGGCCAATAGATAACATGCTGTGATTTTCCACAATTAATGAGAAAAAAACTTAGTTCTAGCAGCAGTTCCAAGTGTTTCAAAATTTGGGGTGCCAGTTTTCTTCCAAAAGCCTGTGAGGGAAATGTCAAAACTTCTCTGAGTTCCAGGGTACCTGGACTGGGCATAAGCCGGAGCCAGCCCTAATGGTTGGCACCACAGCCAAACCAAGAAGGAAGTACCCCCAGTGGGCTTCTCTTGCAACCTCAGACGGAAGCCTGTCCTTTGTGGTCCCCAGGCTGGAGTGTAGCTCGGAGTAGCTCTCTGAGGCTGCTCCCATGTCTGGAAAAGCCATCTGCATATGAAAGGGGGAGTGGGTGTAGTCTGTCTTTTTCTTTGGTTCCCATTAACTTCTTTTTACATCATTCCCATGTGCTCTGAGCCTGACCCTTGTTTTGTATTTGGAAATATCTGCCTTCCATATTCACAGAAAAGTCTGATTTGATTATCTGCAGTCCTATGACTTTGTATGCTGTGTTCAGGTCAGATTCAGTAATTATTGTCTATAAGTTAATAGCTGTGGGTTTTTATGACCTCATGTGATGTCTCAGGAAATGCATTTGAATTGGCAATGAACAGTGACAAATGGTGGTTTTGCCTGTGTGAATATTAGGTTCTGCACTTGCAGCACCGTGAGGGTTGCTGCTTGTGAGTTCCATGCAAACCAGACCTAGAAAATGTGGGGAAATCTTCTCAGTTCAGAAATAAAGTCTCCTTGGACTCTGCATGACAGATTGTATGGGAAATTTTCCCTTTACTTTATGCAACCTCACTTTGACTGCAACACATACACGTCTGAAACTATGCTCTCTGTGTTGAAAATAATGGGACATATTGTGATTGAAGTCCAAAATAATTACTACTATGAGGATTAGAAAAGAAATCATTGCTGAAATATGCTTTTAACCTTGATGTGGCAGTATTTACAGAATTGATGTTTCCTGAATCTCTGTAAGCAGTATGTTCCAGGGCTGCTGGACATAATACGAAAAGACTCTGACACTTAATGATTTATAGCACTACGGTGCTTCTGTATAAGCTGCAGCCCAATATCTACCAAGTACAGAACATGACCTGGGCAACAGGGAACCAAAACCTCATTTAGCTATATGGAAGACTAAATTGAGCAGTGCTTTAAAAATCAACAGGATGTTAAAATGAGTCTTGTAACCAACTCAGCAGCAAGTGAAAGATTTTGGACATGAGGAGGGTATTTTTGACCAGTTTTAGGCTGTGTTGAAGCTGGGACAGCTGGATTTTGTGCAGCTGCCACTCCAGGGAAGCCTGTGAGAAAAGACATATCCATAATCTGGTAATTGTCCCTGTTTCCATTTTTAGCAGTTCTGTCTCTTTGGATGCTACATCAGGAACAGTTTTTTGTTTCTTTCCAGCCAGTTTCATTGTAGCCACCCCTTCAGTGCTCTCGAATGTGGTACTGGCACTCAGAAATCTTGCTTGCAAATGAGTTGCCAAAAATGGCAAGAAAACAGAAAATTTGAGGTTCTCTGGCATAAAGCCATCCACATGCATTCTCATTAGATAAGGTTTGATGGGTTTTGGTTTTGTTTCCCTTTAAATGAGAAGTTTGTTGACCCACTGAAAAAAAGATGTCACAAACCGCCCTAACCCCTAACTGACATATAATGGTAATGTTGAGATGAGCTCTCTGTGTTAGATGGGCGAAAAATACACGTGAGAGAAAATGCCTGCACAACTATGACATTCTTCTGTATGGTCCATGGCTGGCATTCATTCACATTGTGAAAACATGAGAAAGTAAACAAGAGGCTTAAATATTTTGTTATGAGAGTTTTCCAACAGTATTGCATTTTCTTACCTGGGTGCTTTCTGACATGTACCTCAAAGACGGGGGCATGTTTGGAAAGCGTAGATTATTTTGTAAGTAAAGTACCAAGTAAAAAGACCAGATCTTCACTGTGGAAACTCTCTGCAGGGTTGTAGGGTTGTTTCCAGCATCTTCAAAGAACTTACCAGGTGCTGCAAGGCAACAGCTATTAATAATGTGCTGTCACAGCCTGCTCAGCTTCTCCCTCTTGGGAGAGGCACCAGCCACTCTGGGTGTATCCCCCAAACTGGAGCCATGTGTCTTCAAGCTGTCTTAATCTGGGCATAGTCCAGGGACTCTCTCCGATCAGGGTTTCTAGGAATATTTTTGTGGCATGGAATCTTTCTAGGACTGCTTTCCGAGCTGAGATCCCAGAAGCACAGAGTTGTTCTTTTCCTAACATCTGCAGCCTAGCATTCCCCATGATCAGCTCTATTAGCTTTCCTGCAGAAAAAAAGGTGCCCTGCCGTACAAGCGAATGTCTTCTGATCTCCCTCTCCTGCCCGGTATTTTTCTCGTCTCCTGCTTTCCCTTGCCCTGCTCCGTTCTTCAAAGCCCTTGGAGAAAAATGTTTCTTTATAATTTTGTTCCTCCGAGTCAAGATCGATGCTGGTGCTGATAGTCCTGACTGAGCAATCTATTCTGAGACAGAGATGTAGCCACCACTCAAAAAAAAAAAATATACAGGGCAAGAACTTATAGCAAATATTCATGAGGGTTTCAATGTGCAAAAAGTCCATGATCTCAAAGAGAATTCACAAGTTGCATCTCAATTCCTTGATCTGTGGCACAGGGATACTTACCCCGTGTCTGCACCACAGTAGCTGTGTTTTTTGGAAAGCCGTGTTTGCAGACAGATTTTTTTCTGTGCTTTCAAAGCACATCTTGAATGGGTTTTGGGTTGTTCTGAATAACCAGCCACATCAACAAACCAAACTATTACACGTCTCTACTTCTGTGGAAATACAGTATACATTAGTAAGTCTGACCTACTTGGAGCTATTTAATGCTGTTAAAACATTACATGTAGGATTTCTTCTGGGCAAAATCAAGCTTTCTGTGGAACACAATGCATTTGAATTGGAACAGATTGTTCCTCCTCAGTCTATCACTAAAACCATTGCACTGGCCTGACGTAGCTGGAAACAGTTCTCTCTAACATCTTTAAGCCAGAAAGATCTGAAGTTGACAAAGTGTTTGTGGCATCTCTTGTTTCTTGCTATTTTTCTCAATAACTAGGCTCTGGGGAAAAGTCTTCAAATCCTTAAACAAGCTGAAGAAAATCACTCCCTCTGATCTGCACTCCTCAGTGGAAATTCCTCACTGCTTGCTCCACGCTTATCAGTGGAGGTGCCACACATGGAACATCAATGGCTGGTCCACCTGCAGAAAAGGTACTTGCTGTGCAAAAGGTCCCAGTGGTTGCATTGGCCGGGAGGAGGGATTTTTGTCTCCTTGCTGAGGCTTCATTGGCTTCAGCAAAATAAAAATGTACGTTTCCAGAATAGCCTGGAAGGATGCCTGCTCTGAAAAAAATGAATGAGTCTTCCAGATTCTTGTTTTCCCCTCCAAGGGAAAAATTGAGGGATCCATATAGTTGACGCTTGACCCTTTGCACAGCAGTGTCAGATGCTAGCCACTGTTTGCTCTCCAAGAATGAGGGCAACTGCTATGATTTGGCACAATATAGGTAAATGTTCCTATTTTTGCTTTTTATGATCTATCTAAACTTTTATACCAAATTTGCTACCATGAACTCTGAATATAAATTTGGTTATGGGCCAGTTAAATACAGTGTATATAGCCACTTGGAAACTTTTATTACAAAACACCTGCTTAACTTCTCACTGCACGTGTGCCATGAGAAAAAATGAATCACAGTAATATTTTGCATCATGGTTGCACCTGGCAACTGCGGATCTTGAAGCGTTTACGAAGTAACTAGATTTACTCTGACTATATTCTACCAGGTATCTGTTTTTTCCAAATTGTATATGATCTCCATGAATAATTCCCTTTACAGATTTGGACTTTTTCTCTTTGTGAGGAATCCAGTCCAGTGCTTCCTCCACTTCCATGGTGGTTCTTGTGAAGAATTACTGATGAGAAATTCTTGCTCTTTATAGTGATCATGCTGATCAGATGCATAAGTAACTCAATGTGACTCGGGGCCTGATTTTGAAAATCACTGCTCAGTAATATTTACCGTATATTTTTAACTTTCAATTGGTGTTAGTTATAAACTAATATTCATTATAAACTATTAATAAAGGATAGTTGCCTAAAATTTAGTCTTATGAGAATCCCTGAAATTTAGAATGTATCAAGGAAAGGGAACACAGAAAGTGTGCACATTTTTGAAATGTTGGGGGTATTTGCATAACCATAGTTATGAAACCTGTACTGAGAAACCTGAGGCCCAGGCATGGCACTCTTTTGTTTTTTTCCTTTTATCGTTTAACGTCATACAGTAGTTTTGTAACGGAGTAAAGTTGGACCAGCCTTCAAACTTGAACTCTTATCACTGGATGATAGTGCCTCATCTGGAAGAGCTAGAAGGAGAACAGATGCATACAGAAAAATTTGCAAGGAAAGGTTTCCAAATCTTTCTGTGCACATCCAGGGACAGTGACACTTCAGGAGTTCTGCAGGTATTCTCCAGGCAATGCTTCTGCTCCACCACTGAGCTGATCTTCCAGCTGTCACTGCTGAACGAGTTCTTCTACTTCTCCTCTTTTTCATCTATGGAGAAGCACAGTTAAAGCACATCATTAAAAACTGTGGAGCACGTGAACGTTTCCATAAAGGAAAGGATGCTGGTTAGTAACAATACGTTACCACAAAAAATAATATACATATGTATGACCTTGGCATGTATCTGAAACCTCAGAAAGCTGTTCATAGTAATGCTTCTCATTTTTTTTTCCTGGAGGCAGAAAACATACTGGCAGTTCAGCTTTTAGGAATTCCTTTAAGGTGGGAAGAATCAATGGACCAAGCTGCATCGTGCTGTAGGTGGGTAAAGCTCCTTTGAAAGAAGCTCTCTTCAGTGATTTTGTTCCCGCAGCAGTGAATTTGTTCCACTGTTCCTGGCTCATGAGACCACCTTCTCTTTTTCTGGTCTCTCTCTCTCTTTCCCCTTTATGTCTTAATTCACTGCTGTCATGATTTATACTAGCAATACGATGTGCAAGACATGAAAATCTATACATCTATCATACCTGTATCTGAACACTGGAACATGATGTTTCAAAATTATTTTTTCCCTATACATTCGTCATACATTTTTATTTTTTTCAATAGGAGACACTGTCTTCTGTGGATTGAAGGAGGCTAAAGATGGTCCAGCTCCTCTACTATCCTATTTCAGGTTCTCCATGTGGCTCATAGGGTAGAGAAAGGGGCAGGAGCGCAGATCTGCTGTGCTTCTCTGTCTGTTCCTTTGGCCAATACTGTGGAGCTAAATATTTTATGATTCTTGTAGAGACTAAGGTACGTACATTTAGCACGTTATCCATCAGTGGCAATTTGAGGTTTAGTGTAAACGTAAATTGTTCTTTAGGGAAGAGTAAGGATCTGTGATGGCTTGTTCCTGGAACTGGCTCATCTTTATCAGCCTTCTGACAGTCCCACAGGGACAACTGGTTGTAATTAGCTCATTTATTATTGATTCAGTCTTTGGACAATTAATCAGAATTAATCAGGGTTCAGCGGTGTTTTAGAGGTCTGAAAATATGTACATAAGAGCCAGGGATGTCTGAGCGCGCTGAAGGAATCATGAGGTGAACACTGTCTCGGCAAACAAATGCAGTTCTGCTTCTTTCAAGGTTTGCAAACAGGTAGCAAATTTTTGAAGATATCTTTTACTTCCTCTCCCTCATCTTCACTTCCCTCTACAGTGTAACTCTGGGAGATGCTGAGCATAAATGACAAAACACACTGAAAGAATCAGTTTTTAAAAATTTTCCAGCCTAATCTTAGATCTTTCTTCCTTGGTCACTCCCTCTGCAGGCTAAGTCCTGCCTCCCAGAAGCTGTAAGGCACTGGAGCCTGAAATTACCTGTGTGATCTTATTACTGCAGCCCTTTTGCTTTTTTTCCACACATCCACATATTGGTAGTTACTCTTGTTCTTTATAATTTAATTTTAGACATAACATAATCTTGTTGGAGTAAATGCTTGTGTCTCTCTGTTGTTTTGTTATTGGTGTTTTTTTTTTTTTTTAAATAAAGCATGAACTGTAGTGTCTAGATGCTAGGCAAGAAAGTTGGTGTAGTGTAAGGACCAGATATAAACATGTAAAATCCTTTAACACTTTAAATGTCTATTAAAACTGGTCAAAAATTTTGACTGGAAAATGAAAATCTTTGACATAACTGGGGTCTGGTTAGAAATAGTTTTTCACATGAAAATGTGGGTTTTTTCCTATGTGGAGCTTCTGAACACAATGCAAATTTATACTTTGGTTCCTCTGATATCCATATGTTTTAGAAATGAAAGGTTTTTTGTTTTTTTCAATGTGTAAATAGGTTTTGAGTTAGGAAAATAAGCCATCATCTATCTCCATTTTAGAGTGTTTCTTGCAAAAGGTTGTAATGTACATTTTTAATGAAGGGAATTGCCTCATCTTCTCCCTGCTCCCAACTATTTTTGACTAACCTACACTTGGATTGGAAATATCGTGAAAAAAATAATTTGTGATTTTGCAGGGAGTGATAGATAATTTGGAAAGAAAAAAGACAGACAACTGACTGATGCTATAAAAATAAGGTAATGCTAAACGCTGAATATCTCCTGGATGTGCATTAATTCTGTTTATATTAGATCTAAGTTAAGCACTAATTTTATTAGCAGCAGTAAGTCTAAAATTCAAACATATAGTAATGTGGAGCAAGTCAATGTCTGTTATTGGAACAAGAATAGTTAGCTGAGTAATTAATTGAACCATGCTTGAGTTTGTTTCAGTCAAGGTATTTAAACTGAATACGTTGTTCTTTATCTCATCATAACAAATTGTTCAAAGAATGTATATATTACATTCTGCCACTGACATATGGATTCTACCTTGTGTCACTAATACAGTGGTTAACATCCACAATTCATTAAATAGTTTTGCCACACTATCCTGTCCAAGTCAATGAGCAGAACTGAATATAATTTGAAGATTCAATGCATTCTTCTGTGTGTTTGAATTTTCCTCTGAAGGAGGTGGAGTTGCCTGGGTGAAGAGGCTAAAGTTTTGTTCAACTTGCCCCTTTTTAAGTTAGAGGACCCTGGTATGTAATTAAGACTGAGGCATTGGTGCTTTATAAAATTATTGCCAATGACACGTAGTATTTGAGATTAATTTAGCCATAACTCTTGTTGTCTGAAAGATTTAAGAGTAACATTTTAAATTAGAGTCCCAACTATGCATTTAATTTAGATTTAATATGACAGTTATTTGTTCTGCTAATAAAAGCCCCATTGCATATTAAAAACATATTAATTGAGGATTAACACAGATGTAGTAGATTTAGAAATCTTTGATGACAGCATTTTAAAGCATCTATTGGCATTTATGATTACTGTAAATATATTAACAGCATTAATGTGACCATCTACTTATAAATCTAGCAGATTTTGTCCAATTCAGAACAGAATGTTTCTGGTGCTATAGCCAGCCATCCCAATCGAGCTTTTTTGTATGGTGCTTAAATTATGGCCTTTTCGCTACTGTTTGTAGGTGCGTCCACTGCAGACGTGTGGTCACTTTGCTGGTCTGTGAATGGAAACTGGTAACTGTGCACTGACTATGAAGATCACATATGTCGGGTGATGTCTCCTTGCAAAACAAAGGTATTTCAAAACGGCATTTCAGTCTCTCCTGGAGGCTAGGAGCCTCCAGTTAGGAGGTCTTTCTATATTTGTGTGTGCATAGAGATTGAGTGGTCATATGCAGAAAGTTGCAGGTCAGCTTGGGACGTCCCACTGTCCTGCCTCAGCGGCATCCTCTGTGCTCTGGAGGGAACATAATTAATCCTAGGGATAGCTGTCCGTGTTGTGTAGTTCACAATTTTCTATGAAGTATCTGCTGCGGAAAGCCCGTGGCTGTGCTAATTAACAAGGTAAGGCCAACTGGAGCCCTTGGTGGAGTCTTTTTGTGGACTAAGCTTGTGTCCTGTGCTCCCATTCTCGGCCTTTTGGACAATATGTTTTATGACCCGGCGTGCAGAGGAGTGGCTGACAAGTTTAACCTTGCAGGCTCCTCACTGAGGGATACCTTAGCTTGAAGCCTACTGGAAGGAAGGAAGGAGAGGAAAGACTAATCTCCTCCAGGAGATCTTTTCATGGAAGATCAGAGAATGCCACAAGCACTGGAAGGTGTGGGGTAATGCTTTCCTTCTGTGTGTGTATGTGCAATGTTTTTTAGTTGGTTGGGTTTTTTGGTGAGATGGAAGTCATTGTGAAGGAGGATGTGCTTTGCCAGCGCAACAGTCTTCTGCTTTTCTTTTAACGTCTTGGGAGATAAGACGAGGGCGGCCTATATGGCTGTGCTGCTCTGTGGCTCCAGCCAAACTTGTCTTCTGCTTGCTGCCTTCCACAAAAAGTAGCCCTCTTTGGCTCTGCTTCTCAGTTAATGCCTCAGCAACACCCTGTCCTGTTATTCTCCTGCTACTCCTGCTCGACAAGCTGTGAGCCGATTTCAGGAAGGCACCAAATTTGATCTGATGACAGCCGCATTCCCTAGCGTGCTGCAAGACACTGGGCAGGCAGTACACATGGTCTTGCCTTGAGGGCAGTAATGCAGCCTTGTAGTAGGATCTAGTAAGGATGTATTATTATAAGTCCTTATCATGTTTATTTCACTTTTCATTCGCATTCCTTCCAATCTTTTGATATTTAGCCTAGGGGCAGATTCAGCTATATATCCAAAGATGCAACTTTACATTGAATTAATGTGTATCTCTTTGCCAGTTAAGAAGTTAACAAAAAAGGAGTAGGTGTCACTATTTTGCTTATGGTGGGAATTTGACAACGCACTGAACCAAGCACAACACACTTCCAGAATCTTAACTAGTTTGATTGCACCATCGACACTGTTATTTCGACAGCCCCGCTCTCCGGCATCTGGCATAATTGGAAGCAGCAGCCAGCAGGTATCAGATGTCAGTATGAATTGTCTCCTGCTGCGTGAGCACTGACTATGAAATTGATTTGCTGTCTTTTTTACGCAGTTTTGTAATGAAAGTAACGTAAAGTCCCAAACAGACAAATTCTGTATTTGTGTATGTACAGTTAAAGTAGGCATACGTATAAAAATTAGAGTGGGGAAAATATATCAACAGGAAAGCAGTGTACCACCATCAGGTCCTGCTTTCTCACAGGCCTTTGTGAGAGCAGCTCTCCCTGTGTTGCTGAAGAAGCTGAGCTAAACCAATAGCTGGAAACCAATTTTTTTGGATACTTGCATGGATCAAAAGCATAAAATATGAGAAAGAAGAACCCTTCAGTGAGTGAATTTATATCTCTATTTCACTCACTGGTGATAATAAGGCAAGAGAGAGACACTGCGGAAAACAAGTCTCCAACCTGGAGCAAATTTTCCCCTGATTTGTCATCAGGATGATCAAGACTCCTAAGATGAAAAGACTGGCCTGAGCAAAGTCAATGGCAAATTTCTGTTGATTTACTATACCTAGGATGTTGCCTCAGGGCACATCAGGAATAAAAGCCTGTCTCTCAGTGCCTTCAAGATGCTGTCATACAGAACAATTTCACATATATAAAGATAATGTCTGTGAGACTGGGATCTTGACCACCAATTTGAGGAACTATAAGGGAGGATTAGACCAGATATAAAAGCCATGCCATCATCCTGAGCCTTGAGAAAAGCTTTTGAGCACTCCTTAAAGATTGCTGACGTCTAGGTGATGGCAGTAGGAGCACAGGAGGCCAGGCTTCGCTGGCAAGAAGCAGCGCCTCTTCTCAAGCAGGGTTAGAATTGGCTATGGAACAATTGTGTTTATGGACCTCTTCCTCAGCTTGAGGCAATACTTGGCTTGGATACAAAAAGGCTTAATCAGCTCCTACTGTAATCAAATTATCTAAGATTTTTCCAAGAGAAAATTGTATCAGGTTCCCTTCCTAAGAAGTCAGGGTCAAAAACCTTTTTAGTAAAATCAGCTTGAGCATTGATTACTGAGCGTGGCCACTTTTTAGACAAGCGCAATGGAGAAAAACATTCCCAACATCTGGTTCAGTGGGGCCCATGTCCAGTATTTAATTGTGTTTTTACTCTGACACCCAGTTGCATAGCAATAATGGGGAGCATATGATACAATAATCTATATATAGGATAGGTGGGGCCGAACCTTTGACTGGAGGCCAGCTAGTCTGGTATTCCAATCTTGGTGCTGACAAGAAGGCAGCCAGTAACCTTCGGCGGGTTACTTGAAGTTCTTCCTAAGTTTTAGAACCTCTGTTGATGAGGGACTGGTCTGTAACTGTCTTGGGATTGACGGTTGTCATAACATGATTCAACAGGCCATTTCATACACAGCCAGATCATGCGTGCCCAGAAAAACTTGCCCCCCATCCTGGATAAGCACAAGATAATTTACAGGGAGCCGGCTGCTCTGCTCAGATGGCAGCTTCCCCACAGAAGCAGCAATATACTGCAGTTTTCTTCCCTGCAGAAGCAACCAACCTGGTTTGAATCTGACCTCAGGGGGAGATGGAGGACAGTCATTTGAGCATCTGTTCCCCTTCCTTTTCCCCACACAAAGCACAAGCAATGGTTTTGTGGCTCATCAGGGTGCCTGGACTGCTTCCTTTCCTCAGCCACCTTCTGCCCTAGGTAACACCTCACTTTTCCCTATTTCGGAGGCTAGATCTGATTCCAACAGCAAGACTACAACCAGATGCTTACCCCATCTGACAGACTTAGGCCCTTTTCTATGGAATCAGAGTTTCTGCCAGCTTTTAACCCTATAGTTTGATCCCAAGGATGAGTTGTAATTCCACCTGCAAGCGGGTGCTGTTATAGGGAAGCTCTCTGCAGCTCACACCCCAGAGGGATGTGCTAGATAGAAACCCTCCCACCTCCATGCCAAAGTGCCATATGGGCTTGCTTAAACACAGGATGTTGCTGACTCAGCCAGCCTACTTTGTCATTATGTTCTTCCCCTCATTTTCTTGGGAAGCTTCCCTAAGGTGTGCAGGCCTCCATTGGTGAGGAGGAGGAGGAGGAAGAGGACTCTACTGTTCTTCCTGCAACTGCAAATAATTGTGTGTTGTACTTGGGAAGCTGTTGCCTATTGCTCTGGCTGCCACTGAAATCAGGAGAGGAACAGGGATGGGACCGAACACTATTTCCTCTCCTGTGTTAGGGAGGAAAAGTCTCATCATTTATTTAAAGGGTGCTGTTACCAGAGTTGATAAAATTTTTCATATTGATGCATTCATTGGTGGAGGAAAGAGGATTGCTGCAAGAATGAAACACAAATCTGGATAAATTAAACAACAGTCTTACAGCAGTGCATTTTATAATGCATTTAACAGGTTCTTCCAAGCTGTGTCCTTCCACTCTGTTTCCTTCCCTTCATTGTTGTGCTGTGGAGGTAAGTGAAAAGTAACACTGGGCATCACGGTTTCTGAGAGCCTGCTCCCACCTCTCCCCTCAACACATCACCATCATTTTACAGTGACTTTTCTTCCTTTCCAACTTCATCAGATCCCTTTTGGGGATTCATTAGCCCGTATTTCTTAATGAAATTGAATAGTGAAATCCAGTATGGTGGGTGAAGTCTCTTCCAGAAGTGGCCTGGGGGATCCTAATGTGCTTTCCCTCATTTCTCTCAAGCAACTGTTCAATTTTTGCTGCTCTTTTCCCCTGGTTTATTTCTCTTAAAAGGAATAGGCCAGTTCAGCCTTCCACTCCTGCATTCTTTTAAAGACATTTCAGCAGGATTAGTGTAAGCAGCATGGTTAAATTCCTGTCTACTTTTCGCTGAAAATTTACCCTTCAGCTATTGTTTTAGCAGTAGTAAAACTTATGCAACTGCGTGACTTTTTTTGAATGTTTTACTGTTCCCTTTATAGCAAATGTTGCAGCATGCACATTTGATGTCAAGTTCCTCTTGTGAGCATTTGATTTTTCGTGACATGAATATGACACAGATGGACATGAGAACCCAGCTGTTGACTCCGTTTCTCAGTGCCCTTTTGTTTATGTCTGTGACCTGGTCACATAGTACAAAGAGTTTCCTGCTGAACGACATGCAGCTGCCTGGCCGAAAAGCGTGTGAGAGCTTTATTTGTCCTGCCTGCAGCCCCAGATCTTCTTGGAACCAGCTCCCGGATCCCTCCTGGTGTGGAGGTGGGTGATGTCACCGCGCAGCCTTCCCAAGGATCCTGGCCTGTCTGGAATCCGCTGTCATGGATCTGCGGGGCATTACAGCCTGTGTTTCAGTGCACTGCTCCAAATAAACTGCCCCAGTAAGACTCTGGGCTTCCCGGGGCTCCAGAGCGGCACCACCCACGTTTGTGGAGGACAACAAATGTAAGTGACAGGCGGGGAACAGAAACTGAGCCTCGACTGGTTCAAGTCCTTTTTCTAAATTTGTTTTAACAGATTTACACAACCCCACCCCCCGACCCCCCCCACCCTACCCTTCCTTGGAATCTCTTACGCCGTCAGGAAAACTGCGTAGGCCTGTTTTCCCATTTTTTGCTGATACAAAAGACCTGAAGAACTGACCTGATCTAGAGGCTTCTCGAGGCAGCTGCACCGCATTGTGTCCTGTCCAGAGCAGATCCTACTCCACCTGTGGGCAGAAGGAGTCAGAAATGTTTGGGTCATGCAATGGTCTGCAGATCTGGGGCGCTGGCAGGCGGGTGGATGGTTTTGCCTACAAGCAAAACATAGCTTGCACTGCAGCTGCCGAGCACAGCCTCAGGAGCCCAAATGGCAAAACGGGGTGTTGCTCAGATGGCACAGATGTTTATTAACTAGTCTGTCAGGAGTTGCATATTCTGAAGTGACATCTGTACCACTGGGTGTCTGAGAGCACGCCCTGGGGCCCAGTCCTCACCATGGTAGGTGAGCAGAGTCACACTCCTTGGTAGAGTGTATGTAGTCCCAGGTTAAGATGAGGTTACAGATACAGACAGAAGAAAACGTAAAAAGCCACCAAACCATAAAAACAATCTACACACTTCTCAGCAGCTTTAACTGAAATGATATAGTTTCCCAGTACATCCAATTGTTTTGCATATTTACGTTCTTTCTTAAGCGGGAATTTGGTTTTGCAGCTCAAATTCCCTCAAAGTGATCCGTGCCTCCCTTTACCATCTCTTGACACGCGGAGCACCACTCTTCCACCTCTCATGTCTTCAGTTTTCTTACATCCCCATTTCAACACTAGCTGGTGATCACATGAGGATGCAATATTAGGAAACCATTTGTTATATTTTTAGCAGTGCTCGGACTGAAGTAGCAATGAGAAGGGAGGAGTGCCAGCCACATGTGACCAACCAGCTGTCTGTGGCCCACATTTTGGAAATCACTGATTCAAGTAACTGGCAATAGGTTATGGAAAGTTTCCCTTTTAGATTGCTATTTCAAATTGACCCCAAACTAAACAAGGTAGGAAGGTCATTTTGGCTGTAAACAACTTTACGATGTGTGAGCAGTCTTCATCCAGTTTCTTTGCCTTTTAATGGAAGAGAAATACTTTAATTGGAAGTGAGTCTCTTTTGTGCCTCCTTACCTACAGGAGCAGCTGAAACATTGCTATGGCTGGGATGGACAGGCTGTGTGGTTGATGTGTTCTTCTTCCCCACTCTTGGGCACTTGGTCACACTGTGTTAAGTGCCGAGATCTTGTCCTCTATCATGTGGAGAGAGGCAAAACCATCAAGCAGGCCTAGCTCCATAAATATTAACGTGACCGCCATGTAACAAAAAACCGCCACATTAAACATGTGAATCTTCTTCCTTCTCCAACCTGCTGTCATGCATATCTGTTGGCTATGACTTCCAGCTCACCTTCTTTCCTGTCTTCTTAATCCGTGAGTATTTTAGGAGCCAATAACTCCTTGTCAGCTGGCACCTATTGCTATATATGCATCAAAGACAGCCGCCTGCTAGAGTTCTGCATGCTTCTGGGGTTATTTAACTGCACATATGAGTAGATCTTGCATTCCTTGTATGTCACCCATCTGTGAAATCCCCTACACCAGTTTCAGCCAGGCTTGCTTTATCACAGTCCCTCCTTGCCAGCCTAGCAACCTGCTCCAGTCTGTTCCCCACCCCACCGGGGAAGGAGGGACTGTGTTTTTAATGTGCATTGCCTGACTTCTTATGGTTTTCAGCTTGATTTCTCTTGCTGTCTCTCAGACGATCTTTAAGCATAGCAGAAAGTGGCGTCAGGACCTTTCCAGCCCTCCTCACATGCACAGGGTAGGGTGAAGAATGACTCCTACAGCATTTGGCCACCCCCAAATGCTAAGACCAATAATCAGCATGGTTGGCTTATGGGAATGAGACCCCAGCCTCCAGCCGACATGAAGAGGCAACCAGAGCAGCTGAGTGGGCACCCTGCTAGGGCCACTCCATCCCAGTGAGATTCGATCCTCCTTGCAGAGTTGAAGCCTTTGCCAAGCTCCCTGCTCCACATTGCCTGTCGAGGAGGTGACAGGCACCACGCACCAGCAGTGATGGACGTTGTGGGACTGAGTTCCTATGTATTTTGACTGGAGCCAGTTTGATTCCAAAGAAATGTCCCCAGCAACAATCTTTCAAACTCCAGAGAGACTATTTATTTTATTTTTTTTTGGAATGTATTTTGTAAATCACTCAAGTGATGGCAAGTTTATGTATTTGGATGGCAAATTTATGTTGCACTAATAGTTTCAAGGAAATCCAATTGAGTGTGTGGATTTTGGACTCTTGCCCTTTAAGCAAAATGATTTTTTTGAAGAAGTGTGAAGTAACCTGTTCATCTCCATGAGGTGTACTCTGCTGAATGAAAATACCCTCTGCAGAGACACGGGAGATGTGAGGGGTGTGAACTCCTGCATTCATCGCAGTCAGTGGTGCCTCCCTTCTCAACCCCTTGCCAGTGCTTGGCACACTGTGCTAAGCACTGATCTGCTGCATTTTCATTCTCGCACTCTGTGTTTTGCAGAAGCTACCAGGAAAGTGGAAAGGGCTGCCCTACTGCTGGCTCCCATGAGGAATGATGGAGTCACCTCCTTCACTAGATGGGACTTAGGGCAAGGGTTGCCCAGGTCCCACTGTGGATGGGGAAGAGGCAAGGAGGAGAGGGAGGTGTTCATTTTCTTGCCTTGGACCTCGGTAGGGCTGTAAGCACGGCTGTGCTGGTCCAAGTCCTGTCCCTCTTCTCCTCCCCTTCCACTCCACTGCCCTTTCCCCAGACCTCCCCTGCCTCCCTGCACAGCTCCAATCTTCTCCCCCCTCCCTGGTACGCATGCTATTTATTTAGCTTCAGTGCTATCTGAGCTTTCTGCTCTGGTGGTTTGATTTCTCTCAAACTACAAACTCCTTTGACAGAGGCAGACCATGACAACGTGCTTCGCTCCTCTTTCCTTTTTTTCCTCGTTTTCTGCCAATGGTCAGGTTTGAACTGACATTGGCTGGTTGTAGGTCAGGTTCAAAGGCATCAAGCACTGTCTGAACATCCCCTTGGGCTATCAGCTCATATGAAAATGAGTAGTCTAGAAAAGCTCTGTGACTGCACAGAGTAATCCACTTTATGGGTGAGCTCCTAGGGTTGGCAGACTTCTCATTTAATACGGGGTTTCCCATATTTTAGCCCGAAATCCTTCATCCTATGGTAAAAGACAGGCTTACTAACTTACCTGCTATATTTTCAATAAATCATGTAGATTTCTAGGCTGAAATATGGAAAATAGTCCCACTTTACCCTTTTCTTCACAGCTTCCTTGATTGTCGTAGAGCTGCTAGCTTGCCCTACAAGCACAGGTGGTTATAAGGAGGCAACAGGGAAGACTGGGTAAATGAATGATACATGGAGAGCTGCACAGAGGACAAGTGCTGTGGCAGTGGAGTGGGAACATATCATATTATTAAAATGCTGATTTTAAGGATACTGCTTCCCATTTTATTTCTCAAAAATTAATGGAGGCCATAGAGCAACTTGTGTTAAGTGATTAAGACCCAAACGTGGAGGGAGAGATGAGAAACATAGCTACAATTTGTGGCCACTGAAACTCTACCCACCCCTCACCCTCCACTTCTTAGGAGCCACTTACATAAATGTCCTCAATCTGGCGTACACAACCTACACTGACCCCCACAAAACTTCCAAGCAATCTTTATGTGTATGTGGATTTTAAAGCCTTTGTAAAACTGAATGTTTAAGCAAAGAACGAGCTTTTCCATTGTAAGTGTGGGGAAGAGACTGTTCTGCTTGAGTCAGGGCACATGTCTTTAGCCTGTTTAATGCAGCATCAGCTTGAATGAGACTCTGCTAATTGACAGCAGCCGAGGATCTGGCCTTTTTTTAAGGAAATTTAGGTAAAGGGAAATGATGAGCAGTGGTTTAGAATTTGCACTACCCAGCTCCTGTGTGTTTTCAGTATGCAGCACTCATAAGCCATCACTTGATGAATATGGCCTGAAGTGATGCAGGCAACTTATTGTAATTTTTTGCTGTGCTCTGTTCGGATTTATTTCCTAGTCAGTCAGGTGGGACACCCTGTAGATTAAGACTTAGCACATGCATTTTGAATCTGTAGACTAGTACTTGAGGTGAAATAGGAATTGCTTTATGTTTCGGAGCAGTAATGGCCTGAATTGCCAGAAATAACCATAATAACAAACTGCTTGTTTCCTGAGTCAGGCACATAGTGCAAACAGCCGTAGTCTCAGTGCACCAGTGCTCTCCCTGTTTTTTAATGAAAATAACAGGGATGGGAAACAGTCCAAGAAGAGTTTGTTCCCTTGGCTTGTCTAATATTCTTTTCAAAACTGTCTGGTGCTATGAAGAATTATAATTACAGAACCATTTAAATGTGTGGGTCTTCTAAGGAGAGGAGTGGATGGGTTGTATGTAAACATGGAGCTGTACACAGCACACAGGCAAACCAAAAAGCATGCGGATGCTGAATTTTCTGTTTTCTGGGAATTCTTTGGGTGAGTCTCCTGATTTTATTAGTGCCATTATACAGAATCAGACTTTCCAGCTGACAGTCCCTTCCTTGCTTGTTTGTTTCTGTCAGACATCCTCCTCTCTTGTAAGCTGGTTTGTCCAGTCACTTGCTTCACAAGGACTTTTCAGGGTGTTATGTTCAGATCAGCAGCCTGGGTGGTTTTGAAGAAGCCTGCCAACCTTCTGAAGAAGAGTTCACGTCAGAGGATTTTGCTGCATTCCTGTTCAAAGTCCTCACCTTATGAGAAAGTCCTCTCTGACTCTGTGACTTTCCTTTCTTCCCAGGACCTTCTGAATTCCTGTCTTGTATCATGTGTTGGCTGTGAGACTTCCCTCTTTGAACCACTAAAATGTCTGTAGTGGTCTGCTTAGAAAGCAGGGGGCTCATGAAGGCACTAATAAAGTACAGGTATGACCATTCAGGCCCTGCATCTCTGTTGGCTAATGCAGGGCCTAAAATTGTGGCAGCAACGGTGCCACGATGCAGATGGGCACAGTAATGCAGACATGTGATGTCAGATGCTTTTGTCACCATGGGGTAATGGCCATGTGTCAAAGCACCACCCGATCCCAGCAGAAACGAGGCAGATGTACCCACATTCCCTAAGCACCTATAGACTAGCTCGGGGTGCATGTTGGGATGAGGGGATTTTGACTTCACTGGTTTCTGGCAGCTTAAAACAGAAATTTCTTCTTGCCTCATGGTGGACTGTGCCAAAAGATAGGTCTGATTCCCCATGAATGTGAGTTCGTGCCATGCAAACATGTACCACAGGCACCCATGACAAAAGTGGCAGCTTATGTCGACTGAGACTGAGGGAGGGAGGGAGGAACCCGAGGAATGAGCCCGCTCATCAGCCGTCCCGTCAATCGTGATCAGTCAGCTGCTGCTTATGATGAAACCGGTCTTTGGGGGATTTTATTCTGCATGGCTGGCCAGCTGGTATGTGTTTCTGTCTGGGCTCTGCAGCCCTGGCCCTCATTTGAGGAGGCAGGCCTTTTGTTCTGTATCAGGCTTCAAATAGTTTGGCATCTGTTGGTTTGTGTTGTCTGCTCGACCATTTGTTGCGTTAGCAAGCTTCCTTCTAATCACAGCTCCTGAGCAGCCTGCTCCCCTGTGACAGTTTCTGCTTTAAAAAGTAGAGGTAGATGTGTGCTGGCTGTGAACTCCCACACCTTCTCTCCTTGAAGAGGTGAGCATATTTGCACAAAGGAGAGTGAAAGTAGCTACCATGGTTTGCTTCTGATTAACTGTTTGGTCACACTACTGTTTCTTACCATCAGGGAATGTTAGCGATGAAAAGTACAAGTCGTGTAATCCATACTTCCACTGCTTCGCAAATGGCAGAGCTGGTGGACAGAAAAGAGTGGTAGTGATTAGATCCGCAGCAGTGATTCACAGCCTGGGATTATGGTTTCTGCAATTTGCTTGAGTTTGTACAACCCAAATATCAGATAACATTACGATTTACATTTTCCATGGAACGCTGTCTCAAGAACATATTGATTTGTGCTGCATCAGATTACTCAGGGGCTGGAGAAAGCCAAAAGGAGAATTTTACTTTTTTCCTGCTGACATTTGAAAAACAGGATTATACAACTTCGCATATAGCCCTGCATAACCTTCAGTGACCAGCCTCAGAATGTCACTTAGGAATTACTATTTTTTAAGCTTTCTTTAAATAGTTAAGAACTCTCTTCAAATCCCTTGAAGTCATGCATTAGTCTGTTCCTGCCACCTTAGCCCCAAGCAAGATGCAGAGCGAAGCAGAGGGAAAAGAAGGTAGGAGATGACTGCAATTCCCCCTTTAGGTTCAACACCACCCTCTTTTTGCCTCACATGGATCCCCAGCCCAGTGGGGGTTTCCTCATTAGCATCCCTGGGCTTCTGGATGACCAGCTCTGACTTGGAAAGATGCTGTCTTTACTATCAGTGAGCTCCATGGAGAAGGGTTTCTGAGAGTCGAGTGGGTTCTAGTATTAGTGCTGCCCGTTGTATCACATGGTCTGTATCACACTAATGTGACAGTGGTCCTGCCACTGCACAGCCTGCTATTCCCCCCTCCTTAGTGCAGTGTGTAATACCTGCCCCCGCAGTGGTAGTCAGTGTGGTTAATGTTACAGAAACCGGACATTCAATCTTAGATTTTTTTTTATTATTTTTTATTCAGTATTCATTTGTCTATACTCTCAAATTAAACTGTTTCCAGAAGAACAAATTAAGAGATTGAGCCATTAGAAACCCTAATGTTAAGGCACCTGCTCAAATGTACCAAATTTTCAGAGGAACTGAACCTGCATGCTCCCCAAGAAACAGTATTGTGAAGCAGTAAAGTCCCTGGACAATGCAAATGCTCAGTACCTCCCAAAAATCAAGTCACTCTTAGTTATATGTCTACTTTAGTCATCAGATTTTGGCCTCAGATCCAACATGTGTGTGTGAAAATGAGTGGGGAGGGGGAAGCTGAGATTTATTTTTTTTTTAACTTCTCAGCTGCTTTGCTTAGAAGCCACAGACTGCTCTTTGTAAGCGTGCAGCTGTGGCTAGTCCATCACACAGAATTTTATGTTAGGATGAGACAAACACTGAGTCAACGTAGCTCCTATTGTTACTTGTCTGTCATCCTATGTTAGCAGAATTCAATGCAGGCAGTGTTTGCCAAGGAGATGTGGCATTAGAGCCGCATATGTAGATGAAGGCTCTCCAGATGTGTTGTACTGAAAAGTTCAGAGCCCGGAGCACACAGCGGTTACTTTTTCTCCCCTTGGTATCTGTATAATTCGATGAGGCACCACAGACTCGATAGTCTCATAGGAAATAATAGCCTTTGCCACAGCGGGTCACTCTCTGATGCAATGGGAGGAGACATCTTTGCACTGCTGCGCCAGGAGTTATGCAATCTAAAATGTCAACTTGAAACGTGTCCAAGCACTACTCAAGAAATAGCTGTAGCGCTGAATGCTCAGGTGCTGGAGATGCTTGGGTACTTGGAGAGTGCAGAAGCTCAGCAAAATGACTTTCGATGTGCTTGAGAAAACAATGGGACTTGCAGAAATTGAGCTACTGAGAGATTCAATTTGTAGGGAAGGAGAAGGAAATTACCTAATTGTTTCAATGCACTAGAAGAGGAATACATTTATTGGTAGGGAGAACTCTTCTTTATGTAACGGTGCTGTTAAATCCCTAGTCTCTGTTCAAGAAGGAGGAATGACATAGGTCTGTCTGGGATCAATGAACTTTCCGCTCCCTTTCTGATGTTATTGTGGGGTATATTTGCCTTCCTTCACAAAGGACTGTGGGGTGTGGGCTTTTGTAACAGTTATTCTCATTTCTTTTCTTGCTCCCCAGTTCACTTCCTTGGCATACTCCATTGCAAGGACAAACCGTGAGGAACCTCTGTGACGAATGATTCTGGGGTAAGGTGAAGGCTGTAACCAGCCCAGATTTGATGCTCTCATAATATAGGTCTCTTAGTTTTGTTGTATAGGCATTTTCGTGGCTTCAAAGGATTTGCTAGGGTAATGAAACTGCTCCATGGGGAAAAAATGTTTCTGTGATATTTTCTTCTCTATACTAGATATTACAGCAACATCTCTCACTAGGGTAACTATATCCAAGTATTTAATCTCAGGCATTTAAGTCGCTCTTCACCAGTTCTTTTGCACGGTTCACAGAAGTATAGGCAACATTGAGATGCTAAAGGGCAGGGTATGGAGATAAGTCACGGTAAGGTCAGCAAACAGCAAGGGTTAAAGAAAAAGGCCCAAGATAAGCTGGATAGGGCTGGCTCAGGCAATAAGAACAAAAGCCTCAGAAAGCCTGGACTACAGCTCCAGATGCCATCAAAGCGGTGAAATGGTGATTGTAAAAATACCGGCATCAACTGTGGCTGCTTCTCCACACACTGCTGCCTCATTTTTGGTGTAGCCAAAACAGAAAGTCCAATTTTCCTTGGGTTATACACCGAAAAAGCAGAGGAAGGGGCCATGGCCCACTCCCAACACCCTTGCAGCCCAGAGAGTTGCCCATCTTTGGAAGAGCTCTGTCTAGCTCTGTCTCTTAGATTCAACAGCTCCTTTACCAAGCATACTTCAGAGTTAAAGGGAACTCAAGCAGTCACAAAACCAATTACTAAAGGGGATTTCTGGAGATGGTAGATGGTGGAGGAGGGAGACCACTGAGGTCAGTTCACACTGTTCACAAACAAATGCATGAAGCTATCTGCGTCCTTCCAAATGCTCGGGCCCAGGAGCTTGGGTAATCAAACACACCAGAGCAGAGGTGGGTTGCATCCTTGGCAGATAGGTGCTCACCAGCACAAATGGCTTGGGAAGGATGTGAGCGGAAAAGAGATACAGAACTCACTAGTCCATAAATGTGATGTACCTCTTCTCCCTTGATGAATTATGAAGGAATGTACTGCCTGGGGCTCTGACTGCAGGTAATGGGCTGAGTGATGAGGGGTCACGGTGCTTCTGTGGAAGGAGGACATGAAAAGACATGAAGTGACATTTAATTCCTCAACTTTTCTTACCCCTTATCTTTATCCAAAGTGATCCTAAGAATTTCAAAACTCTGCTAGATACTTTTCTTTTTTTTTTTTTTTTTTT